>BLSH010432335.1:380204-421573 GCA_018402905.1 Glandirana rugosa
CCCCCCCCCGAATGTCTTGAGGAGGCTAGTTACGGAACACGGCCTTCGGCTCAGAGCAAAGATTTATGGGAGTGGGGTCCTATAGGGGAGGAGTGGAGGCGGGGTTAACCCCATACGTATGCTGCCATGGAGTCCATCAGGAAAGGAAAATTACGGTAAGTATTTGATAGTAAATTTTCCGTTTTCCGCATGTCAGTTTGACGATTTCAGAGACATCTGTGCGGGTTCCTGCCTATTGTTCCGATGTCTATTGAAATCACACCTAAAATTGCCAAAAGTAGAAACTACTTTTGGGAATCTGTGTATTTCCACATATACCCATAGCATGTGTGAGCAATATATCATTTAAATGACAACGTTGTGTAAAAAAAAAAAAAAAAAAAAAAAAACATTTTTGTCATTTCCAGAAAACTTGTGTAAACCAATCAATATATGCTTATATGGGATTTTTTACCAAAGACATGTGGCTAAATGTATGATGAAATTTGAGTTTATTGGATATTTTCTATAACAAAAAGTAGAAAATATTGGGTTTTTTTTGCAAAAATACCTCTGTCTTTTTTCGTTTATGTCACAAAAAAATAAAAATTCCAGTGGTGATCAAATAGCACTAAATGAGTGGGGAAAAGGGACACAAATTTCATTACGGTACAGTGTTGCATGACCGTGCAATTACCAGTTAAAGTAGCACAGTGCCAAATAGCAAAAATTGCTCTGGTCAGGAAGGGGGTAAAACCTTCCAGGGGTCAAGTAGTTAACACTAACCAAAGCTGTCACTAACAGCTGGTGGTTGCAGCTCTATACCCTGGCTAGATTCCTTGTATTCATCGTATCACTGTACTGATTCCATTGCCATTTTTAAGCAACACTGTGACATATTATTTAGGTACTTTAATACTGCTATCTTGTAACCTTTTTGAAAAACACTGCAACCAAGTTAACTATAGCAAGGTCTTGGAAGACATCTGTACATAGCTTTGAGGCGGTTAAAAACCGTATGAACGATATTATGGTAAATGTAAAGTTGACAGCTATCCTTTCAGACACCCATGATAAATTCCTTCGGGTTTGGCAACCTTGAGTTGCTTATATTACACCTTCCAGATTTAATACTACCCTTCTCTTGATTTAATATGCTCCTGCTCCCCACCCCGTGGACTCCCCTTCTTCATTATTTCTGTTGTCATATATCCCTAATCCTCCTTCTGTTTCTACCATTTTCTCCCTTTCTTCAGTTTCTTTTCCCATATTTTTCTTTTAGTTTTATTACATGCGCGTGAAATTTAATTGTTTCCCAGTCCTAGTCCGTAGGGTACAATATTGAGTTGGCCCAACCTTTGCAGCTATAACAGCTTCAACTCTTCTGGGAAGGCTGTCCACAAGGTTTAGTAGTGTGTCTATGGGAATGTTTAACCATTTTTCTAGAAGCACATTTGTGATGTCAGGCACTAATGTGGACGAGAAGGCCTGGCCGTCAGTCTCTGCTCTAATTCATCACAAAGGTGTTCTAGCAGGTTGAGGTCAGTAGACATGTGCACTGCCAAAAAAAGTGTTCGTTTTAGTTTCATTTCATTTTTTTTCAATTTTTCGGGTCTTTTGTTATGATCGAAATTCATTATTTCAAATAAATTTGGAAATTCAAAAATTCGGAAATCTGAAAATTTGAAAATCCAAAAATGTGAAAATCCAAAATAATAAAGAAAATCCGAAACAACGAAAATCCGAAAATAAGAATGAAAATCTGAAATAACTAACTAACTAATAATAACTAACTATGAAATTATAGGTATTGGAATTTCCTTTCAATTTGGCTGTTAGTGAACGTAACGAATGCGAATTTATCCAAAGTTATGAATTATCCAAAATAAGGAAAGCCGCATCCAAACGAATGGAACATAATGAATTAATAATAATAAAATGTTTTTATTAATATTTGTTAATAATTTGCTACGTTCTATCCGTTTAGATGCAACATTTGTTATTTCGGATAATTTGTAAATTCGGATAAGCTTGTATTCATTACTTTCAGTAACAGACAAATTTGAAAGGAAATTCCAGTACTTATAGTTTAATAGTTAGTAATAGTGGCTATTAGTTATTATTTCAGATTTTCAAATTTTTGTTCTTATTTTCGGATTTTTGTTGTTTTGAATTTTCAAATTTTTGTTCTTATTTTCAAATTTACGAATCTTCGAATTTTCAAATTTCGGAAAAATTTGTTAAATGAGTTTTCGTTAATTTGAATATTTCCGAATTAACGAATTTGTCGAATTTTGGTGAAAAATGAATTCAGAACGAAACAAATTGCACATGTCTAGAGGTCAGGACTCTGTACAAGCCAGTCAAGTTCCTTCATCCCAAACTCGCTCATTCATGTCTTTATGGACTCTTGCTTTGTGTACTGGTGCACAATCATGTTGGAACAGGAAGGGACCACCCCCAAACTGTTCCCACAAAGTTGGCAGCATGAAATTGTCCAAAATGTCTTGGTATGCTGACACCTTAAGAGTTCTCTTCACTGGAACTAAGGGGCCAAGCCCAACCCTTGAAAAACAACCCCACACCATAACCTCCCTCCACCAAACTTTACACTTGGCACAGTGCAGTCAGGCAAATACCATTCTCCTGACAACTGTCAACCCCAGACACATCTATTGGATTGCCAGACAGAGAAGCGTGATTTGTTACTCCAGAGAACATTGCTCTAAAGTCCAGTGAAGGTGTGTTTCACACCACTGCATTCAATGGTTTGCATTGCACTTGGTGATGTTAGGCTTGGATGCAGCTTCTTGGCCATGGAAACCCATTCTATGAAGCTCTCTACTGACTGTTGTTGTGCTAATCTAAAGGCCACATGAAGTTTGGAAGTCTGTAGCTATTAACTCTGCAAACAGTTGGCGACTTCTGCACTCTGTGTGCCTCAGCATGCATTAACCCCCCTCTCTCATTTTTTGTAGCCTGCCAGTTTGTGGCTGAGTTGCTGTCGTTCCCAGTTGCTTCCACTTTGTTATAATACCACTAACAGTTGACCGTGGAATATTTAGTAGCAAGGAAATTTCACGGATGGACAACTTATTGCACTGGTAGCAACCTATCACGTTACCATGCTTAAATTCACTGAGCTCCCGAGAGCGACCCATTCTTTCACAAATATTTGTAGAAGCAGTCTGCATGCCATGCCTAGGTGCTTGATTTTATACACTTGTGGCTAGTGATTGGAATACCTGAATCCAATGATTTGGAGTGGTGTCCCAATATTTTTAGCAATATAGTGTACATACAAATTGTAGCAATTTTTTTGCAACGTGGCAAGCAACCTTATTTGTGTTAGATATGGACTTACTTACGTTAGTAACTGCTGGATAAATCCAATGTTGTTCATTGGTGGACATATTGCCTATGCACTAACTAAACAAAAATTATTCCTATCCTTGTGCTAGGTATAAGTCAATAAATCACATAAGAGACACAATAAAAGTGCATTAAACATATGATGAACTCATCCTAAATTGACATATCTGTGCAAATAAAGTCCATACAAAATGTGCAAACACTGTGCAAAAAAAAATAATATATATATATATATATTGCAAAAGATGTGTTCAGATTTTCTAAACATCAATAGTTCCTCTTTCTTTGCCATGAATGAATGATAGCGTGCACCACCAATGAAAAAGTGCTCCCAAAGGAAATCACTGCCAGCAATTGAATGAGCTCCTTACCAGCTGCTCTGATCCCACAAGGAGACCATCAGAAACCTTGCTGCATAGTAGCCATATACACTATACTCAATCTTGCATGCAAAGGTTGCATGATCTCCTAAGCCAAGATAGACTCAATAGAGGGCGTTAACGTACAGATGAAAATCCACATAGTGTAGAATTTTACCAAGATTTTAATACCATTATAAAATCACACTTACAATTTTGAAGGAATTACACAGCATGGGGGTCATTTACTATAGCGTGATTATGCCTTCGCAGAAATTTTAACAGGCAGAATCACCAAATTGCGCTAATTAGCGCGAAAATGGAATTCACTATAGTGCTGGGGAAAAAAATACTCCCAGAATCAAATTTACTATAGCACCCAGACAACAGAAACGGACTAAAAAACTGGTAGAAGCAAGGGAATTGCTATATGATATGATAACCTAAATGGTTCTTAACCTTTCCAGATCCGTGCTATTGCCAAAGTACGGCTCCAGCGCGGATCCGAATTTCCGGGACGATGTCCATGGATGTCTGCCCCTGTGCACGCTCCCAGCGCGCACTCACAGGCGGCGGCGCACCCTGCATGGGCGTGCCCGTGGGTCAGGCAGACTCGATGTCCGCTTGTGACCCGCGATCGCCTGTCAGAGCTGCAGAACAGGGAACCGCCGATGTAAACATGGCGGTTCTCCGTTCTGTGAAGGGGGACATAACAGATCTACTGATCCCTGTGATCGGGATCAATGAGATCTGTTATGTCCTGGCCAGCCCAGCCCCCATACAGTTAGAACACAATGAGGGAACACAGTTAACCCCTTCACTGCCCCCTTAGTGTTAACCCCTTCACTGCCAATGACAATTATACAGTAATCAGTGGATATTTAAATTTCTGATCACTGTATAAATGTCATTGGTCCCAAAAAAGTGTAAAAAATATCCGACATGTCCGCCCCAATATCAAAGTCCCAATAAAAATCGCAGATCGCCGCCATTACTAGTTACAAAATAATAATAATAAAAACGCCATAAATCAATTCCCATAGTTTGTAGATGTGATAACTTTTGCGCAAACCAATCAATATACGCTGATTGCAATTTTTTTTACCAAAAATATGTAGAAGAATATATATTGGCCAAACCCGATGAATATTGTTTTTTAATATTTTTTTTTTGGATTTGTATTATAGCAAAAAGTAAAAAATGTTGTTCTTTTTTTCAAAATTGTCACTCTTTGTTTGTTTATAGCACAAAAAATAAAAACCACAGAGGGGATCAAATACCACCAAAAGAAAGCTCTTTTTGTGGGAAAAAAATGATAAAAATTTTGTTTGGGCACAACGTCGCATGACCGCGCAATTGTGATTCAAAATGCGACAGCACTGAAAGCCGAAAATTGGTCTGGGCAGGAGGGGGTTTAAGTGCCCAGTAAGCAAGAAGTTAAAAATGTGGTATATTGTTTAATGATGATCTGCTTTTAAATTGTTTAAAAAAGCGATGTATAACCTGAAATATGATTGAAAGTCTGAAAAGAGCTAAATTCCCTCTTTTTTTCTGACTATTCATCAGCACAACTGAGCATGCTCAGCCCAGAAAATTCCCTAATTTTAACTCCCACGCCTTTTTTTACAGGGCGCTATAGTGAATTCGGAAATTCGCGCTTGGCTAATGTGCCTTCTTGAGAGTGCAAATTCACAAACTTCACAAAGAATACCATTGCTATTGCAAATTTAAAATGAGTCACAATTTTGTGTTATTTTTTATTTCCAAATTATCCTAATTTCAGCCCAAAAAATGTGATGTGTATCAACATCAGAAATAAAAAAGCTCTTCCGGATCCGGCGCCACGCGATGTAGCTGTGCCTCACTACGGCACCTGCAGTGCGATCCGCATAACGGCTTGTAAAATCTGCCTGGGCACCCGACAACCGCCCGCACATCCCGACTGCTCTATGGACCGCTACATCGAGAAAAGAAACCTCCAGCCCCTACAATCAAAGCGCATGGCTGAAACCTTGGAGCCCTCATCACCAACTTTAATGGCGGAATGGAGGTAAGTGATCCACCTTCTTCTTATCAAGCACAATCCATCTCTAGCTCATAGCTCAGGCAGTCACAGCGCTGCTGGCTCCCATGATAGCAGCATCAGTGAAAAAAGCCATTCAAGCTGGTATGCACAAAATCAACAAAGATCTTAAAGAGCAAGCAGCACGGCCAAATGAGGCAGAGATGCGTATCTCAAATCTCGAAGATGATGCCTACCAGGCACAGAAATCTGATCAGGCCCAGGATAAAGAATTAAAGCTGATAACTGAAAAGCTGGAGGACAGGTCCAGGAGGTGAAACCTTCAATTTGTGGGAGTCCCTGAATCCCTACACCCCACAGCACTGTCTGATTTCTGCTCCATTAAGATCCCAGAAACGTTGAACTTCCCTGGGCCTTGCGTGGTGGAGCGCACTCACCACCTAAGCCCTCCTAAACAAGACGCACCTCCCCACAAGCCATCATAGCAAAATTTCTCAATTACGCAGAAAAACATACTGCAGAGATTCCGCCAAAGTAAGCCTCTAACTATAGATGGCGTCAAAATTCTCATTTTCGCTGATTATTCAGCGGATGTAGCCAGATGAAGAAGAGCATTCCAACACATCTGATCAGAGCTGTTTAAACACCACATAAAATTCACGCTAGCTTTCCCAGCCATTCTCTGTCTCAAATCACAGAATGGAGACCAATTGTCCTTCCAGGAGCTATCGGACACCGAACACTTCCTACGCTCCCTCAAACCTGGTACATATTCAAATGCAGCCGCAAGGGAATCCAATGTACCACGTCCTCGGGATCAGAGGAGCCCCAGGAAGGACCCCCCCAAAGCGCTTCAAGCCCACAGGAACCACTCCACCAGAACTTCCTGGCTAATTATTCCTTAGCGACCTCTGGTTATCTTTAATTTTCCAGATGAGTAACTATTCATATTCATGTAAAACACTACTTGAATAATGTGTTTCTCCTCCACAAATATTGCTCGCACTATGTTTATCATTCCTGTAACTGTTATACGACTACTGTTAATTGAATATCGCGCTCAATCGTTTTGAATGTGTTATCTCTTTTTGCCACATCGGCAATTACAGGCCGTCCCCTTGGCCCTTCATGGTGGCACTCCACCAGGCAAGCAACTATGGCTTGGGCCTCCCTATTATGTCTACATAAGGTCGTCTGCTTACAGGGGCTGACATCCACACAGCGAGACCATGTGGAAAAAAGAGAAGTCACTCCTGGTATGTTATTTGCTTTTGTTGGTTTCAGTTTTCCCCTCCCCAATCCCTTGAGTTGTACACACAATACCTCCCACGCAATAATGCATTCCCACTTACCAATACATATGAACCTCTGGAGGCCTCTAGGGAATTAATCTTTATGATAACCTGTCTAGGCCCAAATCATCACCAGCAGATATATAATCTCCGCTCATACCCCTTTCCATGAAGCCCCCCACATATGAATAATTATGTGGAACGTTAAGGGACTCAGATCCCCCATTAAAAGAATGTAAATCCTATGTCACCTAAAACGACTAAAAACAGATATAGCCATAATTCAAAAAACCCAGCTATCCCAACTAGACTTTCATCACATGAAAAAGCTATGGGTAGGTACTGTCTTGGGATCCGAGGCTGTTGGTCGTAAGTCAGGGGTCCTCATCCTGATCCACAAAAATCTACCCTGTAAAGTCCTATCCACAGCAACAGACACCCAGGGGAAATACTCCCCATAGGTAACACCCGAAACCCCAAATGGGCCCCAAACTCCCCATTCTCAGAAGCTAGGTCGCATATCACCTATTTGGGTGTCAAAATCGGGAAAACCTCCTCAACCATATATTCCTTGAATTACCCCCCATTTTAGACAAAATACAGAGGGAACTGCATGGAACTACCCCTCTCTCTCTTGGGGAGATGCCACCTCTTTAAGATGGTTAGTTTTGCCAAACTATTATATCCAATGCAAACTATTCCTCTCCTACTCAAACACAAGGATGTCCAGGCTCTCAATAGAGAGGTATCTACATTTCTATGGTGTAAAAAGAGAACTTGAATAGCCATATCTAAGCTATATTTCCCCAGGAGCGAAGGGGGCATCAACCTGCCTAATGTACGGTTATACAATCTAGCTTTTCTATTACGTATAAGCCTAGACTGGATCTCCAAGGCTTCCCTTTACTCCTCATAGGAATCAGAAGCTGCGATGATTCACCCTCTCTCCTTACCAGCCTTGCTGCACACCAAACTCAAAGTTCTTGACCCCGACCTGCAACATAGTCTCCTACTCAGAGACACAATTATAGCCTGGCGTGAACTCTGTAAAAAGCCTAAAATTACTACCTTATATTTCCAGTTCACTTCCGATCCAAGGCAACCCCAACTTCCCTCCAGGAATGGATTAAAAACCCTTCCAATACTGGAAAGCTCAAGGCCTCACCAACTTTGTTTCACTCTGATACCCGGATACAGGGACTCCTATCCCATACCAGGAGATTGCTCAAACCTACTCATTACCAGCCTCCCATGCCTTCTACTACAAACAGTGCATTAGCTTCATTCAAGCATCCTGCATTGACAAAAGCAAATTCTTCAAAGTATAAATCCTAGACCGACTACTGGATAAGGGGTCTTATTCCATTTCAGATATCTACAAGCCTCTGATCTCAGCTATCACCCCCCCTCTAGATGCAAAAATGGTTGCTAAATGGAACGACTTCCTGGATGATGATGCTGCAAACAAAATACTCAGTGGTTACAACTCTGTCCTACACCTGACAACCAACAAGATCTGGAGGGAAACCCAGCTAAAGATTATCCACCGTGCATACCTACCTTGCATAAGAGATAAATGCAATCCCACCACCACCTCTTGTCCCCTGTGCTTCCAAGCAAAACCCTTACTTACTCACCGTTTCTGGTCCTGTCCTTCAATTTCAGCCTTCTGGGACCAAGTCATTGCATTCATATTCAGGGTCACTCTCATCAACATCCCCAAAGATCCTTTTCTACTAATTTTTGGTCATTGGGACAAACAGCTCATTTCCTGGTCCCTCAGTGACCCCACCAGATAAAAAACCCTGGATTCTGAACTCACTTTTAGCAGCCCATCTTAAAAAACTGGATCTTGCAATCCCCCCCCCCCCCAAAGGTGTCTCAAGTCAAGCGGGAACTTTATTACTGTACAGGGAAAGACTCACCACGGATCTCGCACACTCCCCCAGCAACCAACATGGACAAAACCCTCCCCCAAGATGAATTTGACTCCTTCCAAAACAATTCTTTCTACTCCCACCATGGTCTCAAAGCATTATATGACTATGTGGACTGTACTGTTTAGATGTATGGCCCACAACTTCTACTTGTTCCTTCTAGTGTATAACCTTATCCTACTCTACATCCCCCCCCCCCCACCTTCCTGCTCTCAAGACAGGGCTTTATCCCTGTCTATGCTTCATTACATTGCCTATTATGACTCTTCCTTCCAACAAGCTTATCCAAAAGGCACCAAAGTTTGATAGGCTCACAAGCCTTCCTTTCAAATTAGGCCCTCACCAACGTTGCATTGGCAAGTAATCTCCCCGCCCTCACAACCCCAATGTATCCCTTTTTCCCCTGTTATCTCTCAACCATTATTTTTAGTTTTATACACATTTTCTGGTATTTTAACATCAACATATTAAACGGTTGTTCTGTAAAATTTAAAAATGTCAAGATCACAGAGACAGAACCTCTGCCTCTGTACTGTGTTGTATCTTTACTCTTCTATAATTCTTTTAATACATTTTTGGGGAAAAAAAAAGGGATAAAAATGTCATTACCAAAAATCAGGGTAACATCAGTATTCTACACTGACAGCACCAAGAATCACCAAATATAACAGAATAAATCAAGAAGAATAACTCCTGACTAATGTAATTCCACCACCTATATGTCCAAAGAAATGCAGTATATATGTGTATTTATGTGTAGGAAGGTTCCACATGTGGCAGCGCAGTGGCTAGCAGCTTAGTGCTTCAACCCTACCAGTGCTGGGGTTCTGGATTTGAATCCCATATTCACTATTGAGTTGACCCACCCTTGGCAGCTATAACAGCTTCAACTCTTCTGGGAAGGCTGTCCACAAGGTTTAGGAGTGAGTCTATGGGAGTGTTTGCCATTCTTCCAGAAGTGCATTTGTGAGGTCAGGCACTGATGTTGGATGAAAAGGCCTGGCTTGCACTCTCCACTCTAATTCATACCAAAGGTATTCTATCGGGTTGAGGTCAGGACTCTGTGCAGGCCAGTCAAGTTCCTCCACTTCAAACTCATTCATCCACATTTTTATGGACCTTGCTTTGTGCACTGGTGCACAGTCATGTTGGAACTGGAATCCCCAAACTGTTCCCACAAAGTTGGGAGCATGAAATTGGCCAAAATGTCTTGGTATGCTGATGCGAGGTCTAGGTTTCCACTATTGCGACCTGAAAGTGGTGCGATTTTGCAGCAATTTTTGCAGCAATTTTACAGAAATTTTTTGCCGTCATTTTGATGTGACTTGAAGTGATGCCTGTGTTTTTTTGGGGTCTGTGGATTTTAAATCGCATCAAAGTTAGATCACAGTAGTGCAGGGACTACTTTGAAGTCGCTGCGACTTGAAGTCACACAGATATGAATGGTACTCATTGGAAATCATGGGGTACGACTTGTCATGTGACTTTGCAGTCCCAAGTCGCATGAAAAGTTGCACTAGTGGAAACATAACCTAAGTCCCCTTTCACACTTGTGTGACCTGAAAGTTGCGCAATTTTGCGGTGATTTTACCTCATTTTTTTGCCGCAATTTTGATGCGACTTTAAGCAATGTCTGCATACTCTTGAGGTCTATGGGCCTCAAATTGGATCAAAGTCAGACCAAAGTAGTGCAGGGACTACTTTGAAGTTGCTGAGATTCAAGTTGCACAGATATGAATGGTTATCATTGGGAATCATGGTGTGCGACTCTGATGTCCAAGTTTGAAAGGGGTCTAAAGGCTATGGTTCCACTAGTGCGACTTGTCATGTGACTTGGGACTGTAAAGTCACATGACAAGTCGTACCCCATGATTTCCAATGAGTACAGTTCATATCTGTGCGACTTCAAGTCGCAGCGCTTTCAAAGTAGTCCCTGCACTACTTTGGTCTGACTTTGATGCAACTTGAGGTCCATAGACCTCAAGAATACATAGGCTTCTCTTCAAGTCACATCAAAATCGTGGCAAAAATTGCAGCAAAAAATTGCTGTAAAATTGTGCAACTTTCAGGTCGCAATAGTGGAAACCTAGCCTAAGAGTTCCCTTCACTGGAACTAAGAGACCAAGAATAACCCCTGGAAAACAACCCAACACCATAATCTCCCCTCCACCAAATGTTTAGGACCAGTGCACAAAGCAAGTTCCATAAAGATATGGACGGGGGAGTTTGAGATGGAGGAATTTGACTGGCCTGCACAGAGTCAGTGTTAACATTAAAGTTTGTTAGAACTAATCATGCCCATGGACTTGGACATTTCACATTGTAGGTTTTACACTGCACAGGTACATATGCTTAGAAAACTGTTGGCTTGTTTATGTGCTGCATGCACATATGGATACACAATGGACTTAGATATTTGGCCTGGAGTTGGAGGTTTGATGCACATAGCTAAAGACACACAGTTCCAAATACTATGATGTGTTCCTGCTTATCAGGTGAAATCACTTTCAACAGACATGAAGAGACAGCAGTGGCGTCATTAGGGTTGGTGTCACCCGGTGCCGAAAAAATAGGTGTCACCCCCCTCCACCAACTATAGTCCCCCCTCCCTCAGTACAGACCCCCCTCCACTAACTACAGACCCCTCTCTCTCAGTATAGACCCCCCACTAATTACAGACCCCCCTCCCACAGTATAGACCCCCCACTGATTACAGACCCCCCACAGTATAGACCCCCACTAATTACAGACCCCCCTACCACAGTATATATCCCCCTCTCTCAGTATAGACCTCCCCACTAATTACAGACCTCCCTCCTGCAGTATAAACCCCCCACTAATTACAGACCCCTGTCTCTCAGTACAGACCCCCCTCCATCAGTATAGACTTCCCCCTCAGTACAGACACTCCCTCAGTGCAAACCCCCCCTTCGGTGGAGACCCCCTTCAGTGCAAACCCCCCTCAGTGCAAACCCCCTTTCAATCAATATACACACCCCCCCTAGTGTAGACCCCCCTCTCCCCTCCCACAGTGCCCCCCCGCTGCACATGTCCATCTAAATGAAGATAATCTGTAGAGACCTCAGAAGACCGTGGGATAGGCACAGTAGTGTGTCCCTCAGACTCACTCCCTCTCCTGTGTAGATGTAAACACAGAAGAGGGGCAGGCAGCTTCGCTTCGCTCCACTGAAGGACACAGCTGGTGCTCTGTCAAATTAGTCAACTCGTCAAAATCTTCATCCGGAAATGACACGGTTGGAGTTTTTGACAGGTTGACTAATTTGACAGAGCACCGGCGCAGCAAGATGCATATCAGTGTAGGTCCTACACTGTAGGGGGAGCGCAGGTGCCCACAGGTGTCGTCCCTCTGGCGGGTGTCACCCATGTGCGGCCCGCACCCCCTGCACCCCCTAGTAACGCCAGTGAGAGACAGGTTGAAATATACTGGTGGGCGTGTACTTCAAATGGGGGTGTGTCTGTGTGCTAACAATACAACCTATCTTATAAAGGGCTGCAGTAGTGGTGGTTGGTTTGGCCTCAGAAGAGAAAAATCACTGAAAAAAAATTGCTTAGGGTCCTCCCCCCAGTCCATACCAGGTCCTTCAGGTCTGGTTTGGTTTTTAAGGGGAACCCTGTGCCAATTTTTTTTAAAAAAACAATGTGGGGTCCCCCCTAAAATCCAAACCAGCCCCTTATCCGAGCATGCAGCCTGGCCGGCTAGGATGGGGGGGGCGAGCGAGCGAACGATGTGCGTACATCACTGAATGGCCCCGCCCTGCAATATAAATAAACTGTCATAACAAACAGAGGGCAGACGGCGGGAGCCCTCCCATGGAGGAGTCGCTGCAAACACCCCATAATGTTCTAAAGTCGATGAACGGGCGAATGCCCAATGTTCGAGTCGAACTTGCATCCGACTCGAACCACGGGCCCATCCCTAATGTGAAGGCATATTTGCCATTTTGCTGCGGCATGTTCCATGCATTGTACAAATGTGCAGACCAAGGAACCCCCCCCCCCCCCCTAGGCACGATATTTAAAGGAATTTTCCATTTTTAGTGTTTTACTTTAATCATCATTAAAATCACTGCTCCTTAATCACTTGCCGACCGCAGTCTCGACGGCGACAGAGTGGCTCGTTATCACAAACCGTCTTCATAGGACTGCGGCTGCAATAACTAGCGCCATCGGAGGTGCGCGCGCATGCTCACTGTGTGCGGGGGGAGGCCGGGGAGCTGGTAGGGCCGCCTGCTACCCTCGATGGCCCCCCCAGCAGTGAAAGAACGGAGGTCCGTGTATGTAAACACGGATCTCCGTTCTGTTAGAGGGGGAAGGGTGATGATCACAGGCTTCCTGTATAGCCGTGATTATCCCCTTTCCCCAGCCAGGGCAGCCCACATACAGTTAGAACATGCCCAGGGAACACAGTTAACCCTTAGAGTGCCCCCTGCAGGTTAACCCCTTCGCTGCCAATAGCATTTACACAGTAATCAGTGCATTTTTATAGCACTGATCACTGTATAAATGCCAATGGTCCCAAAAAAGTGTCAAAATGGTCCGACATGTCCGCCCCAATGTCGCAGTACCGCTAAAAATCGCAGATCACCGCCATTACTAGTAAAAAATAAAATAAAATAAAAACCCCAGAAATGAATTCTCATCGTCCATAAACGCGGCAACTTTTGCGCAAACCAATCAATAAACGCAGATTATGATAATATGAGGAGGAATATAAATCGCCCAAAACCGATGGAAAAAAATATTTTTTTATTTTTTTTTTTGTATTTGTATTTTAGCAAAATGTAATAAATTTGTTTTTTTTTTTTGCAAAATTGTCGCTCTTCTTTTGTTTATAGTGGTGATCAGAAATGACGCTGAGGTGATCAAATACCACCAAAAGAAAGCTCTATTTGTGGGAAAAAAAGGACACACATTTCTTTTGGGTACAACGTCGCACGACCGCGCAATTGTCAGTTAAAGCGACGCAGTGCCGATTCACAAAAAGTGCTCTGGTACTAAAGTGTGAAATCCTTCCGGGGCTGAAGTGGTTAAAAAACAATTGTTTTAAAAACGTTTTAGTGATTGATACATGTCCCCCAGGGCAGTACCCAGGTCCTTATACACTTTTTATAGCAAATAACTTGCATACAATCCTTCAATGGGGACTTTGATTCCTTGATTGCTAGTTTGTGGAGAATTAACAGAATACAAGACTAGTGAATGTATTTTCTATGGCTGGTTGTGGTCAACTCTGTAGTGTAGTGGTTAACTCTGTTATCTTCAAAAGTTACAGCTATAGGTTCAAATACTACAGATGGTATCACCACACTTTGCATTGTACTCAGCAATATATGTTGAAAATATGTGAAGGCATATTCGCCAATTAGCTAATGCACATCAGTTTGATTGCTTCTATACTATGAGCTCTTTAAATGCATGCATTGGTATGTACATATTCAATATTAAGGTGTGAAATTGGAATAATCTGAAAATATATGAAGGCATATTTGCCATTTTTCTGCGGCAGTACCCAGGTCCCCATACATTTATTATAGCAAATAATTTTCACACAAACCTAAAAGGGATTTTGCAGGTTCGACCCCAATTAACATCAGCTATTCCCACATAGATTAAGAAGGCATATTTCCAGCAATGACGTGATTTTCCATTCACATGACTGCCCAGTTGAAATCTTAATTGACTTAAGTGGGCGCTATTTTTAGGCATCGCATATTCAGGCTTTAGTGAATTAGCCCCGATGTGTTACAAACAACCAACGGGTCCAAGCGGTCAGGCCCACTCACGGAATAACGTCACATGGTTTCTCTGTAACCAGCATCGTCTGGGGATATGAGGCTCAAGCAGGATGTTAACACTGAGACTTATATACAGCACAAAAGGGGATAACGAGGCCTAGAACACGTGTGCATGTGGTTGGTCCAATCTTCATTCATGGGCATAAGAAATATGCAATCAAATGGCCCCCAATTTGACCTATTACTAAACATTAACCTTGCATCAGTTATAAAATTAAAATAAAAAATATATGTGATAAAACTGGGGGTGCCAAAATTGTTAGCATAGAAAGATTTTTAGCATACAAAGATATGCATTGCATGTCCCAAGCCCGATACATTACCTCAGGGCTATTGAGATCATGGTACACGCAAACAACCCATTTTTACAGATGTTAATATTAATTTCACCAATGTATATAACAAGACACAGTAATACATTAAAAATCCCTATAAAAATTTTATAATAATAGACACTTTACTATTAATGAGAAAGAGAGCTGCAAACACATGTTGATGAATGAATATTACCAAATGTTATTAAGAGGAGGGACAGTCCACAAATATATAAAACTACAACAATATGTATATAATCTGAAAAAAATATAAGAAAAAATATTAGAAGAATATATAACACAGATGTGAATACATATATAAAGGATGTGCAGAAAGGAATTCGAACAATTAATGTAACAATTGATACCCCAATCCACATTCAACCCTCCTGGGAAATAAGATTTCAAACAATAAATCAACTCTTTTCCTCTCTGGGAAATAATTCTCTTAGTATTACTCCCCCTCTTATGGGAAAGACAATTATCTATACTAATCACTTTTAGACGGGATGGATCCCTTTTGTGATGGAGGGAAAAATTATGACATATGCTATGTTCTTTAACCACTTCACCTCCGGAAGATTTACCCCCCTTCCTGACCAGGCCATTTTTTGCGATAAGGCACTGCGTTACTTTAACAATTTTTTTTTTTCAAGAAAATTTTTATTGATTTTTTTCCAAACAGTATTGCAAGTATGGTACATAGTTTAATTCACTTACATATAACAATGAGTAATGCAATAGTGAAATACAACATTTCTAACAGTATGGTAGCATCTTGTGGAGTAGTCTGTAAGTATAATCCAGTGGCGATTGAACTAGCTCCTGATTCAGCAGGTCAAACTTCTCTTTTAAGTTCAAAAATTAATAGGTCCCATGTAGCTAGCTTGATCAACTTTTGGGGGTTATCAAGATTAGCCCTAAGTAGGTCAAGAGTAAAAGTCGCGCACAGTAACTCCTCCCCCAGTTCTCCCGTGCCCCAGACCCGATGAGGTGTGGGACTAAGACCGGGGCAAGGAGAAAAGGGGGGAGGGACGAGATGAGAAAAAAGAAGAGAGAGAAAAAAAAAGGGGGCAGGAGATGGGTTTGGTGATCATAGGGGTCACCACCCACTCCACTCATCTGTCGTGGAGAAGTAAATGAGGAGTTAGGCTCTTAGTGCACAAACCCTTAGGTATTTCGGGCCATTTTGGACTTCATCTTCGCCTGCATCAAATCATGACATGTCTGTGAGGTCCTCAACTGAAGCCAGGTAGCCCAGGTGGTCATGTATTTAGAAAGTCTATCTTTCGTGGTATAGATCAGTTCCTCCATTTCGCCTATACGTGTGAGCTGATCTACCCACTCCTTCAATGAAGGGGGGGGTCAATAGATCTCCAATGTACCGTAATGCATAGCCGTGCGGCATTAATCATATGGACTGCTATCGACTTGGAGTACCTTTTCCTAGAAAGTTTGTTCAAGTGCAGGAGATATTCTAAGGGGAGTGCCGATACCATCATTGTTATATCATGTACCTTGTGCCAGTATGTTTGGATCCAAGGGCAAGACCACCAGATGTGGAGAAGTGAGCCTTTCCCCATTCCGCATCTCCAGCATTGGTCTGAAACCGATGGTGTGAACATATGCAGAATGTCAGGTGTCCTGTACTATCTGGTAAAAATGTTGTATCCATTCTCCTGAGTATGTACATTGAGTGACCCCTTGTGGATGAGTGAAAGAACCCACTCCCAGCTTGCCTTATCAATTTCCCTATCCAGAGTCTGTTCCCAGAATTTATGAGTTGAAGACATAGTAGATTGTGAGTTCCAAATAAGTTAGCATAGATCGTGGATATGACAGGACTCTGGGGCGAGGAGCTGGAGCATATTGATTCAAACATTGTCAAAGGCCTAGTATAGTTTTCTTTATGTGTAGGGTTATCCAAAAAAATGTTTCAGTTGTAGGTATGTCCAAAAGGGAAAATTAGTAGTTTCGGATTGCTCTGCCAAATCTCTTTGTCTCAAAAATGTACCTCTCCGAAAGAAATGTCTGGCCTGCATTTGCATGTATGGCCATTCACTTCTCAAGAAGTTCTTATTAAGCCCAGGCACAAAGCTCAGGTTACCTCTAACAGGGGTTATTGGGCATATTTTGTTGGAGATTGGAGATTGCATAGGTCTTGCATGCTCTGTCAAAAACCTGAAGCATGGCTCCTACTAGGGGGTGGGAATATAGCCCTCTAGAGGTGTGTTCCTTTGGGTACCACGGGACATCTTTCAAATTTACTTCTGAAAAGGAGTGTTCCAATTGAACCCACTTTTTACAATTGGTGTGGACTTTCCAATCTATTACATGGGCTAGATGTGTTGCTTCATAGTAGTGATGTATGTCCGGTAGTCCAATGCCCTCTTTCAATTTGGGCAGTATCAGTTCCCCCCCAACCAATACGTGCAGTTTTGCCCCCCCCCAGAGAAAAGTTCTGCATATGTTTCTGTATTTGTTAAAAAAGGATGGTGGTAAACTTATTGGGAGGGCTTGCATCTTGTAGAGAAAACGAGGATGGATTGTCATCTTCAAGATGGAAGCCCTCCTGAACCAAGAAATATGTGCCAAATCCCAGCTTTGGAGGTCATGTTGTATATTCTGGATTTCAGCGGAAAAGTTCCTACTGATTTGTTCCGTAAGGTCCCTGGGGATATGTATGCCTAGGTATGATATAGCATCTGATTTCCATTTAAAGGGGAAGTTCGTCTGGCATTGTGACACTAGACTGGCAGGGAGGGTGACATGCAGAGCGAAGGATTTTGAAAGGTTGATTTTTAGATTAGAGATCCCATTAAAGTGTTCTAGCATTTTCAAAAGGTTGGGAAGGGACACCGTTGGGGAAGACAGGAAGAGCAGTACATCATGTGCGAACGCTGCCATTTTAAATTCTTGGTCGTGGATAGAGTTGAGCGAACCCGAATTGTAAAGTTCGGGTCCGTACCGAACTTTTGGGTGTCTGGGACCCGGACCCGAACCCGGACTTTTCAAAAAAAGTCCGGGTTCGGGTCCGGGGTTCTGGTAATTTAATAAAAGTTTTGAAAATTGCTGTAACAAAGTCCTGGAAAGTCCTAGAGGTCTGCAAAAGGAAGGAAAATGGGGGTAAGGGTCGGACAAGTGCCCTACAAAGAAATGGGGATAGGGAAATAACTTAAAATAATTAAAAAAAGAAATCACATAAAAAATAAAAAAATGGAGGTTGATGTGGACCATCTTCAAACTGTGAGAAAAGTATTTAAGCGTCATAGTGATGCCTGATGATACATTGTCCTCCAGGAGTTACATTGTCCTCCAGGAGTCATGTAGCATTAAGGAGGCTAGTTGAAGCTTTGCTTGTCTGAGGGCGGAGAAGGGGAGCGATGTTTTGCCTGTCGAGGTGTCTAGGAGGCCGGGTTCAAGGCTATGTTTAGGTCACCTCCAAATATCAACAGACCCTCTTGGAATGAAGTCAATTTCAAAAGTACCTCCCTCAAGAAGGGGATCTGTTTGACATTAGGGGTATAAACATTGGCTAGAGTTATGGGTTTGTTGTGCCAGGTGCCTTTCAGAAATAGAAATCTGCCCTCTGGATCCGGCATCATGTCTACGAGGCGGAAAGCATATGATTTTGCAATGACAATAGAAACCCCCTTGGATTTGGAGGTTGTATCGGCTGCGTAGTACACTGTAGGGAAGTGTCTGTCGGTTAATTTAGGAATAGAGTTTTGTTTGAAGTGGGTCTCTTGCAGGAAGATTATATGGGATTGTAATCGACGAGCTTCTGCTAAGACGCTGCTGCGTTTTTCAAGGATGTTAAGCTCTTTTGCATTTAGTGAGTATATTTTGAACGATATGGGAGATAGTCTGCGCGTTGCGTGCGTCATTGTTATGTTCTATGTTGGCGATCTGTGTCTGCTCCTGTTGTGCTTTACGAGTGAAGTGGGCAGGGGGTATAGGAAGGAGAAAGAAAAAAAATGTATTGCTGATAGTAGTATGGATGATTTCACCGTTCCTAACTAGGTCTGGAGATCTAATCTACTCGATCAAAGGAGGATTAACTAACCGGAGGTGGCAAGGGATATCTTTTAGCACACCTAACCTAAAACTTAGGCTGGATGATAGGAAGGGACACAAGTCCATTCCAGGGGGAATCTAATCTCCCTGGTGTGGGAGAGAGCCCTGAAGTAGAAACTGGGTAAATGTTTCGAACATCTACTGCCTCCTGAGCTGTACAGGGTAACCAGAAGGGTGAATCTTTGGTTCGGGGTGCCAGGGGGTGCGAGCAAGGCCAACTGCAACCCTGCTGGGAAGCCACATCCAGCACCCCCCCAAACCCCGACCCGTTTTCAACAACGACCCAGAAGGGCATCTATGAAAAATAGTGTAGTGAGATAAGGCAAAACAGTGTGTGGGTACACGGCTTGTTCTCTCGTCCCCTGGGCCCGGGGCCTCCCCCTCTAAACTAGGGGAGGGGGTAGGATACAGCTGGCCTGGGGGAGGGGACCAGGGGCCAACACCCAGTGGTAAACCTATGTCATTATTGTCATGTTCAGGCCCCCTTAAGGGGGAACCAACGCAAGTCACCTTGGTCTGAAGTGACATTCCACGGATCGGTGATCCATAAATCAAAACAGCTGCAGTTAACAACAAAACATAACTTATAAACATGTAAATGTGCAAATAAACCTGTGTGCAAACATGCCCCCTGTTAGATGGAATTCCATCAGGCAAGGCTCCATGGAGTCTCCTCAGCCGGTCAGGAATGGGACCCCTAAAACTCGGATGCTCTTCCTTGATCCGTATCCACCACTCCAAATGAATGTGGGTGCGGGTCAGGGGGGCAACCCCAGGGTGAGGAGACCAGCCAGACCCAAGCCTCTTCTGAGACTTGGCAAAATATTGCAGATAAATCCCGCATGTGGGAGTGTTCGACCTTGAGTGGACCATAGAGATGACAATATAGGCCGAATGTCTCTCATTCGGATGCCTCAACTGACATTTGCCCTCTCCATCAGGGTTACCTTGACCTCAGCTAGTGTCTCTCAGCTCTAGGCCCCCCTATCTTCAGATTTTAGTTAACTGGCATGAGCACCAGTGTTTCCACCCCATGTTAGCAGTCTTTGCAAAACATGGCATGTTACTCAGTTTATAGGCTTTGGCAATCAGAATGACCTTCATAAGACCATATTCTTCCAGACCAGTTGCTATGGTCTTATACTATGAGTGAGTTCGTTCAGGGGATCTAGGATTTGGCATCTCACATTCCATAGTAGAAATGTACAATGTTAGTGAGCCAAAGCAGAACAGCAAGGATGGGGCAATAAATAGATCCTGTAGGGATCTTGGGGTTGCAGGTCAGTTCACTTCAAGCTCGAGATTAGATCCCAAATGTGGTGTGGGGTAGAGGCAATTGTATCCGTCAAAGTTAGTACAGGTGGGATAATCAGTCTTTCCTTTAGTAAATCATGTAGGTGAACCACGTACTTATGTATTGAAGTGAGAGTCTGCTGACAACATTTGAAGTCGTGGAGGCCCTCTGAGTTATTGGGCTGCTGCTTTAGGAAAGTGACAGTAACAGGTCAGGAAGCCCTTACCTCTCAGGTGTGCTCTTTTTAGAGTCAAATGAGTAGGTTATTGCATTTACCTACCCCTAGCCCATTACATATTAGTTACCTGTGTCCCAGGGAATCCATGTTGTTCTGTCGGGATTGCGTATGTGGGTCAGCAGCTTGGTGCAAAGTGTGACGTGGGAAGAGATCTTGTTGCACCAAGGAAGGGGTCCCAGACGATAGGAACATGAATGAGGTGTTGAGGCCTTGGCTGTTAAGCCCAAGCGTCTGTCTTGCATCTCACCGATGTGGGAGAAAGTCTTGGTGCCACGTCGGTCTCCATATCTCCCCGTGATCTGCGAGGTGAAGTGGATGAGGGTCTACGGCGCCTCTGGCGAGATCTGTGGTGTTTCGGTGTGTCGTCCGCCTGGACAGAGATCAGGCAATGTGAAAGAGCTGTACCATTCCATGACTTCTACTCTTGGTATCACTAGGATGTTGCAGAAGCCCTGTAAGTCAGCTGGAGTTCTCATCAATGCCGTGCGATTGCACAGTGTTGCCTGCAGGCAAAACTGTAATTTCAATTTGTATGCAATGTGCCTGTCACAGAGCACTTGTAGAAGGGGACGCAGCTCTCTCCTGTGTTGCAAAGTGATGGAGAGAGATCTTGATACAGCTGTATGTGAGCCCCCTCGTGTCTCAGATGTTCGTGGCTGTGAGCGGCTTTTAGGATTTCTTCTTTCTGCATAAAGTTCATTAGGCAGCACACTACATCCCTGGGGGGGTCATTCTCATGTCCCCTTGGTCGTACAGCTTAGTGGCATCTTTCTAGTTCCACTGGGGCATCTAGAGGCCTACCCAGCACTGTATCAAAAATAGCCCACACAGCCGGCTGCAGTTGGGGGCCCTCCAACGTAAGTTATGCCTTCTCCCCCTGTTGTCTAAGTCTTCTAAATAGTGGTGCATGTCTATAAGATGCTGAGAATGTACGCCCGAGGTATGCTGCAGTTGTTGTATGGCGGCACAATGTGTCATGGCCACCGTCTCCACGTTGTCTAGTCTGGATGCTATTGCTCTAAGGTCTGCTTTCAAGTCAGATATGGCCGCGGACAGGGTGTTTTTTATGTCCAAGGCAACTATTTGCAATTCCGCCAGGCTGAGCAGCGGTGACTGTTGTTGTGGCTGCATATCTGTATTAGAAGTGCTGGGGTAGTCTGTGGAATGTGCAGCCATACTATAGTCCGCGGCTTGCAATGTGGCCTGCGCCTCTGGTTGTTGCGAGCGGAAAATCCCCCGGATTGTTCTGCTGAGCTGGGTGGAGGAGTCCTCCTGGGGTCGGGAGGCTGAAGTGCCACGTCCTGACATCCCCCTGGGTCGTTTGGTGTCGTCTCATCCGCTAATGTGAGCTATTCAGGAACAGCAGATGTTGGAGCTTCACTCTGAAGCCGCCATCCCACTCCAGCGCCAGACCACGCCATACTTTAAAAATTTTATGGTCGTGCGACACTGTACACAAATGAAAGGAATGTCCCTTTTTTTTCCCACAAATAGAGCTTTCTTTTGGTGGTATTTGATCACCTCTGTATTTTTTATTTTTTGTGCTATAAACAACCGACAATTTTGAAAAAAAAAAAGCAATATTTTTTACTTTCTGCTCTAAAACACATCCAATAAAAAAATGTAAAAAAAAAAAATTAATTTCTTCATAAATTTAGGCCAATATGTATTCTGCTACAAATTTTTGGTAAAAATCCCAATGAGCGTATATTGATTGGTTTGCGCAAAAGTTATAGCGTCTACAGATGAAAGGATTTTTTTTTTCTACTAGTAATGGCGGCGATCAGTGACTTATAGCAGGACTGTGATATTGCAGCACACAAATCGGACACCTAACTGACAATTTTGACACTTTTTTGGGGACCAGTGACACTAATACAGTGATCAGTGCTAAAAATATGCACTGTTAATGTACTAATGACCCAGGCAGTGAAGGGGTTAACAAATGGTTATCTGTTTGCCTAGATAATGTTTCAGTGTAGTGGGGGAGGTGCTTTTACTAGTGAAAGGCATGGATCAGTGTTTCTGCTATACAGAAACACAGGATCCATGTATTCTGTACTGATAGAACGGCAATCTGCCTCATTTACATCTGTCAGTGTATCAAATGATCAGCGCCAGCGGTGGTGCGTCTGATACCCAGAAGTGCAGGATCACGTAAATCTGCTATGGGGCGGTCGGCAAGTGCTTAAAGCCCTTCCTAATGTTTGTTATGTGTTCTCCCACTTGCACACATAGTGTCTGTGTGGTCTGCCAACATATTGTAGACCATATGAACAGGAAAGGAGATACACAGTATCTCACAAAAATGAGTAAACCCCTCACATTTTTGTAAATATTTTATTATACCTTTTCATGTGACAACACTGAAGAAATGACACTTTGCTACAATGTAAAATAGGGAGTGTACAGCTTGTATAAAAGTGTAAATTTGCTGCCCCCTCAAAATAACTCAACACACAGCCATTAATGTCTAAACCGCTGGCAACAAAAGTGAGTACACCCCTAAGTGAAAATTGGGCCCAATTAGTCATTTTCCCTCCCTGGTGTCATGTGACTCATTTGTGTTACAAGGTCTCAGGTGTAAATAGGGAGCAGGTGTGTTAAATTTGGTGTTATCGCTCTCACTCTCTCATACTGATCACTGGAAGTTCAACATGGCACCTCATGGCAAAGAACTCTCTGAGGATCTGAAAAAAAGAATTGTTGCTCTACATAAAGATGGCCTAGGCTATAAGAAGATTGCCAAGACCCTGAAACTGAGCTGCAGCACGGTGGCCAATACCATACAGAGGTTTAACAAGACAGGTTCCACACCATGCGACCAAAGAAGTTGAGTGCACATGCTCAGCGTCATATCCAGAGGTTGTCTTTGGGAAATAGACGTATGAGTGCTGCCAGCATTGCTGCAGAGGTTAAAGGGGTGGGGGGTCAGCCTGTCAGTGCTCAGACCATACACCGCACACTGCATCAAATTGGTCTGCATGGCTGTCGTCCCAAAAGTAAGCCTCTTCTAAAGATGATGCACAAGAAAGCCCGCAAACAGTTTGCTGACGATAAGCAGACTAAGGACATGGATTACTGGAACCATGTCCCGTGGTCTGATGAGAGCAAGATAAACTTCCTATACTCAGATGGTGTCAAGCGTGGGTGGCAGCAACCAGGTGAGGAGTACAAGTGTGTCTTGCCTACAGTCAAGCATGGTGGTGGGAGTGTCATGGTCTGGGGCTGCATGAGTGCTGCCGGCAATGGGAAGCTACAGTTCATTGAGGGAACCATGAATGCCAACATGTACTGTGACATAGATAAGAAGGAATAGTCTCTGGATGGCCGCACTCTGATGATTTATTGTGCATAATCCAAATGTACATGAGTACAGTACAAGCACAAAAAGATGTGAGATTAGGGCATAGCTGCTAACGCGTTGCACGTCATAGAAAGACGCTTAATCATAGCTAATGATGAGTAGCCATTTTGCTGCTAAAATGAAGACGTTGGACACTCACACAGTCAGCTGATGATGGTCAGTGACAGGTGAAAAATAAATAATGAATCACTGCAAAACAAAAAGTGGTGAAAGATGATTGCCTCCATTAAAGCGGCAAAAGCTATTTAGATAGAATAAAAACATCCAAATTGTTTAGAGACAGGGTATATGTACACTTACATACAGACATAATAAAAATAATAAAAATGGATCGATTGCCATAGATATATGAAATCATGATTGTCAATGCCACTGTTTACTCCAAACAAGACAAACATGAAAACAAAAAATGAAAACTCATGTACAATAACATAAAGTGTGATCATGTGATATATATATATATAAACATGTACAAAAACTATCACCCTAAGGAGTCTGTAACCCCATCTAAGATAGAATAAAGAGTTACATATTCAATCTTTAATAACAAGGATGTTTTATAAGTAGCACCATAGCAGTAAAAACAAACAAACAAATCAACAGAAACCTTTTCTAATCTGCTGTGTCTTAACCAATCGTATGTATCAATCAATAGGAGAAAACAATTCACTTTATATCCACCAACATCAGTTCGACTGCAGAAAGGTGCTAGGTGTAACTTATGACATAGACGGACTCACGGCACTGTAAAGGCTAACTGATTAAATGTGGAGTTAAAGTGAAACTAAAGGGGTGGAACCATTTCCCTGGAAAAAGATCAAGCTGAAAAAGGATCAAGCTGAAAAAGTGGTCAGGCTGAAAAAAGAATAGAAATGGAAAACATTCCATTCAAAGTTCATACCTGTAGGCATCCTGCTATTTAAATGAAAAATCCAGTACACCTCCCTCATACATAAGATACCAAACTTATCACCCCCTCTTTTAGGCATGACCACATTTTGTATGACCAAACTAGAGATGTCTATGTCGTGGTTTAAATTCCAATGTCGGACTACATTGGTACTATAATTTTTTTGCAATATCTCTTAAGTGGTCAGAGAGACGGTCCCTAAGTCTTCAGGTAGTACGCCCCACATATTGCAGATTGCAGATGGTACAGGTGATGACATACACCAAGAATCTAGTATTGCAGTTAATGAAGGACATAACATTAAAGGACTTAACCAAGGAGGTAGATACTACCCGATCACCCCTTTTAATAAAGTGGCAGTAGTTACAGCTACCAATGCCACATTTAAAAGTACCTTCAAATTGGAGCCAATGTTCATTAGGTCTTTAGCTTGTAAACAAACTCGAGGACAGGCATCTGCTGATGGTAGGAGCTCTCCTAGAGACCACGTGTATGACTTTCGAAAGAATATTGGCATATACTGGATCATTATAGAGGACTGGAAGATATCTCTTTACAATGCTTCTGATCTGGTTGCGTTCCAGACTAAAGGAGGTGGAGAAAATAGGAATATCAGTTGAAGAGGAGGGGGCGGCGGACCTAAAGCGCCCAGGATACCCTTTCTTATGTTTTGTGTCATCTAATATCAAATTTTCGCATGGGTTGCTTTCCGAAATCTGATGGGCTCCTAATACAACAGGGGTAGGATAACCCCTTTCACTAAATCTCAAAGCCATACTATCATCTTCCCTTTCAAAGTCTGTATCCCTGCTACAAATCCTTCTTGCTCTAAGAAATTGTCCCAAGGATCCCCTAACTGTATGGTCGGGATGATGTGAATCAGCCCTTAAAAGGGTGTTACCCACAGAAGGCTTTCTAAAAAGACTGCTGACCACATCATCCCCATCATTTGAGAGGAGAAAGTCCAAAAATTCCATAGAATCTGCGCTAGATCTACCTGTGAACTTCAGATTCAAATCATTGTCATTGAGATACTCTAACCAGTCCTCCAAGCTGACACTGCTGTCAGCAATAAATAACAGGTCATCTATATAACGAAAATAAAGAAAAGTGTCCTTCCTCAGGGAACTACCACATCCAAAAATGTGGGACCTCTCCCACCAACCCATGTAAAGGGGGAGAACTTAGCTTCCTTAGAGGCCTCACATTTCTGGAAGTAGTCACTGTCAAACA
This sequence comes from Glandirana rugosa, assembly GCA_018402905.1. NCBI lineage: Eukaryota > Metazoa > Chordata > Amphibia > Anura > Ranidae > Glandirana > Glandirana rugosa. Next base: position 406,416 of record BLSH010432335.1, read on the forward strand.
TAAAAAAATTGTGGGTCAAAAGATATTCAAAACTCATAAGAATGAATTCTTGAAGGACTGGAGAGAATTGGCCAGACTCCTCTAGGAAAAAATGACACCACTCTGAGACCTAGGGCATGTGGAATAGATGAATATAGACTGAAAACATCAAAACTATACCATCTATATCCCTTAAATTTGTTCAGTTTAATAAGGAGCTGCTTTGTATCCCTAAGGTGCTCTGGGAGTCCTATAACCAGGGGCTATAATTGTTGGTCAACCCATTGACCTAGTCTTTGGTTGAGTGATCCAATCCTCGTTACAGGATGATTAACCCCTTGTGCAGTTTAGGTAGATTGTGGAATACAGGGATGACCAGATATTCAGGTATAAACATGTCACGTTCTTTGTTTGAGAATATTCCTATAGCAACTGCCCTGTCCAATAAATTGGACAATTCAACTTTAAATTAGGCTAAGGGGTCTCCTTTCAATCTAACGTATGTGGAGGTATCTGAGAGTGATCAAATGGCCTCATCCCTATATATTTGTGACTCTAAAACAACAGCCCCTCCTTTATCTGCATTCCTGACAACAATGCTGGAATCACTATTTAAACATTTCACAGATAATTTCTCTGCTTGTGTCAGGTTGTCAGAGACAGATCCTTTGGGTATGTCGTATGCCAGCCTAGTGAGATCTTTCTCTACTAATTTTTGGTACAGATCTAAATCTTTCCCCTAGACTCTATAGGATAGAAGTCAGATCTAATTTTGAAGGGAATGTGGGAACGATTTGATTCAGGGATGGAGACTCCTCTGCAGATCCATCAACACCACCGATGTCCACAGATTCACCAACGTCATTAAAATAATGTTTCTTCAAAGTAAGCAGACATGCAAATTTATTGACATCAAGTAGTGTTGCAAATAAACCAAAATGCTTAGTAGGACAAAAATTCAGACCCTTTGACAAATGAGATAAACCAGATTCAGAAAGGGATCGTGGGAAAGATTCACTACACTGTTGCTTAACTGCGTTTCCGGAGTTGATAGTGGCCCCCTCGATCGCCCCTTGTGCCCCCCCTACTTGTTCTCCTGCTTTTTTTTCTTCCTTTTCTTGGGGGCATTGTGAAGGCCTGGGTTTAAATCCTGGTCCCCCACGCTGTGATGAGCAATCGGCTGATTAGTCTCTGGAAAAGAGTCAGTCTTAGTCACTCTCTGGATCCAAAAAGCTCACTTTTTTTTTGGAGGAAAACCTCTGTTGTCTGTTGCGTTTTTTTCCATAAATAGACCACATTGGTCTCATAGTCTATACGGTCCCGTGACATTTTCTCCTGTTTAGTAGCAATGACATTTTTTTCTAGTCTATTCAAACGCTCAGTTTGCTGTCCAAGTCTGAAAAATCTGCAACCTCTTTCAACATTGACAAATCCTTTTTTAAGGGCATTTCAGTTTGCAGTCATTCAGGTTCCATTTTCTTAAATGACACTATAATGTCCATTAATTTCATGGAGCAGGCTGATAAAGCTGAAGTCCATGGGGGCGTGGCTTGAACATGGCCAAGTAAGGACACATTCTTTAAGAGCTCCTGGCTTCTCCTTGCTCACCCGGCATATAGAATCTTTTCTCAGTGGCATGCTAGCCTAAAGAGACAGAAAACCAAGACGCCTACCCGGGTAACCCGTTCCACAGCCTCCAAGGGGGACTTACATTGGTTCTTTACTCAGCTACATTGCTTATCACCGGGGGCCAGAGTGACGACACCACGAGGCTCTGCTATAAACTCACAGGCCTCAAGCTCCAGGCCTACCTCACCCTGCCCTTCTGAGGCATCAAATTCCTACCCAGAGACCCCGATGGCCCTACGGAATAATATGATGGACCCCTCTAGCCAGCCGGGGGCGTCCAACTTAGACCAGGACCTGCGCACCATGCTGATGGCACTCCCAACAAAACAGGACATTGAAGCGTTGATCCTCCACATAGGGGAAACGCTCCGGCGGGACATTCAGGCGGTCAGGGAGGACGTACAGGCCCTAACCACTACAGTAACCTCCGGGGAAGCGGCTCTCTCCCAACTAGAGCGACGGGTGGGTATTCTGGAACAATCCCAGGCTTCTCACACGGCAACGGAGGTGGCCCTTCAGCTGTATTTGGAGGACCTAGAGGACCAGAGCCGCAGGAACAATCTGCGGCTCCGAGGACTCCCAGAGGCGACGGGCACAGAAGATCTGCTATCCATGGTCACCGCTATATTTCAAGGGCTCTGCTCCATAGACTACTTCTACCGTAAGTAACATTTGAGGGGGGATTTCCACTACTTTGTCCCCACCTGCCTCTTGTCTCCACAATTGAAGCGTCCTCATATCTGCTGTTGGCGGGCCCCCCATAGGGGCTCCCAACGGGAAGGATCAGGCTCCTGCTGGCTGCTCACGGGGCCACCGCCTCCTGCCTCATAGCAGAGCCTAGCGGCGCTGTTCACATACTGCAACAGGGAAAACTTCATTCCCAATATGGCGGGGGGTGGTGGTCTCGTGGGGGGGGTGCCGCGGGCGAGCCAATGCATATTGGAGACATGATGGTGGGCGCAGGGTTCTACCTGGCTCCAGAGGACGAGACTGGTGATCACTGATATGCTCTGGCGATGGTAGACCCTGCTAATGGAACCACGGCTTGACCCGGGAGTCTCGGGGGCAGACTATTAGACCCCGACGCTTGCTGCCTGCATTGGATTGGGTCAGTCTTACATGGATGCCATGACTCTTACAGCAATAATTTGTAGAAGCGGGTGCACATGTGCGAAACTCACGGGCACAGAAGACTATGCACAACTATGCGGGAGACCCGCACACACATTCAGGGGACACCCCACCTCCAAGATTGGGGGACATGAACACTATACCCTCCTATGAGGGACGCATGAGAGGTGCCGGTGGGGGGAATATAGCAAGGATTGGGTACCGATGTTGTTCTCATGGTTCCTGTTTCGCCATATTACGATGGTAAGGCACTTATACATGCATGCAGTTGTCTCATCTGTTTACAGTCTGGTAATCGCCGGGGTGGGGAGACGGGCTGTCCTCCACCTCTCCTATTAGGCTTGTGCTTGCAACCCAGGGTGACTGGGGGCACAAATGCTAAGTTAGCTATAGGAGCAGTACAGCTGAGGGGCGTTCTTTATTTCCTGAGTCCCTTCAGTAGTTTTGGTACTGCACGTTCTTCTTATATATACTCCTCTCCATTTCTATTTTCTTCTTCTGCTTCTAAATCTTTGCTTTCCTGTTCTTTCCACTTATTTGTGTGTCCCTCTCCCCTACTCCATCCGATCTTTGTACCCCTACCTCCTCTCCCCACTTCCTCCCCACCCCTCCCTATATCCAAGATGGACCATGGCCCACATCAAAATTATGTCCCTGAATGCCAAGGGCTTAAATGTACCTGAAAAACGCAGGATGCTCCTGCATGATCTCAAGCAGGCCCGCGCTAATATCGCTTTTATTCAAGAGACGCACTACAGAGAGAGGATGATCCCAATTCTAAAAAACAAATTTTACCCACTAGCCTACCATTCTACCAATCCCTCGGTTAAATCCAAGGGAGTATCCATTTTAATATCACAGCACACACCCTGGACATGCCAGGACAGTGTCATTGATGTGGAGGGTTGGTATGTATTCTTGAAGGGACGGATAGGCGGTGTACAGGTAACCTTGGCCACACTCTACGCCCCCAATAAGCATCAGGAGATCTTCCTCCCCCGAGTCCTTGAACAATTGATGGCCTTTAAGGAGGGACATCTCATTTTAGGGGGGACTTTAATATCCCCTTGCTACCGACCGAGGATACATCAGTGGGTCGTTCCTCTGTCTCTCCCTCGGCGAGGAAGCGCATAGCACAAACCCTTCATAGAGCACAACTGGTAGATATCTGGAGCACCCGGGCGAATGGGATTACACTTTTTATCCCCCCCCGCACAAACTATACACCAGAATTGACTTTTTTCTGATCCCCCATAGCCAACTACATGCTGTAGTTGATACATTGATCGGCAACATATTTTGGTCTGATCATGCACCAATCACTCTAGAATACACGCTATCGCAGATAGAACACTCTAGATCACACAGTTGGTGGCTAAATGAAAGCCTCTTACAGTTGCCAGAGGTGGTAGATGAAATATCAAGAGAATTACACTTTTATTTCCAGACCAATGCTCAACCGGACTGTAACCCAGGCATCATATGGGAGGCCCACAAAACGGTCATTTGCGGACTATTGCTTAAACACGGTGCACAAATCAAACAGGAGCATGATAAACAATTGACACTCCTACTTGACAAGCTACTGTACATGACACCGAAGCATAACACAAACATGCTCCCATACCTTCCTTGGAAACTGAGCTTTCAGTGATCAGAAAACAAATCACAGACCTGTTATTCTATAAGGCTAAAGCAGCTCTGCAACGGTGCCAGAAACTAAGCTACGAGGCAGGTAACAAGTGTGGGAAGCTATTAGCTAATGCAGTGAAGGAAATGAGGGGAGCCTCCTTTATCCCGCAGATCATTACATCCTCGGGACCCCCGGCGAACAAAACGAAAAAGATCACGCAGGTGTTTCGGGATTATTACTCAGCATTATATAACCTACAAACGACAACGCCCACTCATTCCAACATAGATGAGTATATAACCTCCTCCCTTTTACCCTCTCTCCCACTAGAGGCTCAGACCGAGCTAAACGCCCCATTGACCTTAGAGGAATTACAGAGCGCAGTGGGCAGTATGAAACCAGGCAAAGCCCCCGGGCCCTGATGGTTTCACACTCCAGTATTACAGAATCTTCTTACAGACCCTGGGACCCATATTTAATGCAATTGGTTCGGCGACTGAATTTCCGCGGGACACTCTTGCGGCACATATTTCAGTAATTCATAAGGAAGGAAAGGATCCCCTCTCTTGCACCAGTTATATGCCCATTTCTTTATTGAATGTGGACCTTAAGCTGTTCACCAAGATTTTGGCAACGAGACTCCCTAAACATCTTGGAGACCTAGTCCACCTGGATCAGGTTGGCTTCATTCCATCACGAGAAGCAAGAGACAACACGATTAAGGTACTAAACTTGATACACGTGGCAAACTCTACCCGCACGCCGTGTGTTCTCCTTGGAATGGATGCCGAAAAGTAATTCGACTGGGTGAACTGGAATTTTATGTTCTCGGTGCTACGTCACGTCAGAGTTGGGGACACTATGATCAACTGGGTAACCAAGGTTTACTCCTGGCCCACGGCGCAAGTAAAAGTGAATGGGGACCTATCGGAACCCTTCGTCATCACCAACGGCACGAGACAGAGATGCCTGTTATCGCCCCTCCTTTTTGCTTTGTCTCTGGAACCCTTCCTACGTAAGATCCGGCTAAACAGTAGGCCACACCCAGCATAAGATATCGGCCTACGCTGATGATCTCTTCTTCTCACTGGTAAATTCGGAGATCTCCCTTCCAAACCTCCTCAAAGAATTTGAACATTATGGCCAACTCGCCAATTTAAAGATAAACTTTTCAAAATCAGAAGCCATGGGCGTCGCGGTCCCTCCTCGTCTCGTGCCGTTGCTGCAATATAACTTTAAATGGGCCACATCAACGTTAAAATATCTGGGTACGAATATCCTGGCTAATCTATCTTGCACGTTTGAGTGTAACTTCCTACCGCTATTGTCTAAGGTAAGGGCTCTACTGGGGAGCTGGAACACGGACCTCCACTCATGGTTCGGCAGGAGCAATCTATTGAAAATGAGCATCCTGCCAAAGTTCCTATATTTGTTCCAGACCTTACCCATCAAAATACCTGCCACCTACTTCAGACAGGTCCAATCTCTTTTCATCCGGTTTGTGTGGGCCAATAAACTCCCACGGGTCTCCGGGAAACAATTGATCCTTCCTAAAAGCTCAGGTGGCCTAGCGCTTCCAGACATATGCAGCTACTACCGGGCAGTGCATTTGGGAAGGATAGTGGACTGGCGCCGTCACATTCAGACCAAACTGTGGAACAAGCCCAGTCCAGTGTCCCTCTCAGGAGTGCTTTGTGGTGTTACAACGAGCTGCCATCACAGCTGAAAGCCCATCCCTTGATTGGCACCACATTGCATGTTAGTTGGAGGATCTCTGTACGGTTGTCCCTCACAACCCAAGATTTGCCTCTCTATCCCATCCTAGGCAACCCCAAATTCCCCCCTGGACTCCAAATGCCGGAGTTCAAGAACCTGGAACAATCTAACTGCGATGAAGCAGGAAAATTTGTTGTATCAGGTAAATGGCCATCGATCACAGATCTCACCCAACCTTTGGGAACCTTTCGCCTCCCATTCTGGAGCGCAATAAGAATTCATTATTTCTTACACTCGATACAACATCCACAAAATTAAAATCGTCGGTTAACCAGTTTTGAAGGACTCGGTACGGGTTCGGACCCTCTCTCATATACTCTGTCCTTGATGTATTCCCTATTAATTAGCCCCGTTGAGCAACCGTGAATTGTTGGTCTGAAGAAATGGGAAATGGAACTGGGGGTTACCTTCACAGACGCACAGATCCAGACTATCATAAATTTCACCCTTAAATCATCCATATGCACTAAAATTCAGGAAACAAACTTCAAAATCATGACTAGGTGGTATATGACTCCAGACCGCTTACATAAGCTCCACCCCAATACCTCTGATCAATGCTGGCGCTGCGGGAGAGATGGGGGAACGATGTTACATATATTCTGGTCCTGCCCAAAATTATCCCAGTTCTGGCGTGATCTCCGCTCCATTGTTTAAAATTTTACGGATTATGTGATCCCTGCGGACCCAACCTTCTTTCTCCTCCATATGTCCAACATCCCAGCTAAAAGATATAAGAGGTCAATAATAAGGCATTTGCTGAACGTGGCCAAATCCTGTATCCCCATACTTTGGAAGCATACTGACCCCCCCCCCCCCCACAGTGACTCACAGGATGCGCAAAGTAGAGGAAATCAATAAATTGGAAGTCCTGACCTCCCAACATAAACGGGAAACATACTCAAATCATACAACAAGACTTGGAATCTTTGGAATGCATTTATATACTGGGAAAGCCTTATTTGGATCTTGAATTGGCCAGAATATTATAGATATACCTATTTGGCCCCAATACCCCCCACCCCCCCCTTTCTCTTTTCTGCTTTTATGACTTTACTTGCTCTTTTTCGTCCTCTCCTATACTTTTCTGGACTCTCTTGCTTACTTTCATTTCTGTACTATCTTAGACTCTCGGTTAGGCTTTTCTTTTGTTTTTTAGATTGAAGGAAAATGGGTGAGACGGGTCTCGTGGAATCGGCTATTAGAGATAATTTCTAGCATGATTCAACATCACTTTGCTCTCAACTTTTACACCACCGGTATAATAAAGGCACATTGAAAATGGTGACCCATTTTTTTTTTTTAATATGAATTTTATTGAAGATTTGGCATATGTTACAGATTATTTCCAATACATTTAGCATAGTTAGGTCATTGCTATGATCCGATGCGATGAGTATTGGAAAGTATCGGAGCGTTTCAATGGGACAGATACAGGAGATATCCATACAGAAAAAAACAGATAAAAGGAACGAATAGAATGATCATTGCGTCAAGCTGGGTTGATATGCCGTGGGAGAACTGGATGGATATCCTACATTCAAAAGAGTAACACTAGTATCTTGATCAAATAATATCAGTTGGTATATATATGGAGGGGGGGAGGGGAAGAGGGGGGGGGTCACTTACAAATGACATTGAAACATATACAACTTGTGGTCGAGGAGACTGCCAACGGTGCTACTGCCCTGTGTAGAGTTGATAACGGGTGTTACTGGGAATAGCTGAAGGTGGAGTAGGTGGAAGTTGTGGTAATTGGGGAGTTCATATAGGCCATGAACGTACTCCATCGGTTTGAGAAATGTTGTATCACTTTCGGGAGGTTCAGGTCTGTCAGGATCTTTTCCTTGTTTAGTTGAGAGAGAAGCTCCTGTTTCACCAGTGATATTGACGGGCCAGGGGTGGAAGTCCAATTTTTTAAGATCACTCTCCTAGCAGTGAACAGGCATAGCAGGATCCATTCTTTTTTTGAGGGGTTGGAGGCCGAGGCCCACGTTATGAGCTGTTTGTCCCAGTATCCAAAGATGAGAAGAAGTGGGTCTCTAGGGATCTGAAGTAGGGTGACTTAGTCAATGAACTGGATAATGCTGTCCCAGAAGGTAGATATATAAGAGCAGGACCAGAAGCGGTGCGTTAAGGAGGGTTTCGGTTGGTTGCAGTGGGGACAAGACATAGCGTTGGCTTTTTGTGTGTCCCATGAGAATGGAATGTAAGCCCAGTGTATTATCTTTAGTTGAGTTTCCCTCCATTTCTCGCATGGTATTAGCCGACGAGTTCTCTTATATACTTGTAGGATTTTGTCCAGCAGGTCTGGGTCTTTAAAGTCTCTGTTCCAGTTTCTGGCCGAGGAGGAGGTGAAAGGGGGTGTAATTTTGGCAATCAGGGGTTTGTAGGTCTCTGAGATTGTGTATGAGCCCGAGTCCAGGAGAGTATCAACAAGTGTTGGGCAGAATCTCTCGGTGCTGTCTCTGCACAGTGACTGCATGTAATGCACACACTGCCAATAGTAGAAAATGTGGTTTGGAGGTAGGGAGTATTTCGCTGCCAGGGTGGAGAAGGGTAGCAGGTGCCCTGTGGAAGGGTCACAAAATGATGCGAAGTGTGTGAGGCCTTGGTTCTGCCAGATGGTATATGGACGGTGTTGTGTTCCAGGAGGAAAGTTTGGGTTCCCTTGGATAGGAAGGTGCTTGGATATGGATGCAGGGGCATTCAGCAGTTTATGAATCTCTCTCCAAGCTATGGAAGTGTCCCGGAGCAGGGGGTTATGTTGGAGATCAGGGGTTAGAGACTTCCAGGGTGAATGCAGAGGGCACTCAGACAGAAAGGCCCAGTCATGGCATCTTCCAGAATAAAGTTAGCATATCTAGACTTATTACTTATCCAGTCTAGCCCAATACGTAACAGACATGCTAGGTTATAAACTCTAATATTCGGCAAAGAGGTGCCCCCCTCGCCCCTAGGGAGATGTAGCTTTATTAATGCGATTCTAGGTCTTTTGCGTTGCCATATGAATTTGGTAATTTGTTTATTCAGAAGTTGTACATCTTTGTGTTTTAGTAATAAAGGAATTGTTTGCAGCAGATACAGTAATCGTGCAAAGCTGACCATTTTGAATAGATGGCATCTCCCCAGAAGTGACAGGGGCAGGTCCATCCAGTTCTCCAATTCTTGTGATATCTTATGAATGAGGGGGGGGGGGGAATTCAATGATTATAGGGTGGAAGGGAGATTTCATATTTTTATTCCTATGTGATGTGTGAGGAGGCCAATGGGAATGGTGATGTGGGAGTCCAGGGTCTTCTTTTACTGTGACCTATGGGCAGAACTTCATTTTTACTGTAATTTATGCGTAAGCCCGAGTACATCTTAAATTCATTAAAAATACAGGTGATGGTGATCATGTCCTCCGAAGGGTTTGCCGAGAAAATGAGAACATCATCTGCGAAAAAGGCTGAACGCAGCTCGTGATTTTGTATGGGAATGCCATGTAAAGGAGCAGTTGTGTTGAGGTACCTGGAGACTGGCTCAATGGCCAAGTTAAATAGGAGTGGGGAAAGGGGACATCCCTGTCGTGTGCCCTTAAAAAGCCTGAATTCCTCTGAGAGCAGACCTGCCACCACCAGCCTGGCCGCAGGGGGTAGAGTACATTGACTTGATCAGATGTACGAAGGGGCCCGAGAAGTTCAGCCGTTCTAGAACTAAGGAGAGCCACACAAAGCTGACGTTGTCGAAGGCTTTCTCCGCGTCCAGGGTGATGATGGCATAATCCCCCTCTTTGTGTTTGTCTGCGTGGTTAAGGGCCAGAAGAACTTTGCGGATATTTAGGGAAGCTGTTCTACCCTTGACAAAGCCCGATTGCGCCGAATGTATCAGGTCTGGAAGGATATACGCCAGTCTGGTGGCTATAATTTTTGATAGAATTTTTACATCTACATTTAGTAGAGATATGGGGCGGTAGGAACCTGGTTCCGCAGGGTCTTTTCCTTTTTTGGTAAGCAATTTTATGATGGCTTGGTTGCCTGAAGGGAGGTAGGAGCCTCCACTCCAGATGCCATTATAGACTTTTTCTAAGGTCGGTGTTATAAGGGTGCAAAGCGTTTTGTAGAATTCCCCGGAGAACCCGTTGGGGCCAGGGGCTTTGTTGAGAGCAAGCTGGTTTATTACTAGTGAAATTTCTATGTTTGTTATGGGGGCATTTAGGGATTCCAGGTCAGCTGAAGATATCAAGGGTAAGTGGAGCTTGTCCAGAAAAGTCTTAGCTAGGGTGTTATTTGTTTGGTCAGGGGCGTACAGGTTTGTGTAAAAGGTTCTCATTATGTGGTTGATTTCCTGGGGTTTGGTCTTCAGATGTCCCTGGTGGTCTCTCAGGGCTGTAATGTGGGTGGGGGTATAGGTTCCCCTTGCCAATCTGGCCAGGAGTTTGCCTGATTTGTTTCCGTACTTGAAGTATTGGGCTTCTAGGTGAGATCTTTTCGTTATTTCCAGAGATTCAGCCCAGGAGTCGAAATCGGTTTTCGCGGCTTTCCACTCAGTACGGTTCTGTGGGGAGTCAGTCAAGGATAGGTTCCTCTGGGCTACTTTTAAACGTAGGCTGGCTGATTTGAAGTGTTGTAGGGAGTGTTTTTTAAAGGTGGCAGCATATGCTATTATTTTCCCTCTAAGGAAGGCCTTGCCAGCGTCCCAAAACAAGTTGGGATTTTCGGCGTGTGTGGAGTTGGTGGATGTGTATTCTGTCCATGCGGTGTGCATATATTGTTGGAAGTCTGTGTTTTTATAGAGGTATTGGGGAAAGTGCCATATGTTGGGATTTGGTTGGGACAAAGACTCGTGGAAAGAGAGAGAGATGGGGGCATGGTCCGATATGGCTATTTTGTGAATTTCTGCTTCAGAAATCATGGGGAACATGGTGTCCGAACAGAACAAGTAATCAATCCTCGTAAAGATATTGTGGGGGTTGGAGTAAAATGTAAATTCTTTTTCTGATGGGTGTAGCAGTCGCCATGGGTCAATGATTCGGAGAGAGTCCATGGTGGAGGCTAATGGAGTGGGCTCCTGACTAATAGAGTTATGAGAAGGCTTCAGGGGACAGGATCTGTCATCCAGAACATGGTAAATGGAGTTAAAGTCTCCCCCAATCACGTGGGGGAGGTTGGGTTTCGTAGCCAGAATGGGAGCTAGTTTATTAAAGAAAGTTGGACTTGGGCTGTTAGGGGCGTAGATGTTGGAAATCTTGATATCCTTATTATACATTCGAATGTGAATCGATATCAGCCGCCCCGGAATGTCCGAATCCACCGATATCACCTCACATGGCAGGTTTTTATGAATAAGTATGATTACCCCTGCTTTGCGGCCGATGGCATCTGATCCTATGACCGTTCCTACCCATAATTTTTTTAGACAATGAAAGTCAGGTTCAGTTAAGTGGGTCTCCTGGAGGAGGGCTATATCCGCTTTTAGTCTTTTTAGATGTCTCAGAACTTTCATGCGTTTAACGGGAGATCTCAGGCCTTTTACATTCCATGATATGCACTTCATGTAAGATTGATTGTGTGTGGGACTTGGGCTGGAGTTATATGTAATGAATGGTTGTCTGTTGAATATAAGGGGAGAAACAGGTCGGGCCTATGGTTGCACAGGTCAGCGAATGCATATTTTAAGTCATGGTCGTGTAGGCATTTGGGTTGGCATGTAGGAAGGGGGGAGGTAACATAAAGTTCATATCATTTACAGCGATATAATGACAAACTGGAAACTCACATTGCTTCGTTTTTTTCCGCATGGGTTCACAGGCCGAGTGTGCTCCCTACCAGCAGCCTCAGGTGTCAAGATTTGGAGAGGCATTTGAAAGCCCGGCGGTAGCTGTGTAAGGATGGCAGGGGGAAGCAGAGCTGTTTTGTCAAGAACACGTCAGCAGGGGGACCCATGGTGAGAAAAGGACAGTAAAGTATTTAAACATCAGGTTAAATCCTGTTGAAAGAAAGAACATGTTAAACATGAATAAACAAATTTTTACCAGTTGGTAGTTCTAGAAAAACTGGAGTAGTAGAGTTTGGGTCTACTGCTGGAGATATGGACCCTATCTATGACCCCGAAGGACTATTGATGTCAGTGGAGGGTGAAATAAAGAGCTTACCCTTATAGGGTTTGCCTAGAAGAGTGTTCGTCAGCGGGTATCTTCCACTGGTGCAGGTCCAGAAGCTTTGAGCCGCTTGGGAGCATCCTTTCTTGGGCTGCGTTGGTCGCATAGTCTGTTTATGGGGGGTGCCTTGGTAGGCATGGCTGATAATCGGTCGGAGAGTGTGTTGCATAGATATTTTTCCGCATCTAGTGGATCCTGGAACTGAAGCTGTTCCCCGCTGGGGGATTTGAGACGGAGAGTGGCTGGGAAGGCCAGTGTGAACTTGATCTGGCGTTGGTGTAGGTTTGAGCATACTTGCTGGAATGCTTTCCGTTTCTTCGATACTTCCAAAGAGTAGTCTGCAAAGATTAGGATTTTGAGCCCGTCAATGACCATTGAGTGGGATTGCCTGTATTTTTGCAGTCTGTCTTGTCGGCGTAGTTTAGGTACTTAGCTATAATTGCCCGGGGGGAGTTCCGATTTGATTGTAGGGATCCAATTCGATGCGCTCTCTCCACCGTGCAAGGTCTTTGGAGACCTAAGGCTTCTGGTACTCATTTTGCGCAGAAGTCAACGAGGGCCTGAGGCTGGAGGGATTCAGGTACCCCTATGAAGCGCAGATTGCATCTTCTCGCCCTGTTTTCTAGGTCATCAAGCTTCTGGAGGATATATTGGTTGGTTTTGAGCTGTGCTTGTTCAGAACCCTGAAGTTGATAAACTTCCTCCTCTACCGCTGCGATTCTACCCTCCGCTACGTTTAGGTGGGCCTTGTGCTCGCTAAGCTCCTTCTGAAAGGCTAGCATCCCTTCATGGATAGCCTTCTCCACTGTCGCAGTGATCGTGGGTGCTAGGATGGCTGCTACCGCCAGTGCGATTTTTTTCGTGCGTTTCGGGTCCACCGAGCATTGGAGAGAGGGTAGTGTGTTCACTCACCTCCATTGAAGGTTTTTCACAAACGTTCGGCGCCGTACGAACCATGCGGTCGAAGGCCGCATCCCCCGGCCTCGATTTGCGGCGAGGCCAGCGTGGCGCGCGGGCTGCCTTTTTCCAAGAAGCGCTCCATCCGGACGGTCAGCGGGAGGCTGAGGGAGTCGATGAGACGTGGATTAGAGCCACTGAGGGCTTGTAGCCGGTTTTTAAAGCTGATTAGGAGGGTGTGGAGCGGGAGCTAGCGTGGAGAGCTGCTACTCCATGCGGCACCGGAACCGGAAGTTGTGACCCATTTTTAACATGGTGGATAAGATTTTGTATTGTCAATAACAATTCAGCTGTAGTTTCATGTGGCCTGTCTTTTACTTTGTGAAAATAAAATATTTGAAAAAAAAAGCTGAAGTCCATTCTTTTTTAACTCCTCGTTAAACAGCTCAAATCCCAATAGGATTGAATCTCCTTTGCCATCAGAGCCTTCAGTCTGCTGAAAGTGCGCTTCAAAACCATTTTGTTCAAAAGATTTTATTGGGTTTTTTACAAGACATAGATATAATTCCAAAACATCTACTCATATAAACACCAACAAACACATTGGAAGAAAGTATTGGTAGAGGCTTTGCCTCTTAGGGCAAATGTTGAGCAGGCAACAAGTAGAGGAATCCAGTATCAAAAAATAAGGCAAACGGGGCACTCAGGAGGAAAAATTTGAACCAGAGGTTCTGATAGGCATAAGTGTGGGCTGAGGACTCTCAAGAAAAGAAAAAAAAGAAAAAGGAGTAAAGTAAACGAAACATCCCCCAGATCCACCCCCGACAGGAACTAGCTGTGGACTAGGGGATTCCGAGTGCCTCTGGCCTGAAGGCATGAGATCCTCACGGCTCTGAGAAAAGAAAAAGCTAAAAAAAATTCACAAATGGGTACTTCGTGTAGGCCTGCTATGACCAAATAACCACTGAAAACCGTTTTAAGATCAAACACATCAAATATAGGTTTAGAGATAAAATTGCCTAAAGAAATATTCGGCGCCTGTTCTCAGTCACCAACTTGGGGAAAAACTGCACAGATCAGTCGCCAACTACAACAGCTTCCAATGTGACACTTTAGGAAACGAGACCGTAGGAGAAACGGAGGACAGAAGAGACAGAGAGGAAGAGAGGAAAGAGAGGTAGGTGGCACCAGGGAGCCTTGAGGGAGTGAAGGGGAGTCATGGGTTAAGGTGGAAGTTTTAAAAATTTCCTCCAGGGCTCCCAGACTAGATCAAATTTAGATGAGGATTCTAAAATAATATTGGCAAGCTTTTCCTGAGTCATGATCCAGGAAATTTTGTGTTTAGCAGCAGTGAAGGACACTGAGGGACGTCTCCAGGCCCTAGCGATTGTTATTTTAGCACCCAGCAGAATGAAGTGGGTAAATTTAAATAGGGGTTTGGAAAGACCATCTGGTCTGAAGTTAAGAAGGGCCGTTTCTGGGTTCTGGGAAAAAGGATGGCCCGTGACTAGAGTTGAGCGAACACCTGGAAGTTCGGGTTCTGCTGGTCCGTCCGAACTTCGGGACAAAGTCCGGGTCCGGGTCCGGACGGAACCCGAACGATCGCACGGACAACGAACCCCATTGAAATCAATGGGGACCCGAACTTTTAGGCACAAAAATGGCTGTAGGAAAGTCCTGGAAAGCCCCAGAGGGCTGCAAAAGGAAGTAAAATGGGGGTAAGGGTAGGGCAAGTGCCCTACAAAAAAAATGGGGACAGGGAAATAACTGTAAATATTTTTAAAAAAATAAAAACATAAAAAAAGCAAAAATGGAGGTGAATGTGGATCATCTTCAAACTGTGTCTGAAAAGTATTAATTAACGGTAGAAGCCATATAACTGTTCTAAAATCATCTTCAAACTAGGGCAAGTGCCCTACAAATAAATGGGGATAGGGAAAATAAATTAAAATCAAGTAAAATAACAGGAAG
>BLSH010432335.1:426159-445794 GCA_018402905.1 Glandirana rugosa
TCGAATCCTTACTAAAATGGTTGTAATGTGGAATACTTTTTACCACGAGACTCGATCTCCAAGTTTCTCCTCCTTAAAGGGACTAAATACGTAGTGACCACCTCTTAGGTCTGTTCGGAGGAAAACGCTCCTTTACCCTTTTCCTAAACCTACACCAGACCCTCCGCCTGTCCACCTTAAGAGACAAAGTCTCTTGGAAGTTTCCCTATCGATTATAACGAAATTCCCTTCGGTTAGATTTCCATGAGTGGGCGACCATGAACCAAGGTTGGTCCAACCGTCGGTACAAGGGCTTGAGGAGCTTGGAGACAAAGTCCCCTACGCCATAGCAAGAAGGTGTGGACCACCCTTACGGGAGCATAATCCCCAAAAACCTTGTTTCACAAGGGGAATGATGCTTTCCAGTGAACCCGAACGATTTTTGAAATGTCCGGGTCCGGGTCCGTGCCACGGACACCCTAAAGTTCGGTACGGACCCGAACGTTACAGTCCGGGTTCGCTCAACACTACCCGTGACCTTTCGTAGTAAGGGGAACACTTTGTTCCAAAAACCCCTAATACGAGGGCATTCCCACCAGGTGTGGAAGAACGATACCGCATCCCCTGAAACAGAGGTTCGAGGAGTTCGGGAACATGGCTGCCAACCTGGTTGGAACCAAGTACCAGCGGGTGAGTACCTTTAGATTGGCTTCCCTTAAAGCAATATTAGCTATCCCTTTGAAGGTTCTCTGAAACAGAGAATTCCACCTGTCCGCCTCCCAGACCACATCCAAATCCTTTTCCCATTTCCTCGCAAAAGGAGGCTTGTCTGGATTCTCCACCAGTGATGCATAAATCAGGGAAATTCCTCCTCTTTGAACCTCTAGCTCAGAGCACCATTTTTCATAAGGTGTAATGTTGGTAAAATCATTCCTAAGCTTCCACCAAGAGGTCAGGAAATGGTGTATTTGTTGGAAGCGAAACTGTTCCGAAGGGGCATGTCTAACTTATTAATGCAATGAGTGAGAGTCATAGGTCCCGAAGGGGTCAAAAAGTGACCTATTCGGAAAAGGCCTTTGATAGTCCACCATTGGAAGGCTCGGATATTTAGGCCTGCTGGTAATCGGGGATTATTGAAGAGGTGATCAAGGGGGTGGAGGTTTGATATAAAGTTAGGGGGTTTGAGAACTGAGTCGCTGAGGGCTAGAGAATGTGACAGGGTAGGAGCAAGGATTGGGGGCCTCAATTTGAAAGGGGCCCCCACTAAATAATCTATAGTGTTTAACAGTACCACCTGCCTTTCAATCATTGTCCAGTTGGGTTTGTCCCCTCTGGCATAGATGGTGGAGAACTGGGCTAATTGAGCTGCCAGATAATATTTATAGAGGTGCGGAAGTCCAAGCCCACCCTGTTAACGTCTTCTGTACAAAACATTGGCAGAGCATCTGAAGCCTTTTCGGCCCCAGATGAACTTCAAGATTTGAGATTGAAGTTTTAGCAGTTGGGGTTTCCTAATGGGGATAGGGAGTGCTCGAAAAAAATAAAGAACCCTAGGGAGCAGGGTCATCTTGACTGAGTGTATCCTGCCTAGCCAGGAGAGGCCCTCCTGATCCCACTTAGAAAGGTCATTCATTTCTTAAATAGGGGAGGGTAATTGACCTCATATAGCTGGCTGATGCTGGCTGCCAGGGTGACCCCCAGATAAGGTAGTTGACTTGCATTCCAAGAGAACAGAAAGAGCTCCCTGAGTCGAAGCACTGTCGACTCTGGGATTGAGACATTTAAAGCCGCTGATTTGGACCAATTTATGCGCAGCCCAGAGACCTCCCCAAACTCTTGAAGGAGACGAATTATTCGGGGGGTGGATGTGAGGGGAGACAAAATGAATAGAAGTAGATCGTCTGCAAATAGCGCACATGTGTGCATACTGGTTCCACACTTCACCCCCTTGATGTATGGGTCATCTCTAATAGCAATTGCAATAGATTCCATTGCAATTGCAAATATTAGAGGTGAAAGGGGGCATCCTTGTCTAGTTCCCCTAGAAATAGTAAAAGGACCTGAGTAATAATTTTGTAGTTTGACCTGGGCACTAGAGTTTGAATAGAGGGCTCTCAGGGTCTGAACAAATTTAGGGCCGAAACATCTGTTGAGGATGTCAAAAAAGTATGTCCAATCTACCGTGTCAAAAGCTTTTTGAAGATCCACGGATAGAAGGAACCCTTCCTGGAGTGGACCGCCATCCCAACTCGACTTGAGGAGGGAGATGATGTCTACCGCTCTGCGGATCTGGTCTGGGCCCTGCCTACCCTAAAGCCCACCTGGTCCTTGTGGACATAGTTGCCTATAAATTTATCTGTTGGCCATAATTTTAGTCATAATTTTAAGGTCATAATTGATTAATGAGATCGGCCGATAATTGCTAACGTCCGAATGGTCTTTACCGGGTTTAGGAAAGACCAATACAAAGGCCCTGCTGGCCTCATTCTGGAGCTTAGACCCAGCCTGTAGTGAATTAAAAAATCTTGTTAAGTAAGGAGCCAAGATGGTGCCAAAAGTCTTATAATAGCCTGTAGAAAACCCATCGGGGCCAGGAGTGGGGCCACTTCAGGAAACGGTTGTTCTAACGATGCTATGCGATCCTTCGTGAGTTTGGGGAGTGAAATGTTATTTAAGAAAGAGGCGAGGAGTGGGGGGGAGATGATCTCCCTGACTCATAGAGTTTGGCATAGAAGCTTTGAAAAAGAGCCATAATATGTTGGGGGTTCTGAGTAAGGTCACCTGAAATGTCCCTTATCTTTGGGAAGGAGAAGGACCTAAAGCTAGGGGACAACCTGGCCACCAGCCTAGGGCATATTTGGTCTTTTTGTAAGTAGAAATGTGCTTTGGACCATTGAATTTGTTTCTCAGCACTAGTGGTCAAAGCAAGATTTAGTGCTACCCTCCCTGCTTCTAGCTGGTCCCTGGATTGGATCGTAGAAGTCCCGCTCCAGATTCTCTATGTCTACCTTCCTCTCCCTTCTGAGCTTGGCGGAAAGATGAATAATCTTACCCCTTAAGACCCCCTTGTGAGTTGCCCATAGAATCGGAGGAGAGACTTCCACGTTATCATTCAGATAGAAGTATTCTTTGAGTTCTTTTTCTAGCAGAGTGCAATGAACAGGATTATTTAAAAGAGTCTCGTTCAAGCACCAATGAGGATTCCTCCTTTGGCCCACATTCGCATTAATATGTATTATAACTGACGAGTGGTCTGATAAGGGAGAGTCTCTAATGTAAGATTTGGAGATCATGGGGGCAACGGTGGCAGGTACAAAAATGTGATTTATCCTAGCCATGCTCTTGTGGGGGCGGAAAGGTGTGTATAGTCCTTCTTCCTAGGATTGAGTTCCCTCCAGATGTCTATTAGCCTCAATGAGTGGAGAAGCTTGGCGAATTTAAGGCTATATTTTGGTGGACGCAGCAGATGGGAGTGTTCCGACCCTGATTTGTCCAGCATGTAGTCCAAGGCAGTGTTTGAATCACCCCCCCCAATATCACAGTCCCCTCTAGGTGGGGCGTAATAAGGTTAAACAATCTGTGGAGAAATTTTGCTTGGCCTTGGTTTGGAGTATAATATGAGACAAAAGTATACAGTAGGCCCCCCAGGGTCCATTTTAGAAGGAGAAACCTGCCTTTAATTTCTCTCAGGGAGGTAAAAACTACATGCTTGGTGAAAAAGACTCCCACCCCTCTAGTCTTGTCAGGTGCATTTGATAAAACAACAGTGGATATTTAGGATATTTAGAGTGTATATACTTGGGATTAAACTGTTCAGAAAAGTGAGTTTCTTGTAAAAGGAGCATATCTATGTGCTGGGAGTGGGCGAGAGAAAAATATTTTTTCCTCTTAACAGGAGAATTAAGGTCTTGGACGTTGTGTGTTGCTATTCTCAGGAAGGTTGGAGGATTAATAGACATTGCTATGGTTCAGGGGTCGAGATTTATGCATCACAGTAAGAGAGCTTACCCGGGCGTTTACCTGGTACTGAAACTGAAAGCGGGAGGGGTGACACTTGCCCTGCAGGAGGATCGGAAGAATGATCCCTTGTGATACAGCCAGAACTGGGCTTCCCTGGTGCCTGAGTTGTAAGAGAAGGAACAGAGTAAGTAAGAAAAAGAGACACAAAGAAATAGTGAGAAGAACAGAGAACTTGGGAGGGGAGTGGCGTAAATCTGCCATGTGCCCCCTCAGAATCCTGACAGTAGGGGATCCAAGAGTCACCCTAATTCTTAGGATGTGACAATAACATGTCTGCCAGCTTTGCAGAAGTACATCTGTCCGAGGGAATATCAACATCCGATTCCCAAAACAGAGGGAGGAGCATGACGACCCAAAACAGAGAAAAACAAAAAACAGGAACATAGGATTGTCTGTGAAACCAAAACCAAATAGTATTGATAACGTTACTTCTATGTGTTTCACAGGACCCACAACTAGAAAACAGAGGACAATTTAGTGAATCCTCTAGGGGAAGACTTGTAGTAGTATTAGGATCAACTGTAATATAAACAACGGGTGGGTACTGCCGGCCACTACGACAACAATAGCCTAAAAACCAGTAGTCATATTGTCAGAGGAATAAGCCCCCCCCCCCAAAACCTCTAGGTCTCGTGGGAGCTGGGGGAGGGGGGAGAATACCAAGAACATGCGGCCCCAACAACTTATTACAGGTAGGGTAAACGAATCATCCGAAATGGAAAAGTGGACACTTTAAAGGTCAGGAACTCCCTTGCCACTGGGAACAAGGAGCTGAAATCAGGGATCATGACCAAGAAATCAAGGTGGATGGGAGTCCTTGGCACGCTTGGGTTGCTGTTTCCACCAAATTGGGGGTAGTGGGCTTTGTGGAGAGGGCCGCTTGGAAGAGCCCGAGCTCTGGGGTATTGAAGTGGAAGAGGAGTCAAGGGAGATGACGCTAAGTCTAATTACTAGAGACCTTCATGATTTCCTCCTTTACACTGTAAAAATGCGGCTTCACTATAATGTCTCTAGGTAACCCATCCGAGCACGGTGGTTGAAGGGCTCTATGGACTCTGTCGAGTTCCAGACGCTGTTCGGGAATTCCCGGGATGATTTCTTTGACAAAGTCTAGAACCGCACCCCGGACTTCAGTAATGGCCTCCGGGAGGCCCCTGATCCGAAAGTTGTAAGGTCTGGAGCTGTTTTCCAGATCGTCAATCTTGGATAGTGCCGAGTCCAATTGGTCTTGTAGATCTTGGATACAAGTTGTGTTCTGGTTAATTCTGGCCACTGCTTGGTCTGATTTGTGTTCTATTGCATCAATCCTTGCTCCTAGGTTTTGTAGGTCAGCTTGGATGACTGATGTAATTTGGGTGGCCGTTTGGGCCAAGCCCTTAGAGAGCATTTTGGAAAGGACCTCCATCATCATCTGTAGGTCAGTGCGAAGAGCCGGAGAGTGTGAACCCAAAATCTCAGCCTGAGTATGGTCAGAAGCCTGGTCCTTGAGTGGGGTAATAATAAGTTCATCAAGTGTCCTTTCTAAAAGGGAGACAATGGATGCTGGTGAAAGGACCTGGGCTGAGAGTTGTGTCCCCGGCAATGGCCCTGGCGAGAAGAGGACTTGAGAGCCCCCATCTGAGCCGGCCTCCATAGCTTCGTTGTCCCCTGTCGCTTGAGGGCATTTAAGGGGCCGGGTCGTTAAAGGTTGGTAGTCGGGATAGCTCCCTTCTGACTGACCCTGATCTATGGATCAATCATGTGGAAAGCCACTGGGGACCTCTGGAATGAGCCTGGTCCTTAAAGCAAATGAAAACCCCCTTAACTGGGTTTGAGGAGATAGCTCAGTGATCTACTGTGGTGGGGCAGTATGCTGCAAAAACTGTGGCACCCAGGAGCCCGCTATGTCCCAGATAGGAAGGGTGGATCAGGACTGGCACACTGTCAGGGAGCTGCACTGTGGTGCAGTGTATAGGCCCCAGCCTTGAGTAAGCGGTCAGGGCTGGGTGTGAGCCCACCGACGAAGCTGGCTATTCACCTCTTCACTGGTGGAGATCTCAGTAGCCACCCACTTGTGCCGCTTAGGAGAGATGAGTCAGGATACCCCCATGCTGCTCGTAGGCCCAAGCCGTGGCCTCGCGGTAGCGGATCGGGCCGGTCGCGGAGTCCTCGGAGCGACCAGCGGGACCGCACTGCACTGGGGGATGCCCCCCTTCTGTGTCCTCTCCCAGGATGCTAGAGGGGGGAGATCAGGGCTCTGCATCTAGCGGAGAAGGGTCGAGTCGGCCGAAGTGGACCGGAGCTCCTGGCTTAAGCAGCCATTACCAGTGCTCCGCGCATGCGCACTCCCCTTCAAAACTATTTCATCCGTACCAGGAGCTTGTGCAATGCTTCCTCGTCTTTGTGTCCGGAGGGGGTTATCCGGTGGAGCTGTGAAAGTCTGACAAAAGCCCAGCTCGGAATCTGCAGGTGCTGACATTGCTTCAGCCATGATCGGTGTGTGGAGAAGCTTTAAGAAGTCATAGGCCAAGAACTATGGCACTGTCTCTAGAAATCCATGCGTGAGAAAACGCCCTGGTCGGCTGAGCAGGTGTAAAAGATAGCAAAATCCAGATACAAACTTAAGAGATGAACATCCGCTCCAAGCCAATAAGACTATATTACCAATATGCTGATCCACTCTGTCAGGTGCTGGCTCTGCTTAAAGCATAGATAAAAAAGAAGTGTCTCTGGATGGCCGCAATCTGATGAATCACCATTTTATTGTGCATAAATCCAAATGTACATGAGTACAGTACAAGCACAAACAGATGCAAGATTAGGGCATAGCTGCTAACGCGTTTCACGTCATAGAAAGACGCTTAATCATAGCTAATGATGAGTAGCCATTTTGCTGTTTAAATGGAGATGGTGGACACTCACACGATCAGCTGACGATGGTCAGTGACAGGTGAAAAATAAATAATGAATCACTCCAAAACAAAAAGTGGTGAAAGATGATCGCCTCCATCAAAGAGGCAAAAGCTATTGAGATAGAATAAAAACATCCAAATTGTTTGGAAACAGGGTATATGAACACATATATACAGATATAATAAAAATGTATCGATTGCCATAGTTATATGAAATCATGATTGTCAATACCACTGCGTACTCCAAACAAAACAACATAAGAAAAAATGAAAACTCATGTACAGTAACATAAAGTGTGATTATGTGATATATATATAAAACATGTACAAAAACGATCACCTTGAGGAGTCTGAAACCCCATCTAAGATAGAATAAAGAGTTACATATTCAATCTTTAACCACTTCAATACAGGCCATTTATACCCGCCTTCCTGCCCAGACCAATTTTCAGCATTCAGTGTTCTCACAATTTGAATGTCAATTATTCATTCATGCTACACTGTACCCAAACAAATTTTTTTATCATTTTCTTCACACAAATATACCTTTGTTGGTATTTTAATCACCTCTGCATTTTTTATTTTTTGCGACATAAGTGAAAAAAGAGTGAACATTTTGGGAAAAAAACATATTTTTTTACTTTCTATGATAAAATTTTGCAAATAAGCCATTTTTGTTCATATATTTGGGCCAACACCTATACTGCTACATATCTTTGGTAAAAAATAACCCAAATGCTCTGGTGTCAGACGCTCACTGAATGGGCGAAGCTGTTACACCGCGAAATGAGCAATGCTAAGGTTCCCCCTGCCTGCGTGGAGCTTGCTGAACAGCTTGTCCAGGGGCTTAAATATCTGTGCGATGCAACTATGGATGCGGCCCCCCTGATCTCCAAATTCTCTGTGTCTTTGGTGGTGGTCAGGCGGTTGCTCTGGCTAAAATGTTGGTCGGCGGACCAAACATCTAAAAAGACCCTGGCGGACTTGGCTTTTCAGGGTGGGCGGCTCTTTGGAGCCTCCTTGGATGAGATTATTATGGATCTCACAGGAGGGAAGAGCACTTTTCTCCCAGAGTCCAAGAAGAGTACGGAGTCCCGTCGCAGACCGGGTCCCTCCTTTATGGCCCACAAACAGCTTTTTCGTCCCTCCCGCTCCTCGGGCAAGGGCTTGAAGCCCACCAAGGCCCCCGCGGGTGGGCAGAAGCGTCCCTGGCAGCATAAGCACGACAAGCCGGAGGACAAGTCGTTCCTCTCCCTCCATTAGATGGTGGTCAGGACGGACGCCAGCCTGATCGGCTGGGAAGGCGTCCTGGAGCTGTTGTCAGCCCAGGGACGGTGGTCTCCGGAGGAGTCTCATCTTCCGATCAATGTCCTGGAATTGCGGGCCATCAGATGCTGCCTCTCCCATTGGACAAGGAGACTGCATGGGTGCCCTGTCCAGATTTAGTCGGACAATGCCACGACCGTGGCATACGTGAATCACCAGGGCGGGACACGAAGCTCGGCTGCGGTCTCAGAGGTAGCTCACATTCTGCGGTGGGCAGAACTCCACGTACTGGCAATCTCCGCCGTCCACATTCCGGGCGTAGAGAATTGGCAAGCGGACTACCTCAGTCGTTAGGGATTGGACCAGGGAGAGTGATTCCTGTACCAGAACGTGTTCCATCAGATTTGTCTGAGGTGGGGTACTCCAGACGTGGACCTTCTAGTGTCTTATCTCAATCAGAAGGTGCAGGCCTTCGTGAGCAGGACAAGGGATCCCCTAGCAGACGGGGTGGATGCCTTGGTAGCTCCATGGGCTCGGTACCGGCTCCTCAACGCCTTTCCCCCAAGTTGCTTCCGCGCCTTCTGCGCAGAATAAAAACAGAGGGCATACCGACCATTCTCGTAGCTCCAGATTGGCCACGGCATCCTTGGTATGCTGACGTAGTTCAAATGGTGGTGGACGTTCCCTGGCGGCTCCCGCTTCGTGAGGACCTACTGTCTCAGGGGCCCATCTTGCATCCTGCTTTACCCTTGCTGGCTTTAACGGCCTGGCTATTGAATCCCAGGTGTTGAGGGATCGGGGTGTCTCAGACTCAGTGATCCCCACCATGCTTAAAGCACGTAAGGCCACTTCCAGGAAGATTTATCAACACATCTGGAGGGCTTATATATACTGGTGCAAGAATGGGGGGTGGAATCCCCGATCTTTTTCGGTATCTCGGGTTCTCCCTTTCCTGCAGAAGGGTCTCGACCAGAAGCTGGCATTGAGTACGATCAAGGGTCAGATTTCTGCCCTGGCGATCTTTTTTCAGCGCCCTGTGGCGATGCATTCTTTGATCCGTACTTTTGTGCAGGGGGTTCCACATGTCGCCATGGGACCTCAATTTGGTTCTCTCGAATCTTCAGAAGCCGCCCTTTGAGAATAGCAGGGAAATATCGCTGCAATTGCTTTCGCAAAAGGTGGCTTTCCTGGTAGCTATCACATCCGCTCGGCGGATGTCTGAGTTGGCGGCTCTATCATGTAGTGTATCATGTCCTTTCTTCATTATGCCCGTGCCCATCTCACCCTAGGGAGGTTGCTTTGCATTCCCTGGACGTTGTTCAGGCCCTGCGGGTGTATCTGGCAACCACAGCTTCCTTTCGGAGGTCAGATGCGCTTTTTGTAGTGGTGGATGGCCCACGCAAGGGTCTGGCAGCCTTGTCGGACACTATTTCAGGTTGGATTAGACAGACGGTGACCCGAGCCTATGCTGTTCGTGGTCTGGAGCCTCCTTTTCCAGTCACGGCTCATTCTATCAGGGCGATTAGCACTTCCTGGGCTTTCCAACATCAGGTGTCTGTGTCTCAGGTGTGCAAGGTGGCTACTTGGTCCTCAGTGCACACCTTCTCAAAGTTTTACAGAGTTGATGTATTAGCATCCTCGGATGCTGCGTATGGCCACAAAGTTTTGCAGGGGCCCATGTGATACACGTCTGGTTCCTCACGGAGGGTTCTGTTGGGTGAAGTTCCTTTGTTGTTCCGCTGCTGTGCCAGTCAATGAACGAAAAAGAAAACAGGATTTTTTACATAAAATCCATTTCTCTGAGTTCATTGACGGGCACAGCACCTACCCCTCTAATATTACGCTGCACTGCTTGTTACGAACTGAGCTAGCAGTAGCAGGGCGGAGGGTTATCTGCCAGTGGGGACTGCCCCATGGGAGGGGCTGTGTCTGTCTGTTCTTTTGCTGTTAGAAATATCATATATATGTATATGTATCTTATATGTTCTGCCTAGTCACTTCTGAAGAGAGGGCAGTATAACCCACTTGTCCATGAAGCTGCTGTGCCCGTCAATGAACTCAGAGAAAGGGATTTTACGGTAAGTAAAAAATCCCATTTTCACAGCCTGGCCACATAGAGAGGTCCAGCATGCAGGGAGCACCGTCAGGCATTCTAGGAGCAGAAATTTCACATCGTATTTCCTATTACACTTTTGAAGGCCCTGGAGCACCAGGACAATGGAATTACCAACAAAATTACCCTATTTTGGAAAGCAAACACCCCAACGCATATTCTATGAGGCATTATGAGTCTTTTGAATGGTTAATTTTTTTCCACAAGTCTCCGAAAAACATGGAAAGAAAATGAGAATGCTTTTATTTTTACACAAAGTGGTCAATTTATAAGATATTTCTAATACATAGCATGTACATAGAAAAAATTACCCCCCAAAATATATTCTGCTACTCATCCCGAGTATGGTGATACCACATGTGTGAGACTTTTACACAGCCTGGTCACATAGAGAGGTCCAACATGCAGGGAGTAGCGTCAGGCGTTCTAGAAGCATAAATTACACATATCATTTCCTTACAACCTATTATACTTTTGAAGGCCCTGCAGAACCAGGACAATAGAATTTCCCTCAAAATGACCCTGTCACATACCTGGTGGCGGAGTCTGACTATGCAGTGGGCAACCTCACTTACGGCCCTGGTTCAGGAACCCCTGGTAGAGTAGACAGGATTTTCCAGAGCACAAGGGGGCACGAGGGCTGAAAGGAATGCAGATGATATTGTGAGGATCCTCCATGAGCTTGTGTAAGACAGAAGATTGGTGATGCAGGATGGGTCAGTAACAGGCGGGCAAGTGTGGTACAGAAGGAGCAGGCAAGCGGGTAGTCGAGTACAGGCAGGGTCGTTAACAGGCAGGCAGCTGAAGTACAAAGGATCAGGCAGAAGAGTCATCATAAGCAAGCTGGGGGTCGGTGCAGGCAGAGTTCAAACTACAATAAAAAATAATAATATAAATCACTGCGCTTGGCTCCTAATACTGTATAATCCACTAAATGTCCACAATCTGTTAGCGTCCATAAATCATCCCAAAGAGACGGTGATAACAGTGCTTGTGCTCAATCAAACATTGGTGCTCCAGTTGTGCTCAATGTGCCCCACAAGGATGTCCACTCTTCCTACAGCACTAGGAGATGATTTTAGAACAATAATCTGTCCCTCACAGCACCAGCAGGAACCTCTCCCTATAGCACTAGGAGATGATTTTAGAACAATAATCTGTCCCTCACAGCACCAGCAGGAACCTCTCCCTATAGCACTGGGAGATGATTTTAGAACAATAATCTGTCCCTCACTACACCAGCAGGAACCTCTTCCTTTAGCACTAGGAGATGATATTAGAACAATAATCTGTCCCTCACAGCACTAGTAAACTGTACCTAGTCCAATATCAGATGGTTTTAGAACGCTAAGCTTTCCCCTCACAGCACCGCCAGGAACCTGTCTGTAATGCAGGATGAGATGATATTAGATCAGTAATCTATCCCTCACAGCACTAGTAAACTGTACCTAGTCCAGTATCAGATGGTTTTAGAACGCTAAGCTTTCCCCTCACAGCACCGCCAGGAACCTGTCTGTAATGCAGGATGAGATCATATTAGATCAGTAATCTATCCCTCACAGCGCTGGCAGCATGCTCTCCCTACAATAAGCTGAGACGATGTGACATGCGGAATACGTGACTCCAGCTCATATAGAGGCTGGGTCACATGATGCACTGGCCAATCACAGCCATGCCATTAGTAGGCATAGCTGTGATGGCTTCTAAGGGCAAACGAGTGAAACACTTGTTGATTGGCTGCCCTGCAGCTATTCAACAGGTGCCAAAAATAGTCTTGGTCACATGATGCACTGGCCAATCACAGCCATGCCATTAGTAGGCATGGCTGTGATGGCTTCTAAGGGCAAACGAGTAAAACGCTTGTTGATTGGCTGTCCTGCAGCTATAGATAAGGTGCGAAAAATACCCAAATACCAAACCCGGACTTTTTTTTCAAATGTCCAGGTTCGGGGCACGAACACCCCAAAGTCCGGTACGGACCCAAACTTTACAGTCCGGGCTCGCTCATCTCTAGTAGTGAGGAGTAAAATCACCATTTTTTGCCCTTAGAAAGCCTGAAGACGGTGATTGTTTTTTGGGGTTCAGGACGTGGCTAGGCTCCCACAATTTCTCACACATGTGGTATCCCCATACTCAGTGGAAGCAACAGAATGTATTTTGGGGTGTAATTCCACATATACCCATGGCATGTGTGAGCAATATATCATTTAGTGACAACTCTGTGTAAAAAAAATAAAAATAAATAAAAATTGTCACTTCCCCGAAACGTGCGGAAAAATATAAAATATTCCATGGCCTTAACATGCCTCTCAGCAGATAGCTTGGGGTGTCTACTTTCCAAATTGGGGTCCTTTGGGGCGGGGGGGGGTTGCTATCTAGACATTTCATGGCCTCCGCAACCTGGAAAGGTAGTGAGGAGTGAAGGCATTATTTTTCGTCCTTAGAAATCCTGAAGGTGGTGGGTCCCGTACACGGATAGACTCACGCAGAATGTATTTTGGGGTGTGATTCCACATATACCCATGGCATCTGTGAGCAATATATCATTTTAGTGACAACTTTGTCTCATTTTTCAAAAACTTATGACAAAAAAATAAAATATTCCCTGGACTCAACACTTCTCTCAGAAAATGGCTTGGGGTGTCTACTTTCCAAAATGGGGTCATTTGGGGGGGGGGGGTTTGAACTGTCCTGGCATTTTATGCCCAACATCACCCACTCTTCTAACCACTTGAACCACCAAGTCTTTTCTGACACTTTTTGTTTACATGAAAAAATACTTTTTTTTGCTAGAAAATTACTTTGAACCCCCAAATATTATATATTTTTTAAAGCAGAGGCCCTACAGATTAAAATAGTGTGTGTTGCAATTTTTTTTTCACCAAGTATTTGCGCAGTGATTTTTCAAACGCAATTTTTGGGGAAAAAAAACACTTTTTTTTAATTCTAATGCACAAAAACACACTATTTTGCCCAAATGTTTGGTGAAATATAAAAGATGATCTCATGCCAAGAGCACAGACATCAAACATGACATGCTTTAAAAATTACGCACACCCGCGAAGCAGCGACAAACTATATACATTTTTAAAAGCCTTTAAAGGCCTTTACAGGTTACCACTTTAGATCTGCAGAGGAGGTCTACTGCTAGAATTGCTGCTCATGATCTGACGTTTGCGGTGATACTTCACATGCATGGTGAAATTGCTATTTACATATGACACAAGGAAGGGTATAGTTACAGCTCTCACAGAAGTATATACCAATAATAATTAATTACAAAAATTCTAAGTAAATTATAACACTAAGTGCAAGAAAAGTTCATGTGCAAATAGATCCAAAAAAAGTGCCCTTGTGCTTGAAAGCGCTTGAAAAAATCCAAAGTGCTGTGTGCTTCAAATGAGTGATTTGGGGTATCGCCCCCCCCTAAGCGTCCCTACTCACCAAATGCCAATGACCACCAGCTTGTCAGTCTGGAGGTCTAACAGATTTTTTAGAATCAATATTCCTCTGTGGCAAGCCAGAAGTTCACACGTAATCCAAAGAAGAGGAAACCAATATGATGAAGTACTGTAAAGCTTTTTGTTCATTGCGCTAAAATCGATGAACTTACAGGAGTGTAAGATAAAAACAGCATCAGAGAACAATCGGTGCAAACGCCTCTGACCAGCGTGCCTTCCACAGTAACCGGAAGTGACATCTGCGGGACTAGTGACCAGAAATACGTCTACGCGTTTCGCCTTCCTGTAGGCGTCATCAACGGACCTTTCTGTAACTATATACTTCCTTGTTCACATTCAGGTGATTTTCACTCTGTGTACAGCAGCTGCAGTGTTATATGTTTTGTTTTTATTTTCCTAAGCGCAGAGTTATTTGTTATATTTACATATGACACAAGACCGACGCTTGCATTCACCTTTGCGCGCATGCACGGGGGGACAGGAGTGCATTTTTTTTTTATTATTCATTTTGCTTTTTATTTTATTTTTACACTGTTCCTTTCATCTTTTTTTTGTTTATCATTTTTATTTTTATTACAGGGATTTTTAATATCCCCTATGATAAAAATAGGTATTGTCGCAAATTTTTTTTTTTAAATTTGGGGTCTACTAGACTCTAGATCTTTCCCCAGCCCTTAAAGCATCTGACCACACCAATATCTGTGTGATAAGATGCTTTCCCAATTTCCCAATGGTGCTGTTTATATCCAGTGAAACCGAAGTCATGAACTGCTCGTAGCCTCTGGTTTCTTAGGCCATAGAGATGTTTGGAGCCATTCTAGTCCTCGATCAGCTCTATGGTCAGCTGGCGGAACCACCAGCTGCATTCTCGTGTTCCCCGGTGGGACAGGAGAGCCTGAGAAGACCAGCAACATACTAGTATGTCGCTGGTCCTTGTTGGGCATGTGTTGTAATGTTCTTTTTTTTCATGCAGCCTGTGGGTTAAATGAAAAAAAAGAATCAATCGGTGGGTATGCCCACCATTATAGAACCTCCTTTCATCCACCCACTTCTAATGTTGGGCATAGCCCCTTTTTAAAAATGATATATCGGAGCATAAGGGCAATCCGCTCCAATTTCCACCCCTGCCCCTATGCTCCGGTATATATGCTCTTTTTTTAACTGTGGTGGTGAAATCACCTCCAACAGCCCTGGAGTCACTGCTTTATAAATGGTGGGAGCAAACACTTTTGCTGTCACCATTAATAAATCAGTGCTGCAGCTGAATCGCGTACCTGAAAAGGAATAAACAATTAATAAAACACAGTAACATAAAACATTACATACCTGTTAAGAAGAAAAAACACATTAACAAATAAAACATTACAGGTAAGCAGTAACATAAAAAAATCACATACCTGCAAAGAAAACATAATAAAAACAGTAACAAAACATTGCAGATATGCATAAAAAATATTAACAATAGAGAGAGAACAATAGAGAGAGATTAGAGAGAAAACAAGAGAGAGAGAGAAAAAAAGAAATGTACAACTGTTTTGGGCTTTTTTATTTTATATTTTCTTTGGTTTCTTTAACATTTTTTTATTTTGTTTGGTGTTTTACAAAAAAAGTTTTTTTTTGTATGCCTTTTTTTTTTGTAGCTAAAAACTGTAACTGGTTCCAGGTTTGGGTCTCTCAAAATGCACTGGCATCGTTGGAGACCCTATGCAAGTGTGCCTAATCACTGTGTCTGCTGTACCCTATGCTAATAATCCACTAATGTATGGTAGCGTTCAAAACATTCTTCAATGCAGAGACCAGGCTGGTCAGGACAGGAGGGACAATAAGTGCTGGTGTAACACCTGTATCCGCATCGTCTGCAGACACAACATCTCTTTTGGGGTGTTCTTTGGCCTGGGGTACCACAGAGGACCCGTGAAAAGTGCCTCCCATGCAGCCGGATAACTGCATTCAAATTGTGAAGTTGGGGTGCAGCACCATCTGGAAACAGAAGGGCTGTGACGATCTCTTCCTGGAATTTGAGGAAGGATCCTGTCCGTCCTGACACTCTGTATAAGACATTAGCGTTCAGCAAAGGCAATTGAAATAAATAAACAGACACTTTTTTTGTACCAGCGTCTGGCCTTACGGGTAATTAGGTACGGCGCCAATAACTGGTCGTTAAGGTCCATCCCTCCCATATTTAGGTTATAATCAAGGACACAGAGGGGTTTTTCCAAAACACCAGTCACCGTAGGAATTTGGACAGTTCTATCTGCATGAAGGGAGGTCAGAAAAAAAACATTCCAATTGTCCCCCCACTTCATCACGAGTAAATTATTACATTTCAAGCAGGCTCTCTCCCCCGTCTAAGATGGGAATCTACAAGCCGTTGGGGTAAGCCCCGGCGATTAGATCGCACAGTGCCACATGTGCCAATTTGGTGATCAAACAACTTGCTAAAAAGTGGCACACTTGTGTAATAATTGTCCACGTACAAGTAGTATTCCCCTTTCCGAATAACACCAAGTCCCACACAATCTTGCCAGCGCTCACTATGTAGTCTTGGCATCCTTCCGGCTCTACGTGACTATCTTTGCCCTCATAAACCATAAAACTACATGTATAGCCTGTGGCCCTGTCACAGAGCTTATACATCTTGACCTCGTATCTGGCACGCTTGCTGGAGATGAACTGCTTGAAAGCAAGACAGCCAGAAAATGTAATCAGGGACTCGCCCAGAATTTGGTTGGGAATAAAAAGTGTGGCAAACTGGGTGTTGAAGTGGTTTATGAGGGGCCGAATTTTGTAGAGCCGGTCATATTCAGGGTCACCCCGTGGATGACAGAGTTCATTGTCAATGAAATGCATGAACCGTAGGATCATGCTCATATCGTGCCCTGGACATGCAAGTAGAGAACACGGGCATGTGATGAATTGGGTCAGTGGACCAATATGACTGCAACTCAGTTTTTTTAGTTATGTCCATGAGGAAGGTAAAGCCCAGAAAGGTCTTAAATTCTGGAACCGTAATTGGTTTTCACTCTCAGGCAAGTGTCAAATGGGAAGAATTGACCAGCATATAAATAGCTTTGGTCCACTATAGATCTATAGAGATCTTTGGTGAAGAACAGTGAGTAAAAATCGATGGCCGTAAAATCAACTTTATTCACTGTGATTCCGGGTTGGCCAATGAATGGGGGAAGTACGGGCACTGAATCAGTAGGGGGTTGCCAATCAGGGTTTGCAAATTCAAGGAAGGGCACTATGGGTTCTGCGGGCCTGTATTTGTCTTCTTCTTCGTGTCTACGGGACATTACTTCTGCTAGCCACAACAGCTTGAACTGCACTTATGGGACTCGCCACATCACCTCACCAAGTGATACCACAGTGCTGGTTGTATGTCCAGGGGGTATTAGGCTGCTGGTGCTTGTCAATTCACCAGAAGGAGTAGCGGCGCTAGTACTGGCTCTCTGCTCCATATGAGAGCCCTGCAGTTCATGCACCTCAGCAAAAGCAGAACAGGATCTAATACGCCTGACCTTAGCAGGGACCGCTCCATCGTCCCTGCTGTCTACGGGATCGTATGCTGAGCCTGATTCTGACAGCAGAGCTTCCCCATCGCTCTCGTCTGTCATACTCAGCAACGCCTAGGCCTCTTCGCTAGTGTACGTGCGACTGGACATTTTGGGCTTTCTAAATTTGATACGTACACTAGCGTGACTCACAGGCAAAAAAGCGCACCTGGTTGTTAGAGCCTGTTTCAAACGCTACCAAATTCACTGTCAGATTTCGGAGGGATCGGGCGTGATCTCTGCGAACGCTGCAGATATTTGTTCTGTATTTTGTAAGTGACAGCGATCTATTGATCCTGAACTTGGGTGGGCTGGGCTGGGCGGAGGGGCTAAACGCAGGTGCTAGCAGGTATCTGGGTTGATCCCGCTAACGCCTCGTTTTTTTAACACTAATGTACTGGGGATGCTAATATATATCTGATCAGATCAGATATTGATCTGATCAAATACTGCAATAGTATCTAACACATATATTACATATAAACACCGCGCTGTGTCAGTGGCAGCCTGCTTCTAGTGCCACTGTGAATCTGTGTAAAAAGTTAAATAATACCTATATAACTGAATATATATATATATAGAAAAAGTATCTAACACATATCTATTGTGTACGTGTCAGAGTAGCTAACTGGTCCTGCCTGGCGTTTACGCGGACCCTAACGCACGTTAAAACCCAACTGGTGTCACCGCCGGGCAATCAGGGGTTAAAACCTCTATTTATATATATATATATATATATATATATATATATATACACAGCGGGTGCCCTGATGAAAAAAAAAAAAGAACTATCAAACAAGCCCCTCCTGTGACACTTATACAGGGATCAAAGGTGACAGGGGGCAATCAAGGAGTTAAAAACTTTATTGGGGGGGTAAGGGGGGTATTGGCTTACTATTATCCTACCCTAACCTTGATTTAGTGTCACAAGTACAGCGATCAGTAAAAATCAGATCACTGCACTAAGTGACACAGTGACAGGAGGTGATCTGGGGGGTTAACTGGGGGGCCATCAGGGGGTGATCAAAGGGTTTAAAGTGTGCCTAACGTGTACTGGTGTCAGTGTAGTGTTGTGCAACTCACGAATAGATGCTCTCTCTACCTCACCTGTTTACATTACAGAGGCAGAGGTGCAATATTATTACCCTGGCCCTGTAGTCCTCTATCGAATCCAATAGTAGTGCCCATGCCATGAGCGTGACCGCGGCCGCCGTCACATGATGGCGGTTTGCGATAACGAGCCAAGTTTCCGCCGTCAAGCCACGGCGGGCGGTTGGCAACTGGTTAACCATAGCAGATGCATACTGCTTTAACTATGCACGTATCACTGTCACAGTCAGAATTGTTGGACTGGTTTTAGTTTCGAGTTTCATGTCACTTGGTTTAGTTTTTTTTGTTCTAATATTGGTTCTTCTTTCCACCTCTCCCCTGAAGCTGGGAGTAACCAAATTTAATGTATTTGATTTCATGGTTATTTAGGGTGCTTGGACCTCCTCCGGGATCTCTATGCCCTTCTAGATAGCCACTTTTATCTTGCTAGTTTATGGGGTGTCAGAGTTTGGTGTAACAACTTTGTCTATGATATCTGTTTATTATGTCATCCGTAAAATCCTCACTCTCTTATTACGGGGTTGTGACCCTTACCTTTTATGCTACTTAAGCCTTTTAGTTTTGCATCTTACAAAAACTCAATAAAATCTACTTAAACCAAAAAGTTCACACTGTACTTGTATTTATTTTTACTGAACTGTATTGCTATCACAAGGGGTGAACAACAACCCTTGTGATAGCATAGGCCATGGCAGGTCCTCTTTATGGAAAGATCTGGGATCTGTTAGACCCCTGATTAGAGTTGAGCGAACCTCTGGAAGTTCGGGTTCTGCTGGTCCGTCCGAACTTCGGGACAAAGTCCGGGTCCGGGTCCGGACGGAACCCGAACGATCGCACGGACAACGAACCCCATTGAAATCAATGGGGACCCGAACTTTTATGCACAAAAATGGCTGTAACAAAGTCCTGGAAAGCCCTAGAGGGCTGCAAAAGGAAGTAAAATGGGGGTAAGGGTAGGGCAAGTGCCCTACAAAAAAATGGGGACAGGGAAATAACTGTAAATATTTTTAAAAAAATAAAAACATAAAAAAAGCAAAAATGGAGGTGAATGTGGATCATCTTCAAACTGTGTCTGAAAAGTATTAATTAATGGTAGAAGCCATATAACTGTTCTAAAATCATCTTCAAACTAGGGCAAGTGCCCTACAAATAAATGGGGATAGGGAAAATAAATTAAAATCAAGTAAAAAAACGGGAAGGGGGGTGGATGTGGAGTAGGAGCCTAGAGGTTGACTAGGCCG
>BLSH010432335.1:454919-479156 GCA_018402905.1 Glandirana rugosa
CCACCCCGGTGGACCGTTAAAGTGGGTCACCGTGACGGGGGAACACTGCAATCACTCTTTAACGAGATCCTGCCCCCCCCCCCCATGTGTATGAGTATGGGGTACCCTACCCATTCACCAAGAAAGTGTCAAAAAGTAATAAAAACACAGAGACAGTTTTTGACAATTCCTTTATTAAAAAAATAAAAAAATAAAAAAATAAAAAAAAAACAGTTGCCCCCTATGTAAATCCTTTGTCAATCATGTCGCTGCCAAACCCCAAAAAAAAAATGCTCCCGCTGTCCATGAAGGCCAACCGCCTCCGCTGTTTGACAGTTCTTATATAGGTAAGAACGGGACCACCTGGTGACATCACTGACCCAGCATTCACTAACGTCACAAGGGGGCAGTGCCACTGGGTGAAATTGCCAGGTGGCCCCACCCTTACCTATATAAGAGCTGTCAGACAGCAGAGGAATGATGTATCAGTGATGTAACAATATACAGAAAACAGTCTACTATAAAGTTTAAAAAAATAAAAATTGGGTGGTGGGTGTGTCTGTGTATATATATATATATATATATATATATATATATATATATATATATATATATATACACACACACATACAGTAGCTCACAAAAGTGAGTACGCCCCTCACATTTTTGTAAATATTTTATTATATCTTTTCATGTGACAACACTGAAGAAATGACACTTTGTTATACAAGCTGTACACTCACTAATTAACATTGTAGCAGTGTAAATTTGCTGTCCCCTCAAAATAACTCAACGCACAGCCATTAATGTCTAAACCACTGGCCAAAAAAGTGAGTACACCCCTAAGTGAAAATGTCCAAATTGGGCCCAATTAGCCATTTTCTCTCCCCGATGTCATGTGACCCGTTAGTGTTACGAGGTATCAGGTGTGAATGGGGAGCAGGTGTGTTAAATTTGGTGTTATCGCTCTCACTCTATCATACTGGTCACTGGAAGTTCAACATAGCACCTCATGGCAAAGAACTCTCTGAGGATCTGAAAAAAAGAATTGTTGCTCTACATAAAGATGGTCAAGGCTATAAGAAGATTGCCAAGACCCTGAAACTGAGCAGCAGCACGGTGGCTAAGACCATACAGCGGTTTAACAGGACAGGTTCCACTCAGAACAGGCCTCGCCATGCTCGACCAAAGAAGTTGAGTGCACATGCTCAGCGTCATATCCAGAGGTAGTCTTTGGGAAATAGATGTATGAGTGCGGCCAGCATTACTGCAGAGGTTGAAGGGGTGGGCGGTCAGCCTGTCAGTGCTCAGACCATATGCTGCACACTGCATCAAATTGGTCTGCATGGCTGTCGTCCCAGAAGGAAGCCTCTTCTAAAGATGATGCACAAGAAAGCCCGCAAACAGTTTGCTGACCACAAGCAGACTAAAGACATGGATTACTGGAACCATGTCCTGTGGTCTGATGAGACCAAGATAAACTTATTTGGTTCAGATGGTGTCAAGTGTGTGTGGCGACAACCAGGTGAGGAGTACAAAGACAAGTGTCTCTTGCCTACAGTCAAGCATGGTGGTGGGAGTGTCATGGTCTGGGGCTGCATGAGTGCTGTCGGCACTGGGAAGCTACAGTTCATTGAGGGAGCCATGAATGCCAACATGTACTGTGACATACTGAAGCAGAGCATGATCCCCTCCCTTAGGATACTGGGCCGCAGGGCAGTATTCCAACGTGCTAACAACCCCAAACACACCTCCAAGATGACCACTGCCTTGCTAAAGAAGCTGAGGGTAAAGGTGATGGACTGGCTAAGTATGTCTCCAGATCTAAACCCTATTGAGCATCTGTGGGGCATTCTCAAAAGGAAGGTGGAGGAGCGCAAGGTCTCTAGCATCCACCAGCTCCGTGATATCATCATGGAGGAGTGGATGAGGACTCCAGTGGCAACCTGTGAAGCTCAGGTGAACTCCATGCCCAAGAGGGTTAAGGCAGCCCGGGAAAATAATGGTGAAATAATGGACACTTTGGGCCCAATTTGAACATTTTCACTTATGGGGTGTACTCACTTTTGTTGCCAGCGGTTTAGACATTAATGGCTGTGGGTTGAGTTATTTTGAGGGGACAGCAAATTTACACTGTTATACAAGATGTACACTCAATACTTTACATTGTAGCAAAGTGCTATTTCTTCAGTATTGTCACATGAAAAGATAGAATAAAATATTTACACAAATGTGAGGGGTGTACTCACTTTTGTGAGATACAGTATATACACATGTATAAATAATTCCCTGGACAATCCCTAGATATTTTATTTGAGATATGGATATGGTCTTTCATAAAGTGTCTACTCTCCACCTTAACCAATATGGCCTGGATCCCTGAAAAAGCTACTAGAGTTGAGCGAACACCTGGATGTTTGGGTTCGGTGGGTTCGGCCGAACTGCGCAAAAAAGTTCGGGTTCGGTACAGAACTTGACCCCGAACCCCATTGAGGTCAATGGGGACCCAAACTTTTCGGTACAAAAATGACTGTAAAAAAGTCCTGGAAAGTGCTAGAGGGCTGCAAAAGGAAGTAAAATGATTTTAGAACAATAATCTGTCCCTTACAGCAACAGCAGGAACCTGACCCTATAGGAGTAGACGATGATTTTAGAACAATAATCTGTCCTTTACAGTAACAGCAGGAACCTGACCCTATAAGAGTAGGCGATGATTTTAGAACAGTAATCTGTCCCTCTAAGCAGTAGACTCTACCTAGTCCAGTCAGATCATTCTGTAATGCAGGATGAGATGTTATTAGATCTGCAATCTGTCCCTAAAAGCAGTAGTAGCAGTAATCTCTACCTAGTTCACAATCAGATCGTTCTGTAATGCAGGATGAGATGTTATTATATCTGCAACCTGTCCCTCACAGCACTGGCAGCATCTTCTCCCTATGCTAGCCAGAGAGCATGTGACATGCAGCACTAACTGACTCCAGCTTATAAAGAGGCTGGGTCACATGATGCACTGGCCAATCACAGCCATGCCATTAGTAGGCATGGCTGTGATGGCTTCTAAGGGCAAACCAGTGAAATGCTTGTTGATTGGCTGCCCTGCAGCTATTCAACAGGCAGGA
The DNA here is from genome assembly GCA_018402905.1 of Glandirana rugosa. Taxonomy (NCBI): domain Eukaryota; kingdom Metazoa; phylum Chordata; class Amphibia; order Anura; family Ranidae; genus Glandirana; species Glandirana rugosa. The sequence goes on from BLSH010432335.1 coordinate 458,018, forward strand.
TCAAATAACTGAACCCAGAACTCGAACCCAAACTTTTTTTCAAATGTCTGGGTTCGGGTTCTGACAAAACAGACACCCCAAAGTTCGGTATGGACCCAAACTTTACAGTTCGGGTTCGCTCAACCCTAAAAGCTACCCCAACTGTTTAGTTATAAACACATAAATAAATATGACCTAGATAAATTCCAGATAGATTCAGATAGAACATAAAGACAGCAGCATTGAAATGGCCAGGTCCCTACTGAATACAATGACAGCACTAAAATGATGGCCAATCTCTTACTGGATCAAATAACAAAAAGTCTTTTTGCCAAAGTCTCTATCTTGAAAACAAGGATTACAAACAAATCTTGTTGTTTTAACATTACAGTCGGTTTGTTCTGTATATGGTCAAATTAATTTCTGTTTCTGTTCTTTTTCATATTATATTATATATTGGACTGCCTTAGGACACAGTCACCTGGACTTGGCAAGGATATACAGTGTAAGCATCAAATCTAGAAATAAATGATTAATCAATTAACCTTGTAATATATAAGAAGGGAGTTATTTGTATTGATGAATTTTAGTAGTAGTATTAGCATTGAGTGTGCTGCTTCTATTATTTTTGATGGGCTTTTATTAGCGTCAAACAAGTCTTGCATTTTTTAGTCTATAGGCCCAAAGTCTACAGAGATACAAAATCTGCTTGAAGCAGTTTAAATGGGTGGTGTACTGCATGCAAAATTCACCTGTCAATGAATAGTGAATGTTCTCAGAAGCATCTAAAACTGATGTGATACTAAAGCCATCAACACAAGCCTAAAGTGTATTTTTTGTACATAATTTACTTTACTTTCACAATAATAACAGCTCATTGATTGCTAGGTTACTAATAAGTATTTTTCCTGGACCTCCTCATGTCAGCCTACTATGGGTCAGCTCTGCCCCCTCTGACCCCTTCAGGACAACCTCTTTCCAAGCCTATAAGCGGCGGCTGTCTGCCCCTATGCAGTGTTCTTTTTTTCGTCCTCTCTGCGGACGCCTCTTAAAAAAAAAAAAAAAAAAAAAAAAAAAAAAAATTATATATATATATATATATATATATATATATATATATATATATACACATACACACATACACACACACACAGGAAAAAGCACGGTAGGAGACTTACTGCAAAACCTTGTAATGTCCATGCTATCCTGCTCAGGTTCATGCACTCTCCTGAGTTCAGAGGACCCCCTGTCTGGGCTGTAAATCTCCCTTTGTGGTGGTACCCTTGGTGCTGGGTCTCAGTTCAGCAGTATAAATGACTGCCTGTGTACAACAGCCTCTAGAGAGCAGTTAAACACTGCGGGTATGGGCTGTGCGGTGAATTGGTGAAACAGCAGGCAGGCAGATTCTCAGTTCAGCAGTATAAATGACTGCCTGTGTACAACAGCCTCTAGAGAGCAGTTAAACACTTCTAGTATGGGCTGTGTGGCAAATTGGTGAAACAGCAGGCAGGCTGAGGCTTGTAGCCCCACAGGAACTCTCAGGAGATTGCTGAGAGCGGCCACTTCCTGGCATGATACGAACGCCCTCTCCCATGCTCTGGTTCCTGCTTCCCTGCTGTGATTACAGCACCTGTAGCTTCAGCTTGTCTCAAAAACACTGCCTCTGTGGTGAGTGATGTGGCATCTCAAGATGGCTGCTACCTTGGGTTGCTGGATAGATCTCTGGCTGTCTATGTGTTCCCAGGTATCCTTGGTCCTCCTGCCTGCCTCTATAGCACTGAAGAGTGCATGGAAAGGTTTTCTATGTTTAAAGTTTTTTTTTGTGTTTTGTTTTTGTTGTTTTTATTTGTTTTTTTAAAAGAGTGCATTCTTCTTCTCTACACAGAGAGAAGACTTAGATGCATGATAAACACCCGCAGGGAAGTACTAAAGAGCTGCATCACCCGCAAAGAAAGAAGCGCTCAAAGCGTGATAAGTCAGGTCAGAGGAGTGGTCGGCGGCATGATAAAATCCCTGTGGAATGCCACTCCAGATCACCCTCACCGGTGTCTCATTGCAGTGCCTGGAGCCCAGGCCAATTGCTGTTGCAACACCAAAAAGCGACCACTAAGCGCTAGCATGTGCAAAAGCAAAGATGCAGATCCTCTTCATCTTCTGGAAGGGCCTCGGACTGGGAAGAGGAGAAGGCCTACTGGGCATGCGGGGCAAACTCCCTACCAGGGAGGTGTGTATACTTCTCGTTTGAAGGAAGCCGTGTGTGATAATGCAGCAGATGCAGTCAAAGGTGGCTTGAAAACCGTATCGAAGAGATCTCGGCCTAGGCGGCACTCATCCACTTCAGAATCAGAGCCAGATGCTACATATCGCTACAGTTCAGATGAACATTCAGAGGATTCTGAGTCAGATCTGGAACCAGACACTCATGCATTTGATTTTTTACTTGATTCCTTCTTTGGGCCTGATTCACACCCGTGTGTTTTTGGTGCATTTTGCGGATTTGCACTACAGTCTATTTGGCGTTGTTGCCTATGGAACACATTCTGTTATGTGGGCCTGCGGGATGCGGAGGATGCTGGGGATGCATGGATGTGAGTCGAGCCTAGGACCCCTTTCACACTGAGGCGCTTTTCAAGCGCTTTCACGCTAAAAAGGCACCTGAAATGCTCATGAAAACCTATTTCTATTAAAATCAATAAATGCTTTCACACTGGGGCAGTGTGCTGGCAGGGTGGTGAAAATACACCCCTCTCCATTGAAATGAATGGAAAGCTCTTCAAAAGCGCCTGAAAAGCTCTTCAAAAGCGCTCAGTGTTTTACGGGCAGTTTAAGAGTGCCTCGTGTGAGAGGGCCTTTAGTGGAGGAAATAATGGAAGATGAAGGGGCAAAGCCCGATAAAGGATTGAACGTCCACAACAGGGTCTCAACGTTGTACCCTTTTCACTCTAAGTATGCTGAGCTTTGGGATTCCACACCTAAGGTGGATGCCTCATTACAGAGACTAGCTCTGCACATCACTTTGCCTCTAGATGACTCAGTATCCTTCTAGATCCGATGGATCGTAGGATAGATACCGATCTCAAAAGAATGTACACGGTAGCAGGAGTGGCCTGCAGGCTGGCTATAGCACTTACCTCAGTGGCGGCAACCTTAGAGGTGTGCATTGTGGAGTTAGAGGCCAGTTCTTTGGGTTAAGTGATGGGAGACAAAGGTTCCTCCCTTTGCAGTCCATTAAGATCACGGTGTATTTTCTAGCAGAAGTAGCCGTGGACCAGGTCAGGATGACAGTGGAATTGATGGCTCATTCTGTGACGGCACGCAGAGCCCTATGGCTGAAGCACTGGTCAGTGGATAGTGCTTCCAAGCACAGCCTTTGCTCAGTTCCTTTCGATGGGAAATTTTTTGGCAAGACCTTGGAGTCAGAGGTTCAACGAGTTTCCGGAGGGAACTCGGGGCTTATTCTGCAGGAAAGGAAAAGATTTCCTCAGCCCTTTCATCCTTTGAGAGATCTAAAGAAGGTTTTGGGGAAGCTTCCGCGGACCAACCGGGGCGACCATTCCTTAGTCAGTGGAAGGGGCAGGGTCCAGCCTTTCCCAAAGCAACCAAAGCCAAGACGAACCAGCCAGTGAAAGCTTCAGACCAGCTCTTCTGAAGATGTCCCCATCCAGACTTCCCAAGTGGGAGCAGACTGTCTTACTTTGGAGAGGTCTGGGCGGAAGAAGTTTAAGATGCCTGGGTCTTGCACATCATTCAAAGAGGATATCACCTAGAATTCAAGTAAAGACCTCCCTAGTCTCATTATGTGGAGACCCGGATTCCTACTTGTCCAGAGAAAAGGGCATTGTTCATTAATGTGCGTAAAGAATTTATTGCCATCTCAAGCAATTCTGCCAGTTCTGGAGCACGAGAAGGGAGAAGGATTCTATTCTCCTCTGTTCTTAGTAACAAAATCCTCAGGGGGATTCAGGCTGTTCCTCGACTTAAAAGCCCTGAATGCCATCATGAAAGTCCCTCCATTCAGAATGGAGTCCTTGCAAACCATCATTGTCCATTGTGAAGAAGGGAGATTTGCTAGCGTCAATAGACCTAGCGGATGCCTACCTACCTGTGCCCATAAGTGTATCACACCATCGCTTCCATTTCCAATTTCGTTGTCTGCCATTCGGGCTGTGCACAGCTCCAAGAACATTTTCAAAATTTTTGGCAGTGGTCATCGCTATCTTAAGAATCAGAGGCATTCAAATTTTTAATTATCTGGACAACAATTAAACCCCTCCTTCAACAGCACGTGCTGATAACCTGCAGCACGATCAGACGTTTCGGTTGGTTAATCAACCATCTCAAGAGTCGGTTGCAACCAGCTCAAGTCCTAGAGTATCTAGGTATGCAATCAGACACTACCCAAGGTCGTGGATTTCTGCCTCTCAGGAAGATTGTGGAAATTCAGTCCAAATCGGAAATAGTAATGACCAGGACATTTCTGATGACCAAGGAGTGTATGCAGTACCTGGGCCTGTTGTCTTCCACGATCCAGGTAGTACCCTGGGCCAGATGACGGAAGGGGAGATTTCAATACAATTTTCTCCATCAATAGGATCGCCACTCGTTAACCCAGAAGATCTACCATTCAGTACCAATAAAACGGTCTCTGATGTGGTGGAAGATATCTCAGAATCTATACCGCGCTGTGCCTCTCGAACCTCCAGTTCCAGTAGTGCTGACTACAGATGCCAGCCTAGTAGGCCGGGGAGCTCATTCCTTAGGCCAACAATCTCTATCTCAGCATTCAAACCTGTTAGAATTAAAGGCTGTTCGGCATGCTCTAGTAGCCTTCCAATCGATTTTGCAAAGGGGACAGTCAAAGTCCTTTCTGTCAACAAACCATGGTAGCCTACGTGGCACGGCAAGTGGGCACCAGTAGCCTCCCACTGCTCAGAGCTGGCATGCCAGATTTTTCCTTAACAGCAGCATACCTATCGGGTCCACAAAACAAGCTGGTGGATCAACTGAGTCGGAGATTCTTGGATCTGAACGAATGGGCTTGAATCCCAGATACCTGTTCAAAATCTTCAAGGTCTGGGGGACACCGGTCATAGATTGGATGGCATTGGAGGAAAACTCTCAGATTACGTGTTACTTCTCCCCAAGGTGGCACCCGCAAGCTCTAGGCCAGGATGCTCTATTCAATCCATGGGACTTTCCCCTAGTCTGTGTTAACTCCTCTCTTGCTAATCCTTCGAGTGTTAATGAAGATTCAACAGGAGGAGGTAACAGCAATAGCGGTGTGGCCCTTCTGGCCCAGAAGACCAAGTTTTCACTAGCATTGAAAATGAAGATGTGTCAGCCAATTCCTCTGCCTTCTCACAAAGATTTTCTGCTGCAGAACAAGCAGTTTTTTTTTTTAAAGTTCTCTTTTAGAACAAGCAGTTTAACCCGAAGCCGGGGAAACTGAAGTTGATGGCGTGGAGGTTGGGAGGAGATCTATAGAGCATTTAGTCGAAAGAAAACTACCAATAATGCTTTATTATAGGATATATAAAGCATTTTGTCACTTCTCAGTAGGAAAGAGCTGGGATCTGAGGTTATCCTCAGTCTCTAACATATTGGAATTTCTCCAGGAAGGTCTGGGCAAAGGTTTAGCGTATAGCTCCTTAAAAGTTCAAATCTACCCTGTCAGCTATGTTGAACAAAGATGGGCCTTGGATCCTCTAGTGATGAGTTTCTTAAAGGCAGCAATAAAGATCAGGTCTCCAATAAATCTTTTTCCAAAGTGGGACATGCCTTTAGTTCTGAAAGCCTTATTAGCACCTCCATTTGGTCCGGTGTCATCATGCTCTTTGTCTCAGTGCAATTTTTTGATGAAAATTGCATCAGCCAGAAGGGTGTCTGAACTATGTGCTTTCTCAGCCAGGGAGCCGTATTGCCTAATACTCCAAGATGAAATAGTACTCAGACCGGTCCCAAGGTTTCTTCCAAAGGTAGCATCAGCTTTGCATATGAATTGGGAATCAGTCTTATCGACTTTCCCGGATAGTAATGACGAAGAAGACAAATGGACTAGGATGGATCTAGTGCAGGCCTTATCAATATACCTAGAGCGAACTAAGGATTTCTGGAAACAAGATCAGCTCTTCAGCTTTCCCAGTGGCTCCAGGAAAGGTATGGCTAGCCACCTAGAATGGTGTCTTCATAGATCGTAAAAACTATTCAGATGGCATATAGAGAGTCAGTGTATCCTCCGCCATTGGAGATCAAAGCACATTCTATGAGAAGAATGGCAGATTCCTGTGCATAATACGCTAAGGTGTCAGCAGCAGCAGTGTGCAGGGCAGCTAGCTGGACTGCACCTAATGCTTTCATTCAGCAATACAGAGTGAAAGTAACTCTGACGGCTTCGGTAGCTTTTGGGGTCTACTGTTCTGTCGGCGGATTAAAATAATTGATATTAGTTTATGATTTTGGTTATTTGTGTCTTTCCCTCCCCTTATGTGGTTGTTTGCTTGCTACGTCCCATAGTAGGCTGACATGAGGATGTCCAGGAATAAGGAAAATTGTTTTCATACTTAGCGTTATTTTCCTTTTCCTGGATCCTCCTCATGTCAGCCGAGGAACTCCCACCCAAAGTCTGTCGCGAGGCGGGTAAACTGAACACTGCATAGGGGCAGACAGCCACCTCTTATAGGCATGGAAAGAGGTTGTCCTGAAGGGGTCAGAGGGGGCGGAGCTGACCCAGAGTAGGCTGACATGAGGCTGATCCAGGAAAGGAAAATTACGGTAAGTATGAAAACAATTTTCCTTAAATTTCTATGACTCCATGTAGTGGCCACATTGCTGTATTTTCCTGATTTGCACTATTTTGTATTAAAAAAATTCAACCTGGAGACAATATACCCTAATAACATTTGTGTCTCACAGGCTAAATGGCTCTGTGATTTTCTTTATAAATACAGCCATTCACCAACTAACCTGCAAAATGTAATATATACCAAAGTATTTCTCAAAAAATGATAAGGTTTCTTATAGCAATTAAATTCCCCATACAACTTGTTAACCCCTTGCTGCTGAGCATACCCTCATATGTGGCCTTACTGAAGTTGCTCTTCTTCCATGGAGCTGCACAGCATGCTCCCAGCACAAACAACCCTGACACTGACCCTACAGCAGTCAATATCAGGGTCAGTGTCAGGTCTAGGGTCAAAGGTTAATGTCAAAGGTCTGTGTTACGGTCAAAGGTCAAGTCAGCATCAATGTGTTTTAGGTAAGATTACAGAAAAGTGATTTATTTTATTTTATTTAGTGTCAGTTTCTTTTAGGTAGGATAACAAAGCAAAAGTTGCACAGTAGTTTTTAGGCCTTACTATAGGTACAAACATCAAATAATATACACATACAGTCAGGTCCATAAATATTGGGACATCTACACAATTCTAATCTTTTTGGCTCTATACACCACCACAATGGATTTGAAATGAAACAAACAAGATGTGCTTTAACTGCAGACTTTCAGCTTTAATTTGAGGATATTTACATGCAAATCAGGTGAACAGTGTAGGAATTACAACAGTTTGTATATGTGCCTCCCACTTTTTAAGGTACCAAAAGTAATGGGACAGATTAACAATCATAAATCAAATCCAAAAGGACTTCCTGAATATTGTGCCACCGTCCCTAAGACAACAGAACAAGGATTGTGGGTAACCCCACACAATGTGGACGTTTTAAATGGGCACACCACGAGATAACACCATGCATTTATAAAAGTATATAAAGTTTATTCATACATGTTAAAAAAGATGCACAAACATTGAGAGCATATCATACAAAAATAATAAAATCAAAAAAAAAAACATCAAAAATCAAAACATTTCATGTCAGTAGAACCTTATTGTAGGGACCACACCACATGATACGTTATATCTCTAGATCATAACAGTTGTTATATGTTTACTACCAGTACAACCATGGTGTGTATGCACACACAGATGTGGGAGTCTACGCGTTTTGCTATGAGCTTCATCAGGACCCCACTCATAGCATGGCTGTCAGTTGCAGAAGTAGCTAGTGATTAAAAGAAAATACAAAAAACAATACTACCATTAGCACTGTAACATTGCAAATTACAAAATATATACAATTGATAGATATAATACTTGTATATATATATATATATATATATAGATATATTATGTGAAGATGTATAATATAGCATATATAACTTATACATCTTCACATAATTTTCAGCATATATACCCCTTGAAGTCCGGGTTTTGAAATCCCCTGTGTCCGCCCCCCTGAGTGCCGTCCTGGATCGTACGGAGTCACATGTAAGCACCTAAATACAAGGGTTATATATATATATATATATATATATATATACACAAGTATTATATCTAACAATTGTATATATTTTGTAATTTGCAATGTTACAGTGCTAATGGTAGTATTGTTTTTTGTATTTTCTTTTGATCACTATCTACTTCTGCAACTGACAGCCATGCTATGAGTGGGGTCCTGATGAAGCTCACAGTGAAACATGTAGATTCCCACATCTGTGTGTGCATACACACCATGGTTACACTGGTAGTAAACGTATAACAACTGTTATGATCTAGAGATATAACGTATCATGTGGTGTGGTCCCTACAATAAGGTTCCACTGACATGAAATGTTTTGATTTTTGATTTTTTTTTCTTTTTTTTTTTGATTTTATTATTTTCGTATGATATGCTCTCAATGTTTGTGCATCTTTTTAACATGTATGAATAAACTTTGTATACTTTTATAAATGCATGGTGTTATCTCGTGGTGTGCCCACACATTGTGTGGGGTTACCCACAATCCTTGTTCAATCATAAATCAAACTTTCACTTTTTAATACTTGGTTGCAAATCCTCTGCAGTCAATTACAGCCTGGAGTCTGAAATGCATAGACATCAACAGATGCTGGGTTTCATCCCTGGTGATGCTCTGCCAGGCCTCTACTGCAACTGTCTTCAGTTCCTGCTTGTTCTTGGGGCATTTTCCCTTCAGTTTTGTCTTCAGCAAGTGAAATGCATGCTCAATCGGATTCAGATCAGGTGATTGACTTGGCCATTGCATAACATTCCACTTCTTTCCCTTAAAAAACTCTTTGGTTGATTTCTCAGTATGCTTCGGGTCATTGTCCATCTGCGCTGTCCAATGAGTTCTGAAGCATTTGGCTGAATATGAGCAGATAATATTGCCCGAAACACTTCAGAATTCACCCTGCTGCTTTTGTCAGCAGTCACATCATCAATAAATACAAGAGAACCAGTACATGCTCACGCCATGACACTACCACCACCATGCTTCACTGATGAGGTGGTATGCTTTGGATCATGAGCAGTTCCTTTCCTTCCCCATACTCTTCTCTTCCCATCACTCTGGTACAAGTTGATCTTTTTTTAACAGAAGAATTTATTAACAATTCAGCATTACACAGTATCTCAAACCAGGTATACAAGTAGTACATATCTGGGTTAAATGATCACAAATAATTATACATTAGTGCACTAGATGTCAATATACAGTATTACACATACTAAACTTGCAGAGTGCCTCTGTTTCACTACTGTCATCCATTATATCGCTCAGGCGTCAAGGCCAGGCACCTAGAGGGAAGGATGTAGGGATAAGGGAAGGGGGTGGGGGGAGGAGGGCGAGAGTACAAGCCGCCTGACTATTCAAATCCTGCATATCCTACATCTAACAGTAGTCTCTGTTGCTAGCTAGACCATCTAGACCATATTTTATCATACTTTTTTGGGCACTGCCTGCTTTCATAGGTAAGTTTATATAGCGGTTAAACCGATGTGACTGTCTTCCTCCAGGCTTCACAAGTGGGGGCCTGCTCCGATTTCCATTTCAGTAATATCTCCCTTCTAGCATAAAAAAGGGAAAAAGTAATGCATAACTTAGAGTATCTATCACCCTCCACCTCCTCCAAATAACTAAGTAGGAGAACCATGGGATCCACTGGTATCTGTGTATCACATACCTCGCTTAGTTCTTCCGCCACTCCCTCCCAGAATGACCCCAGTTTGGGGCAGGCCCAAACCATATGCCAGAACGAACCCTGAGCAGACCTGCATCTAGGACAGACATTCTCCCTGTTCGGGTATATACGGGATAGTCTCTGGGGGGTGTAGTATGCTCTATGAAGAAATTTTAGTTGTATGAAGCGATCTTTAGCTGCTATCATAGTGGGGATATAAGTCGATACACAGTCGGACCACTCCTCCTCCCCCAAACTTGGAATATCTTCCCTCCATCTGGCCAAGGAGTCCGCTGTCCTAGTGTCATACGCCACCGTAAGATACAGATAGAGAGTAGAAAGAGGTTTCCCCATCACTTCCGAAATGAGTCAGATTCTAACGTCACCCCCTGGGGAAACTGAGCCCCCAAGGCATGCCACAGCTGCCAGTAGCGAAAAATGAAAAAGTTTGGAAGGGCAAATTTAATTCTAAGGTCCCTAAACGGGATAAGCTTTCCATCTAGCATGACCTGCTGTAATGTAACTATTCCCCTGGAGGCCCACGCCGAGGGATCCGGGATCGTCTGTAGATGAGGCAACATAGGGTTCCCCCACAGCGGCATGTGTGGCGATACCTGAAGGGGTTTTTGATCATGGTGGTTTTCATTAAGTTAGTAAGGGAGTAATGAGCCTGCAGACCTCTAAAGACCAAGTTGCTGAGGGCGGCATACGACCCCACCACAGCCGTCTCCAGCATCACCGCCGTGTTTTTGGGGGCCTGAGAGAACCACCAGCGTACCATCATTAGGACCGCTGCCCAGTAATATAGCTGAAAGTTTGGCAATGCCAAGCCACCACCCGAAAGAGGAAGATACAAAATGCGCCGCAAGACTCTAGGGGGCCCCCCCGCCCATATGAAGGAAATTACAATACTCTCCAGTTTCCGAAAGAAGGCCTTCGGAATCGGGGTGGGAGTATTGCGGAAAAAGTATAGAAACTTGGGCAAGTGAACCATTTTGAGCAAATTTACCTTTCCTATCGGAGACAACGGAAGCAAACGCCACGTCGCACATTTAACACTAAGTTGGGACAGAAGAAGGTATATGTTCCGCTCCAAATAGGCCGCTGTGGTGGTCGTAATTCTAACCCCCAAATAAGTGAACTCAGTCACCCACTTAAGGGGGGTACCCGTGTCCAGTTGGGGGTTAGAAGGATGAAGGGGGAACAGGACCGACTTGTCCCAGTTTATACAGATGCCTGAGTAAAAGCCAAACTGTTTAAATAAGGCCAGTGCTGTTTTAAGAGAGTCCTCCGCGTCCGCCAGATACAGGAGGGTGTCGTCCGCGTAAAGAGACAGTTTCTCCTCCAGTGGGGGTACCTTCAGTCCCTTCACCCCATTGTGCGCCCTGAGCTGAATGGCCAGGGGTTCCAGGGCCAAGGCAAATAGCCCGGGAGACAAGGGGCAACCCTGTCTCGTACCCCGCTGGAGGGGGAAGGCCTCTGATAGAGTCCCGTTAGTGCGTACCCTCGCCTGGGGTTGTTTGTATAGCATCTTTACCCAGGACGTAAATCTGGGACCAAACCCAAATCTGTACAGAACTGTCCACAGGTATCTCCACTCCACGGAGTCTAAGGCCTTCTCCGCGTCCAGAAAGGCCACCAACCCCGGGCTGTCGACATCTGCCCTATCTATGTGTGTAAAGAGTCTCCTAATATTGATGTCTGTGCCCCTCCCAGGCATGAACCCTGTCTGATCAGGGTGGACTAGCTCTGTAATAACCGTATTCAGTCTTGTTGCCAGGACCTTGGCATCCACGTTAAGAAGGGAGATAGGCCTTAGGAGGAGCACAGAGAAGGGTCCTTCCCTGGTTTCAGAATAACTACTATGACCGCTTCCCCCATCGAGGGAGGAAGGGTCCCCAAGTCCAATGCCCCGCTGAACAACTCCTGCATCCTGGTAGCCAGCTCCCCGGCATACTGTTTATAGAACTCTACCGGTATGCCGTCCGGCCCGGGAGTCTTCCCTGTCTGTAGTGTTTTGAGCGCCCCCAAAATTTCCTCTGACGTGATGGGTTTGTCCAGTTTGTCTCGGTAGGTCTGAGTTAGTACTGGGATGTCTATGTCCTGTAGGTATTTTGCAAGGTCGTCCTCCCCATAGGTTACCTGTGAGGTATACAACGTCCTATAATACTGAGCAAAGGAGTGGCTAATCTCCTCCGGGGTACACAACACTCTACCTTCGTCCCCTTTGATCTGGGAGATTCCAACCCCCCCGCCTGTTCTCTAGAGAGCCACGCCAAAAGCCTTCCTGTGTGTTCCCCTTGTTTGAAGATTCGCTGAGACTGTGCCAATAGTTTTTTTTGGGTTAGGGATGTACGAATATTGAGCACCTCAGCTAGAAGGGCCTGTAAACGAGAGTAGTGTTGCGGGTCCCCTGACCTGATGTAAAGAGCCTCCTGCTCACTCGCTTCTAGCTCCGCTCTCCGGAGGGTAGCCCCACAGACCCTGCGGACCCCAGCAATGACAGTCTGATATTGGCCCCTCATGTATGCCTTGAAGGAGTCCCATACCATTTGTGCGTCGGCTGAACCTGCGTTCATAGCCCAGTAGCTCTCCATTGCCCCCCTGGCACCCATCTCCACTTCTACATCGGTCACCCAAAACCTTGAGAGCCTTCACAGGCTTCCAGTTGGGGCTGCGGAGGTCCCAAGGTGGAGTAGCAGTGGGGCGTGAGGATGGGAGGATGACAACCTCCTTAACCCTAGGTAGCACCATTCCACTCGCAAAAATCAGGTCTATTCGGGAAAAGGTACGGTATGAGGCCGAGTGGCATGTGTAGGCCCGCTCCCCTGGGTTCCTCCACCCCCACATGTTAGTCAGTCCATACGTCTCCGCCCACTCAGGAAGTCCGGAGTCCGAGGGGACCTTTGAGGACAGGCGGTCCTTCTCCACATCAGGGACTAAGTTGAAGTCCCCCAAGAGGACCACATTCTCAGTTGCAAATTCTGCCATCTTAGCTGTGATTTTGTTTAGGAGAACCAGGGAGGCAGGAGGCGGCAGATACACCCCAACTATCACCCAGTTCAAGGAGCATATAGAGGCATGAACAATGACAAACCTGCCGTCCGGGTCCAACACCAGGTCGAGGAGTTTGAAGGGGAGCGTCTTGAGAATCAGGACACTAACTCCCCGTGCATAATTTGAGTAAGTGGAGTGGTAGTGGTACCCCACCCACGGTTTTTTAAGGGCAAGGACCTTACTACCCAAGAGATGGGTTTCCTGCAGTATACAAATCTGCGGGCTGTATGTTTTGATGAACTGGAACACCAGTGACCGTTTGGTCGGGGAGTTCAGCCCCCTGGTGTTCCAGGACATAATCTTAAGAGAAGACATCTGCCGTATAGAAAGATTGGCATAAAGGATAACAGATGTAAGCCCTCCATGGGCCTGGCAGTTGAACCGGGACGCAAGCAGTGACACAGTGATGCAATGCTGAACAAGTACATTCATAAAAATTACTTAAAACTCTTTCAAACTGGAAAACCAAAACAGCCCGATATGGGCAACCTTCCCCCCCTCCCCACCCCGCCCGTCCCCTCAGAACTAAGGAGGGCTTCCATCCCCAAACAGTCCCAAATCAGCTCACAGGCTGAAGAAGAGGGCCTTGTGCAAAAGGCGATCCTGGTCTCCCCCTATCCGGAGGGGAAGACAAATCCTGCGGCCGTCTTACAACATGTCTCGCCCCCTGCCGGGCATCCTGCAATGAAGTGGGCGAACCAGGACATGTCAGAGTAGCAACATAATAGTATCTCCTGCTATGTTCACCCTGTGTACAGTTGTGTTCCAGCCAATGTATGTAGTCAGTCAACGAACTCACAGTATATTCCTACCACTCAATAGTAGGGAAAAAACGGTAGTATAGGGCTATTCAGTGGACACCCAGTTCATCTCCTGGCATAGCTGGGGGTACTTCTCTTGATTACAAACATGGCAAAGTACTTTGTGCACAACTGGTGCTAGATATATCAACACAGACATTGCCACCTGTGAGTGCTAGGCCATCACCACTGAAGGTAAGTCATCCCAGGTAGGAAATAGGAGTGAACCCTTGTAGACTATATTGGCACCCCTGAGCCCCACAGTGACCGTCTGAACTGTGTGAGAAAATAAACAATTGAACGGACTTACAAGCCCCCGCTCTCAGCAGTCTCGGGGAAGGGATTCAAGCCAGGCCAAGGCCTCTCCCGGAGTATTAAAGAAACGAGAGGTCTCCCCATCCTGGACCCGCAGCCTTGCCGGGAATAATACACTGTACTTAATGTGCCTTGCTCGCATGGCGGCTTTAACATGATCAAACGACTTCCTGAGCTTCTGGGTTTCCACTGAATAGTCAGGAAAAATCATGATCTTGCCATTCTGGTATCTGAGGTCACCCAGGGCCCTGGATGCTCGTAGGATTTCATCCCGGTCTCTGAAGTTGAGCAGGCAGAGGATGAGGGTCCCCTGAGGGCCCCCCAGGGTTTAGGCGGAACCCGATGAGCCCTCTGAACCGCAAAGTAAGGGGAAAAGTGAGCCTCAGGGAGGAGGTCACGCATAAAGTCCTCCACAAATGCAGCTGGGTGAGCCCCCTCTGTGCCTTCCGCCAGACCTATAATACGGAGGTTATTCCTCCGATTTCTGTTCTCGGCATCCTCGGCTCTATATTCCAATGCCTTTACCTTTGTTTGGGGGGTCCTGACAGACGCCGTGCACTCAGCAACGGCGTCCTCCGCATGGCTCACTCTGTGCTCTGTCTCAGATACTCTGGAGTGGAGTTTGTCCATGTCCTACCTCCAGTTGTACTGCCTCTATTTTGGAAGTCAGGGCGGACTGGCAGTTAGCTATGGCCGACATTACCTCCGCTATCCACGGCGGGTGAGTGTCCTCCGCCTCCATGCTGGGCTCCGAGGCCTTGTGCTGACCGCGCGCCTTGCACGCCGAGCTTGTCTCCACCCGAGCGACCGGCTGTGGCGGCGAGGTCTCCTTTTGTTGCGGGAATCTGAGCCTCTTTCTCCTGCCTCGATGCGCCCCGGCTGATCCCCGCCTCATCCACGCAATTTGGCCCTCAGGACACGGCAGAATGACCCACTAGAGCCTTATAAAAGGACGATTGCCCGGCGGAGCTCTGACAAATGCGGCCGCTCAGGTCGCCATCTTAGACACGCCCCATACAAGTTGATCTTGGTCTCATCTGCCCATAGGATGTTGTTCCAGAACTGTGAAGGCTTTTTTAGATGTTGTTTGGCAAACTCTAATCTGGCCTTCCTGTTTTTGAGGCTCACCAATGGTTTACATCTTGTGGTGAACCCTCTGTATTCACTCTGGTGAAGTCTTCTCTTGATTGTTGACTTTGACACACATACACCTACCTCCTGAAGAGTGTTCTTGATCTGGCCAACTGTTGTGAAGGGTGTTTTCTTCACTAGGGAAAGAATTCTTCGGTCATCCACCACAGTTGTTTTCCGTGGTCTTCTGGGTCTTTTGGTGTTGCTGAGCTCACCGGTGCGTTCTTTCTTTTTAAGGATGTTCCAAACAGTTGATTTGGCCACACCTAGTGTTTTCGCTATCTCTCTGATGGATTTGTTTTGTTTTTTCAGCCTAATGATGGCTTGCTTCACTGATAGTGACAGCTCTTTGGATCTCATATTGAGAGTTGACAGCAACAGATTCCAAATGCAAATAGCACACTTAAAATGAACTCTGGACTTTTTATCTGCTCCTTGTAAATGGGATAATGAGGGAAAAACACACACCTGGCCATGGAATAGCTGAGCAGCCAATTGTCCCATTACTTTTGGTCCCTTAAAAAGTGGGAGGCACATATACAAACTGTTGTAATTCCTACACTGTTCACCTGATTTGGATGTAAATACCCTCAAATTAAAGCTGAAAGTCTGCAATTAAAGCACATCTTGTTTGTTTCATTTCAAATCCATTGTGGTGGTGTATAGAGCCAAAAAAATAGAATTGTATTGATGTCCCAATATTTATGGACCTGACTGTATGTGGTAAAGCTGCAAAAACAACCCTGAAACTGACCCTGACAAAAGCCAGTGTTAGGGTCAAGGTCAGGGTTAAAGATCAGTGTCATGGTCAAAGGTAAGGGTCAGCTTCAATGTATTCTAGGTAGGATTAACCACTTGCCGACCGCCCGCCGTGGCTTGACGGCAGCAAAGTGGTTCGTTATTGTAAACCGCTGTTACCTGACGGCGGCCACGAGAACAAGTATTGTGAGCGCACAAGGCGTCGCCGGAGGCACGCTCGCACACTCACTGTGTTCCGGGGGGGGGGCCAGGGAACGGGTAGGGCGGACTCAATCTACCCGAGATGGCTCCCCCGCAGTGAGAGAATGGAGGTTTACATACACGGATCTCCGTTCTGACAGAGGGGGAAGGGATGTGATCACAGGCTTCCTGTATATGGAAGCCATGATCACTCCCCTCCCCCTGCCAGCCCAGCCCCCATACAGTTAGAACACACTGAGGGAACACAGTTAACTCTTAGAGCGCCCCCTACAGGTTAACCCGTTCACTGCCAATGGCATTTACACAGTAATTAGTGCATTTTCATAGTACTGATCGCTGTATAGATGCCAGTGGTCCCAAAAAAGTGTCAAAATGGTCCGACATGTCTGCCGCAATATCCCAGTTCCCCTAAAAATCGCAGATTGCCACCATTACTAGTAAAATATAAAAAAATATAAAAACCTCATAAATTAATTCTCATCATGCGTAAACTCGGCAACTTTTGCGCAAACCAATCAATAAACGCAGATTGCAATTTTTTTTAACCAAAAATATGAGGAAGAATATAAATATATGAAAAAAAAATGTTTTTTTTTGGATTTGTATTTTAGCAAAAAGTAAGAAATATTGTTTTTTTTGCAAAATTGTCACTTTTTTTTTTGTTTATAGCGGTGATCAGAAATTACGCAGGGGTGATCAAATACTACCAAAAGAAAGTGAGACCCGAAGGAGAAAATGGATGAAGGGTCTGCATGACTAAGGGAGGAACAGGGTGAAGGAAGGGTCAGCTAAGTTTGTTTGGTGGGAGGAGACGTAGTTCTTACCTGATTGGTGGCAGTAGGCTGGATGGGCAGGAAACAGCTTGTGAGGGTCTGAGCAGATGGGAAGCTTCATCATTCCGATAAGTGCTGAAGAAGAAGCTTGAAACTTTAGACTCTTCTCCCTTTGAGGCAGAGACAGGATGAGCGATTCGGAGGCCTTGTTGGACCGGATCAAGGCCGCAGCACATGGTCCTCAATGGCTGCAGCAGCTGTCGGACTTTCTAGGGGGGTCAGAAGCGCCCCCCTCACCGGCTGCTTCCCCACCTGCTCGCAAACATGCTGGGAGGGTTTGCCCTCCTGAGCACTGTCGCCCGTTATGGACCCTCCAGGGTCAGCTGCCGGGCTGCATTCCTGCAGCTCCCGCAGTAGCCCTGGGAGGAATCCTCATCGCAGGTGAGACCCACCTGCAGAGCAGCCATCTGGTTCTTGCCCTCTCTTATTCCCCTCCCCACTGATGCCGGAGCTTGCAGATGCCCCCCCCCCCCGCTGTGGTACTGAGCAGGGCGCAGGCAGTTGGGGTGTCATGGCACCTCCACTGCTTCCCGTGGGAAGTGCGCCCTCAATGCTGCCGGTCGCGGGGTGTGAGGATCGCTGACACCCTCCCCCTGCTGCCGCTGTCACGGGGATCTGGAGCTGTCGGCTCTCTCTGGGGCTTCAGGTCAGAGAGGATCCCAGTGGAGGAAGTGCTCAGCCACGGATAGCAGGAGGGTTTGGGTGCCCTCTGCTGGTTCCCTGCGGGCTGCAGCTTGCTCCTTCCAGTGGATGTCGGCCAATGACTCGGGCTGGGGGCTCCGCCCCCCCCCCTTAAAGAGACAGTGTACTCCTGTTACAGCAAGGGGTGCTAAGAGACCCCACAGCTCTTCCTCTTTCCATGATGCGGCCTGGGCAGGTATGGACGCTTTCAGGAATCCAGGGCCAGAGTCGCCAGCATGTAAGGTGCTAGAGGCGCCAACGCAGCAACAAACGTCTGGTGAATCCGGTGAGGTCACCAGTGAAGATGATGACGGGTGGTCTTTGGTGAGGCATCCTGGATTGCGGAGATGACTGGGATCCGGACGCGCGGCTGCTCGCGGTCAATGCAGAAGCAGCCTTGTAAGTAACATCCTTTGCTTGTTCCTGATTTTAGGGTGACATGGTTAGGGCAGGGGGTGGTCCACTAAGACGGGTCAGGATGGCGGGATGTATTGGAGCCCTCAGCCTTGCGGGGATTGGTTGGTTGGGACCCAGGCTGGTGCGCAAGCTTTGGCCGCGTTTTTGTGGGGTTTGGGGGGTTGTTTGACTGTTGTAATCCAGCGGGGCCTCCTCCCCCCTGGGGCCTACGGGTGCATGGGCCGCTTCTGTATCGCGTAGTGCAGGCTTAATGGTTCCAGCTCCACCTCCTTGGTGGTGCCGCTTACTACGGGGGGGGGGGGGCATGGTGGAGCCTGATGCGCAGGGAGGTAGCCATTGGGACTTAGGCGATCGTATCCATCATTATCAGTGTTGAGTCTCTATCACAGACGGAGATGGGTGGGGGTCGGAACCCCGCAAATTCAAAGAAGCCTAGGGGGGATAGGGTATGTTTGGAGGGTGCAGCGAAGTGCGCACTTTATGCGTGCCTTGAGGGCCCACTGGGGGTTCATCTTAAGCTGTAAGTCTGGGACACCATTTGAGGGGTGACTATGTCGAAATATTCTCCCTCTCGCCCTTAGATGAATTTAATATAGAAAAGGGGAAGGTGGACGTAAGCAAGGCAAAGCGCCCATGGCGGCTTATCCCCTGCACAATTTTAATTGGCTTCAGGCTTTTGCTATCCTGGCGGGCGCCATTGGCGTAAGAGAACTGGAGAATTGTTCTCCACTTTTCTGTTATCTGGACACAATTGGGGAGGAATATAGAGTTTACGGGGGGTACTGCTTGGCTTCCCTATGACAGGTGATTCCACCAGCGCAAAGCTTTGGCCGCGGCTGTGATGGGATCATAAGGATATTGGGCTTTGGAGGAAGCGCAGGGCGCAGGTGAGGGCTACGGGTCAGCCCTTTCTCAGAGCAGCCAGTGGTTCAGGTGCACTGGGCAGTCAGACGCACATAAGTAAAGATTCTGTTGGCAGTTTAACCAGGGATCATGCCATTTTGGCATGACCTGTAGTTTTCGCCATGAGTGCTTCAGTTGGCGGGCCCCCATGGTTACGACAAGCATGTTATGAGTGGGAAGGCCCAGCTCGGTGAGACATGTTTCAAAAGGGAGGACGCTGGTAAGCCTTCCCGCGATGGTGCCGTAGTAAATAGCAATCCCTAAGGAAGGTGGCACTTTTCCTGCCAGATGTTTTTTTGCCCATGGTGTTCGCATTCCTGGTTTCTTGCCGATGAGGCAATCTTCGCTGCCTAAAATCTGACGTCAACGCTTCTTTGTCCTCAGGTGTTTCTGCAAAATTGAGTAAGTGGGTGGAACTCAGTAGAATGGCTGCCCATTCACCCATCCGCCCATTCAGTTGCTGCATGTGTTTCCTTTGGGGGTGGACCCCAAAAAAAAAGAAAAGGAACCAAGCAAATTTTGGCTGATACACCATTTGGCGCATTCAAAGGTAGCTTCAGTGAATGATGCTGTTACTCCTGATTTGACCTCGGTGTCTTATGGCCCGGCCTCACTCATGCAGTTCTTGGGTTTTGGCATTGGCGCGTGAATGATGGAGGGCGCTGGCCGCTTTACAAATTGGACGATTTGTGTTGCATGGTTGGTGAGGTTAGAAAGGGGAAAAGGTTAGGCTTAAACATTTGCAGTCTTTATTGGGTAAGCTTAATTTTGCCTGCCGCTTCATGACTATGGGGCACATCTTCTATCGTTTTAGGGCCGCTACTTCAGGCGCAACACTGCCACATCACTTCATAAGGCTCTCATGCAGGCACAAAGCCGATCTGGGTATTTGGGAGGAGTTCTGTCCTATAATGGCAGGTCGTGTCAGCTTTCAACATTGACCTTTGTGCTATGCTGCGGGCCCCCTTGGAACGGCGAGTGGCAGAGTTCTTGTGTAACTTGTGGTTGTTGGAGTTGTTTTTGATTTCGGTAGCTGTCAAAATCTGGAGGTCCGAGATTTGTGATTGTCAGATTTGTTCATTGGAATAATCTGGCGGTGGTAGAAATTGTGTCCAGTATGTCTGCAGCATCTCCAACAGTGGTGCGCTTACTGAGTCACCTTGTTTTGCGCTGTTTCCATTTAAATTGTTTTGTGCAAGCTGTTCATGTCCCAGGTATGCTGCATTCCATTCTTTGTCTCATTTCCAGTGGGACAGGTTCCGAGGGCTGCTACTGGAAACTGAGCAGCGCTGGGTTCCTATGTTCCTTGTGGAGACTGGCGTTGAAGTAACGGGGAAGCTGTTTTTGTCACTCTTTGAGTGGGAGTACCTGGGCAGCGTATTCGTCAGTTTTGGGGTGAGTGGTCCATATTGGTAAGTTCAGTTGGTGGTTGTTTTTCTACTCAAGACCAATTGTTTTATTGTCTGTTTATTGGGTCGGAATTTACCCGGGGCACGACATTTCCATTAAAATGAACGGGAGTTTGGACGCCTTAGTTTTCCTTTTCCAGCTGCATGGTCGGAGTGACGTGACCAAAGACTTTATGGTTAGACAGGCCATGAGGGGGATTTTGGCTCGGGGGCATGAGGCCACTGGTCTCATTTGATTTGGTTCAGGAACTAGTGGGGGTGTTGCCCAGGGTTTGCACTTTTCCATATGCGGTGAGGAGGTTTACTGTGGTCTTTGCTTTGGCCTTGGTTCAGGGCCTTTGAGGATTAGGGAGTTGGTAAGCAATAACCGGTGTGGTGTGGGTTGGCTGCGATTCTTGAATGTAAGAATGGTGGACGTCGACTGGGTGTGATACACATTGGGAAATCATAACTGTTCAGTTGGGAAGGGTGTGCTGTGTCGTGGTTTCGGGTGCTGCTGGACATGGTTGGCCCAGTTTCTGCTGTACAGTGGTTTGTCGAGGTGAGGGGTCGGCCCTTGGTTCCTCTTTGCTACACAGGGATGGCACCGTCGTTGGTGGGCTAAGATGCAAAAAGGTTTCCCAGTTCAATACTCATTCTTT
>BLSH010432335.1:499394-534881 GCA_018402905.1 Glandirana rugosa
ATATTGACTTTGTATCTTTATGAAGCGCGCGCTCACTAGGCTCGATCACGCGGCCGCCGTCGTATGACGGTGATCCGCGTTACAGAGCCATCTTGCCGCCGTCAATTGCCGATTGACGGTCGGCAAGTGGTTAATTGAGACAACTACAGAAATCAGAGAGATGTGGTTTGTTCATATTTCATGTCTGTGGTTTACAACCACTTTAAATGACATAATCTGAAGATGCCTTTAACCACTACAATACCAGAAACGTTTACCCCTTTCCTGCCCAGGCCAATTTCCAGCTTTTAGTGCTGTTGCACATTGAATGAAATTTTTATAATTTTGTTCACACAAATAGAGCTTTCTTTTGGTGGCATTAAATTACCACTGCGTTTTTAATATTTTGCTAAATAAACATAAAAAGATCGAAGCATTAAAAAAAACAAGTATTTCTATGTTTCAGTTATAAAATTTTGCAAGCAAATGTTCTTTATAAATTCAGCCCAAAATGTATTCTGCTACATTTCTTTGAAGAAAATCAGTGTATATTATTTAGTCTGTAGGAAAGTTAGAGTCAACAAAATAAGGTGTAAACTATACTATATGAAAATCTATCAATCCTGTTGTACTGATGGACTGTGTCATTTCTTGAGGCCCTAAAATGCCAGGACAGTAGAACCGCCCCCTAAATTACCCCTTTTTGGAAAGTAGATAGTTAAAGGTATTTAGTAAGAGGCATGGCGGGTTTTTTGAAGTTGTACTGATGACAGTATGAAAAAAAAAAATTATAATAAAAAAGAAAAAGTTGTAATTTTTTATTTTTTATTAAATGTTTTCTTTTTTTATGATTTTTTTCTTTTAACACACTGGGGCTAATTCACTATATTGCAAATATGCGATCGCGCGACGCCTTAATTAGCATATCAACTGGGCGATCATTCGAACGCAAAATTGCGTTATTGTCGCGAATATGCCTTCTTAATCGGCATATGTGGGAATAGCTGATGTCAATTGGGCTTGAACCTGCAGAATCCATTGAAGGCTTGTATGAACATGATTTTCTTAAAAAAAGGTTATGGGAACTACCGCAGCAAAATGGAAACCATTGGCGAATATCAACACCGGTAGGATCCGAACCTGTAGCTGTAAGCTTTGAAGGTATTAGAAGGAACCACTACACTATGGAGTTGAACACAACCAGCCATAGAAAATACATTAACTAATCTTGGATTCTGTTAATTCTCTACAAACTAACTGCCGGCACGTTAACTAGTGTGTGATTATTCCAATTCCACACTATAATATTATTGAATATAAACATACCATTGCATAAGTTCATAGTATGGAAGCAATCAAACTGATGGACATTGGCGAATATGCCTTCACATATTTTCAGAATATAATGCCAAGTACAATGCATGGTGTAGTGATGACACTGGTAGGATCCGAACCTGTAACTGTAAGCTTTGAAGGTATTAGAAGGAACCACTACACTATGGATATTAAAGTAGTGCCTCAGCCCCCCCCCCCACCACAGAAAATGTACACATCCTGCAACTGCTGACTTTAATTATTAGGACACTGTCCTGGAAGCTAGTGATGTTGGTACCCCAGCCCTTGTTTCCATTGGCTCTCAGGTGCTGTCGCCTCCATTGCCAATTCCCTACTGCGCATGCACAAAGGGCACTGCACTTTCTGAGTGGCCTGGCAGCAGGGAAGGAGGAGGGGTGACAAATTTCTGCCATACCTCACTGCAGTGAGGTCTGTCGGAAGTGGGGACAGGTAAATGTCCAAAGCAGGTACCCCCCCCCCCGAAAAGGGGCCAAACGTGGCATCAGAAGGGGGGGTGGGAGAGATAAGCAGAGCTTCCACTTTTGGGTGCATATCTAAGGCCCCTTTCACAATTGTGCAACTTGTCCTGCGACTTGGGACTGCAAAGTCGCCTGTCAAGTTGGACCCCACAATTTCCAATGAGTAGGATTCATAGCTGTCTGACTTCAGGTGGTATCAACTTCAAACTAGTCCCTGAACTACTTTGGTCTAAGTTTGATATGACTCGAAGTCCCTAGACCTCAAGATTATACAGGCATTGCTTCAAGTCACATCAAAGTTGTATGACAAGTGTGAATGGGGCCTAAATGAAAGGTGTTATCCTGAAAATAATGCAGTTTGCCCATGACATTGTCCCAACTTCAGGGAATGCCTGAGTAATATTGAGAGCTAAGAACCTCAGGTCACACCAAAGTAGTACAGGGACTACTTTGAAGTTGGTGCCACTTGAAGTAGCACAGATATGAATAGTTTCAGGAAAAGTCAGCCAAGTGTAAAAGGAGTGTATATAAGCAACTCTCTTGGATATATATATATAAAAAATAAAAGCAGCTCTCTAATATATATATATATATACACACACACACACACACTCCTTACTGATTTACATCAGCAGAATACATGCAGGAAGTACAATGTGCCTGTAACCAGAAAGTGATGTGTGCGCATGGGCATTAAGCAGGGCTGCCATCAGGGGGGTGCAGGCAGTACTGTTGTAAGGGGCCCCAGTGTCTCAAGGGCCCTTACAACAAAGACAGTCTTTAACATTGGAGTCTATGGAAGGGGGACACCCAGTTTGGGGACACTGTTCTCCCAAACCATAGCCAATAAAAATACCATATTCACATAGAGAGCGCCCACTGGGCAACAACTGAGCCAGGTTTGGGACCTCTAGCATCTATGGTTCGGTCGTACCAGGTACTCAAAGTGACCAGTCATTGACCGTCAATTGTCAGGTGAACTTCGGACTTAACATTGGAGTCTATGGGGGGGCACCCAGTTTGGGGACACCGTTCTCCTGAACCATAGGCGATATAAATACCAAGCTTGGGTCACATGGAGAGCGCCCCCTGGACCACAACTGGTCCAAGTTTGGGACCTCTAGCACCTATGGTTCGGCACAAGGTCTAATTGCAAGCATTGGGTGAGGCTGTGCTGCCTGTGCACTGTTTTTTTAACCCCTTGGATCCCACACTAGCATGCATTGCATGCTTCACTTGAATGGGTCATGCTTGGCAGGCTGCACTCGGGAAGTGTGACAGGGTGTATAATTCCTACTGGGGCTGCGACATGTGTACACCCCTGGCCAGTGGGCGGATGTGGTGGAATGGCCCAGTGGGAAGGCCCTGGGGAATGTTAGTGGTCAGAAGGGGGGGCAGGTCTAAAGATGTTTAAGAGGCCCCAAAATTTCTGATGGATGCCCTGGCAGGAAGTGTATGTGTGGTGATCCCACATGAACATATAAATTAACCCCATCCCCACCAAATATAGCTACCACATCCTCACCCACAGGGTGTAAGCACAAGTATATTTCCTACACTAACCCATCAAATGAGTAGAACCTCCTCTTTGCTGAAATGGAACCTCGCTATATTCACTTATATAGAGATCCTGACCAGCAAAGGCACTTCCGGGTGAACACAATGACATTCCTAGGTCAGAGGACAAAGCCACACTTGCTTGCAAATCTTTGATCGCAATCACAATATTTTTTTTTTTAGTAATAGGCAGGTGAATGACAAAGACAAAGGCTCAGTTTGAGATGTACAACACTGCCTATCCATCAGCTAAATTCATTATGAGTGCCGGTTCATACTTGTGCAATGCGGGAATCCTGCAAATCCACTGCAGGTTCCTGCATCGCATTTCACACTGCCATGTGGGACCTGCTGGGAGCGTCAATACATTGTTAATGACACCCCCATTTCAGCTCACATATCACAGTGCAAACTAACAGTTCGGACATTAATCAGATCACATGGGCGTGAACACCCATGCAATCTAATTCTGGTGTGGACCAAAAAAAAAGGTCCTGTGCGAGTTTGGTCCGAATGCAATGCAAATTCAGCCATACTATCTGTATGGCTGAAATCGCATCGCATGGACAGCGCATGTGACTTGTACTGTGGTGTGAATCAGGCGCAATGTTGCACAGTTCAGCAGTCTGAACTGGCACTTACCTGCAATTCTCCAGACCTGTTAAAAGAAAAGACTCCACTTAAACAACCTTTATCATTTACTTGCAGGTGTGCTGAAGAGATTAGGTTTTTTTTTAATACATGATTACGCCTTATCATAATTTGTCATTAGCAAGACAGTTCACTTCTCCAAACCCGGCTCCCCCAAAAACAAATTTAAAAAAAAAAAAAAAAAAGCTCAAGAATTTACATTTATTTGCACAGCAGCAATGCAATTAAGTACATTCATTTAGTGGCATTAGTATATTAGGTGGTACATTTAGACAAACATTTAGCAATTGGGATCTAATGGCCCTGCTCATAGGAGCTTACAATCTAAAATTTCTCCAAGCCTTACAGTGGACATAGCTTTAATTTCACAGTGTATAGCAGGCTACACATTTCATAGTACAACTACTCTCAACAGACACCAACCACCAACAAATGTTTAGCTGCAAGATTATACAAAATTGCAAAAAAACAGTCAGTTATTCTTAAAAAAAAATACAAAATATTAAAAAGACACATATTTCACCACCCCACATTCCACACACATACATTGGTGACGGTTCTGCTGGAAGATGCATTTCTGTGTACATGATTAAGCAATGAGATCAAAGAGTAGAAGGTCAGCAGATGCTCCCAAACCATGAAGGCATGGTTAGACAGCAACAATACACAACATTGACAGCAAAGCCACACTTTTGATGGACAAAATGCGCAAGAATTTCAACTAACACCCCAAGTGGGGCGTTTGTCATTATGCACAATATCAACCCTACTCCCCCAAAAACCACAGCAAATAACACCGCCTCTTCGCAGGGCAAACAAACCCCTCTACTGCAGACATTTATATAACATAGGTTGTATTGTTAGCACACTGACACGCCCAATGGAAGTACACTCCCACCAGTGTCATTCAATATGTCTCTTCATGCCTGCCTAACTCTATAGTGATTGTACCTGATAAACAAGAACACTTGCAATTTGCAAATGTGTTAGCCCACAGGATATTGTCAAAATGCCTGCCTTTACACACACATGAACTTTAATGGCATCCCAGTCTTAGTCCGTAGGGTTCAATATTGAGTTGGCCCACCCGAAGGCTGTCCACAAGGTTTAGGAGTGTGTCTATGGGAATGTTTGATAATTCTTTCAGAAGGGCATTTGTGAGTTCAAGGCCTGGCTTGCAGTCTCTGCTCTAATTCATCCCAAAGGTGTTCTATCAGGTTGAGGTCAGGACTCTGTACAGGCCAGTCAAGTTCCTCCACCCCAAACTCACTCATCCATGTCTTTATGGACCTTGCTTTGTGCACTGGCCAAAATCAGGAGGGGGGATTATGGTGTGGGGTTGTTTTTCAGGGGTTGTTCTTTCACACTTGTGCGACTTGAAATTTGTGCGATTTTACCGCGATTTGCTGCAATTTTTTGCTGCAATGTTTTCCAGTGATTTTGATGTGACTTGAAGCAATAGCTGTGTAATCCTGAGGTCTATGGACCTCAAGTCACATCAAAGTCATACCAAAGTAGTGCAGGGACTACTTTGAAGTCACTGCGACTTGAAGTCACACAGATATGAATGGTACTCATTGAAAATCATGGGGAACGACTTGTCATGTGACTTTGCAGCCCCAAGTTACAGGAATAGTCGCACAAGTGTGAAAGGGGCCTGAAAATGATTTCCAATGAGCACCATTCATATCTGTGCGACTTCAAAGTAGTCCCTGAACTACTTTGTTCCGACTTTGAAGCAACTTGAGGTCAATAGACCTCAGAATTACACAGCTATTGCCTCAAATCACATCAAAATCACGGAAAAAAAATTGCAGCAAAAAATTATGACAAATTGCTGTAAATTGTGGGTAAAGTCATGCGACTTTCAGGTCACACAAGTGTGAAAGCGGCCTTAACCCAGGTTCACATAGGTGCGATGCAGGAACCAGCACGATTTCAGCACCTGCATCGCACCTCTCCCACAGGTAGTTCACACTGCCTTCTGTGAACCGCTGAGGGTGTCAGTACAATATTAATGACACCCCCAAATTGGTTCATAGATCGCAGTGCTAACTTTGGATTCCGTTAGGAATCGGATAGCATGAGTGAGAACACCCATGCAATCTGATTCTGGTGCGGGAAAAAAAGGTCCTTGCACTGCTATAACTGCAAAGGGTTGGCTAAATCAAATTTGAACCCTACAGACTAAGACTGGGATGCTATTAAAGTTCATGTGTGTATAAAGGTAGGTGTCCCAATACTTTTGGCAAGATCTCAGATTGTGCAAGATTTGCAATGGTGGTGGAACCCTTGTCCACATAAATGCTACATTTATATAAAACTTGGGGAAGGACGTGAGTTATGTTTAACAACACAGGAAGAGCTGACAGCCTTTCTCCAGGATGTGGCATCTTTGGGATTTGAACCTATGAACCCCAGGTATGCTCAGCAGAAGTGCTAAGCCCTTAGCCACATTCATGGAGCATCCATTGCTGTGATGTCAAACAGTCCTAAGTCTCAGGGGCGCAATAAATGAACCAATACAGATGTACTGTTGAAGGCTGGATAACAATTGAACAACCTGTTTCTGGCATATGCCATCTGTTTTGAAGGTTGGTTATGGCTCAGTACTGTGAGCATTCTGCTATAGAACATCTCTCACTTTGGGGCATTTGCCTTGGTTAAAAGCTGCAATTATTGCTGGATGGGAAATGTTAAGGCCGATTATAGTCCTTGCCCATAGAAAACATGTGACACAATTTGCAATAGTGGTGGAAACCTCCTACACATAAATACTACATTTAGACATAATTTTGGTAAGGACATAAGTTATGAGAATAGAAAAACTCTCTATTTGAAGTGACATGCTCAAGATGCAAACCCAGAACCTCTATGTTCCTAGGTAGAAGTGTTAAGCTGTTAGCCACTAGTCTGCCGAGTGTGCAACCCTCCTACACATAAATACCCATATACTGCATTTCTTTGGACATATAGGTGGAGGAATTACATTAGTCTTGAGTTTATTCTGTGCTATTTGGTGGTGCTTGGAGTGTAGAACAGTGATGTTATTGCAACAGCAATGGTATTGTTTGTGGTTTGTGAAGATACCTGTGTGAGTTTGGGAAAAGATTTTGAGATGGACAGCAACATGCGAGAGACAGAGAAAAAAATATTTTAACAAAACATGAGAAGATTAAATATTCTAACATTCTTAAAAACAAATTAGATTATGAAATAGCAACATTGTTGCAGGGACAATTTATTTGAGAGAAAGATACATTTGACCTCAACATGAAAAGGATTTCTTTAAGGAAGTTACAATTGTACCATAGAATCAATGGCTGAAACTTCCATTGTGCTATATAGCGCAAATTTGCCTTCTCAAGAAGGCATATTAGCCAAGAGCGAATTTGCGAATTTACTATAGCGCCCTCTAAAAAAGGCATGGGAGTTAAAATGAGGGAATTTTATTGTCTGAGCATGCTCAGTTGTGCTGATGAATAGTCAGGAAAAAATCAGGAATTTGGCTCTTTTCAGACTTTCAATGATATTTCAGGTTATATATCACTTTTTAAAACAATTTAAAAGCAGATCATCATTAAACAAGATACTACATTGTTAAGAACCATTTAGGTGATCATATCATGCTCTAAATATTATTTCCATGTGCAATTCCCTTGCTTCTACCACGACTAGTTTTTTTAGTCAGTCACTGCTGTTTGGGCGCTATAGTGAATTTGATTCTGGGAGTATTTTTTCCCTCAGGGCTTTACTGAATTCCATTTTTGCACTAATTAGCACGAATTTGCGATTCTGCATGTTAAAATTTGCGTGAAGGCAGAATCAAGCTATAGTAAATGACCCCCACTGTGACCAGAGCAATATAATGTTACCATAGTAACATTATACTGCTCTGGGGAAGTGATCAGTGATTCTTTTTCACACCTTATGTTTGCTTATAGCAGTGAATTACATTGCTATACGAAAGCATTTTACTGAATGAAACAGAATCCTTCAGTCTGTTTTGTTGTGATTAGCTGTGATTGGTCTTGTCTGTACCATGTGATCAAAAGGAAGCCATCTATTGTGTACAACTGTCATGTGACCTGCTGTGATTTGTTACGGTGGTCACATGGGTGGCAGCAGTGAGCTGGTACTCTGATCAGTCATTAGCTGTATTCCATGGGCACGGCGGGCAACAGATAGAGCCGCAATTGGCGCTTCCTGACAGGATGTCATATGATATCAGGATGGGAAAGCCACCGCCTAGCTGTCATGTGTCTATAGGCCTGGAGTGAAGTGTTTAAAGTGTCATTAAACCCAGAATATGAAAAACTCTTAGTACATGCTATATAAAAGTGTGCATACTCACAAAGCCAATAAAGTATTTGTTTTGTGTAGAGAAATATTCCTGGTTGATCCCGCCTTCAGCTGTCTCTCCCATGTTCTTTGTGTCCCCACTGCAGGTTTAGATTGTGTATACCAGCTGGCATCCTCTATGAAGCATATTAAATTTCAGTTCCCTTCTAAGCTCTTCAATTGCTCCTTTTTCTTATTTGTGCAGCCCACTATAGAGTCACACATCTGCGCATATACACATTGTCACTTTAGGGGCAGGATATAGTATATTGATTTATTACATTCATTAAGAAACTCACAAAAATGCTTAGTTTTAATATAAATCAGCGTTACATATATTAAATGTAACTGTTAATACCTGTAAAGTAAAAAAGAGCCTTGGATGCATATGCCATCTGAACAAAATGAAAGCTAGTGTCAATCATTTTTGACTCCCACTGCACCAAATTAATTGTAGCCAATGGCCCCATTAGGGGTGGGTGCTTGATCTGGTACACCGGTGACACTGCCCTCAATCACACAATCTTCCTTTCATCCGGAGTCACGGAACAGGCCGGTACCATATACACCTCTGTATATACACTCCTCCTTCCTCCAGCACTCATACTTGCTGACTGTTACACTCCACTTCTCCAGCCCTGACACTTGCTGACTGTTACGGTGAGGCCTGAAGGGATATTTATCAGACCTCCATTACATCTTCCTCGACCCTAGCTAGCACATGGTAAGGCCCGCGTTACTGATGGTAGGGCCTCCGGACCGCCCATTACAGGCAAAGACCACGGGCCCTCAAAATGTAGCTGAGTACAAATGTGCTAGCAGGGTTTGATGGACTACTGCTCCCAGCCCATCCTTTTCCAGGCCACTCCGGCCTACATCACCGTCCAGTGACATTGTTCCCCTGACTGGCTCCTCTGACCTCCACAGACTGTCCATTGTATCCTCCCAGCCTGCTCCAGTCCTCTTCTCCAGCTCCCAGGGTCTGTCACTCACCGACACCAGTGGATCCTTTAAAGAGCCTTTCCTGTAGCCTCTCAGTTGCTCTACTGCTCCCTTGCACTGCTCCAGGATCTCTCTCTCTCTCCTCCTGGCTGCACCCAAGCTCCCAGGCCTCAAGGCCCCCCCCCAGACTGGGGGCTCCCAGGTGAGGCCTCCGCAACCTCTGATACATCTCCACTCTTCCACCCGACACTTTCCTCCCCCCAGCTGGGCAGACCACAGTATTTAAGGGGGCCTGCCCCCTGCCAATTCAGATTCCATTCCCTTTTCCAGAACCTTCAGGATGCAAAGGGGAGGCGTAACCAAGAGTCTCCAGCTCTTCCTGGGCCACTGCCCAAATCAAAGCATACAGGTCTGCACAACAGTCAGGCCTGAAATGTCCTAGCAAATATCTGTCACCTAAGTACCTATTCACTACAGGGGCGCTACACTCAGCCCCTCCTAAACCCCAGCTGGTCCCCAGTTAATTAATTTAGAAAAATAGCTCTTGGGCCCAAGAGTAAGGGCATTCCAAAGTCAAAAATGGGAAGGGGAAAAGGGAACAAACTTGGAGGGTATAATATGAATAAATAAGCACAAAAATAAATATACTCTCTGCACATTATTTACATTTGTACAATACAGCAATCCTTACTAAGGTTTCCCTGTGGCTAGTAGCACATGCAATACACAATCATCGAGCCAGAGCACTTCTCCTGGGAGAAAAGTACTCCGGTCAAACAGTAGTAGAAAAGAAGTTTTGCCTCTCGCCGGAAGGGAATGGACAGCCGTCCCATTCCAAGGATCCTAAGAGAAGAAACAAGAACTACTAAACTACAACTAACTAAACAGCACACAGGTCAGCTGGAAGGGGGTTATAAGACTCCCAGCAGAGCAACAGTAAACCAAACACAACACATCACATTGGTTTTCTCTGCCACCTGTCTGATCTGTTGGTGAGTAGGGATGGGCCGAACACCCCCAGTTCGGTTCGTACCAGAACATGCGAACAGGCAAAAAATTTGTGCAAACATTCGAACACCGTTAAAGTATATGGGACCCAAACATGAAAAAAAAGTGCTAATTTTAAAGACTTATATGCAAGCTGTTGCCATAAAAATTGTATGGGGACCTGAGTCCTGCCCTAAGGGACATGTATCAATGCAAAAAAAACGTTTTTAAATCAATCGTTTTTTCAGGAGCAGTGATTTTAATAATGCTTAAAGGGAAAGAATAAAAATTAAATATTCCTTTAAATAATGTGTCTGGGGGGTCCCCTTAGTCTGCCTGTAAAAGGGTGCACATTGACATTTGTAAAGGAAAAAAAATGTAATTTAAAACCACTCGTGGCTGTAATGTATTGCTGGTTTCAGGGAATATAGAAAAAAATCACTGAATTTAAAAAAAATTGACATGGGGTTCTCCCTAAAATCCAAACCAGACCCTTATCCGAGCATGCAATCTGGCCGGCCAGGATAGGGGGGGACAGACAAGCACCCCTCCTCTAGAACCGTACCAGGCTACATGCCCTCATCATGGGGAGTATGGGTGCTTTGGGGCAGGGGGGCTCTGCGTCTCCCCACCCCAAAGCACCTTGTCTCCATGATGATGGGGACAAGAGCCTCTTCCCCACAACCCTGGGCTGTGGTTGTGGGGGTCTGTGGGTGGGGGGTTATCGGAATTTGGAAGCCCCCTTTAATAAGGGGGCTCCCAGATCTCATCCCCCCCTATGTGAATTAGTATAGGGTACATCATACCCCTACTGATTCAACAAAAAGTGTCAAAAAAGAAAAAAACACAGAAGACAATTAGGGACAAGTCCTTTATTAAAATAGAAAAAAAAAGATGTACCTCGTTGTAATCCATCATCAATCACGGCGCACAACGGACCCAAAAAAAAAAAAAGCCGCAACAGCTCCTCCTCCATGGGAGAGCTCCTGCCGTCTGCACGCTCTTTGCTTTGACAGTTTATTTATATGGAAGGGCTGAGCCACCCGGTGACATAAGCGTGTGACCCGCCCCCTCTGACATCACATGATATCAGAAGGGGCGGGGTTGCTCGCTTACATCGCTGGTTGGCCCCACCCTGCCATATAAACTGTCAAAGCAAAAAGCGTGCAGGCGGTGGGAGCCCTCCCAGCGTGGAGGAGCTGTGTGCGCTGTGTGTGCGCACTGCATTATGGGGCGCTCCGTGGCGGCGAAGTTGCTGCAAACGCCCCATAATGTTCTAAATTCGACGAAAGGGCAACACCCAATGTTTGAGTCGAAGTTACGTTCGACTCAAACCGCGGGCCTATCCCTATTGGTGAGGGGTTATATCCCACCAGCAGAAGAAGTAAAGGAAGATAATATACACATAGAACAATTTGAATTTTCTTAGAGTCCCTGATGGGAGGAGCCCCTCCCCGGACAAATAGGCTCTGAAGAAATTTAGACAGCCAGAACACACCTCACCACAGAGTTCTTTCAATAAGCCAAGTCTCTGCACTTGGACACAGGGTGGCAGGCTGGTGTGTTCTTAGCAAGGTTAGAGGAGAAACAAAAACACAAAACTTGCAGTTTTCCAGCAGTCTCTTGTGTCTTTTGGCCTCTACAAAGAAAGCTGTAGTCCACCAACAGTCTCTTTAAATGTAGAAGTGTGGGTCAGCCAACCTCCTCCTGCTTTCCCCTTCTCACCTGACTGAAATGGAGTAGCTCCTTGCAGGCTGGTTCGGTTTCACATCAAGGACTGTGTCTCCTTGTATAGCATGCCACAGGCCCCACTCTTGCTTTAACGCCACAAAGCGGTTCCAGACATCACAGTCCTGCCATCTCAGGGGTTTGGGGACATGCAAATATTCCCATATCATCTCGACCTCCCACTCTCCTCTGGAGCTCTCTACAACATCCATGATATGGGGAGGGACATATGGAAAGTCCAGGCTCCACACCAAGGCAAATTTGCGTTGTACCTCCCGTTGGAACCAGGAAAGCCTAGGTAACTCCTTCACCTTCCCTTTCCCCGGCCAGATTAGGGTGTCAGGGGATCTGATCACCTGTTGCCGGAAGGTACTTGCCCTGGTATAGGTAGTGGAGGTATTAAGGAAAAGTTGATTTTGGGTGATAGAGGTTCCTGCAACCTTGCCTGTGTCCAGCTCAGACTCTGGTCCTGTCCCATCCTCTGATGGAGTTTCCAGCCCATGGGACCCTCCTGTTTCCCACTCCTCTTCATCTGGACTTTCCTCAGGGAACGACCATTCTACAAGTCTTTCAAGGGACCCAAACTCAGCTTGCAGTCTGGGGAAACCCCAGTCAAGTGGTCCCTCTTCCAGCTCACCAGAGGGCACACTCCCATCCTGCACTAACTCCACTGGACAGGGAACAGCTATAGGCAGACCTGTGGCTGATGTGGCTGGGGATTCTAGTTCCTGCTGGACAGTACTTACAGGTCCTAGGTCCCTGACCGGGCCTTCAGTCATGACAGCTCCCTCTTTCCTTACCTCTTTGGTGTTCGTGGGGGAGTTGCTAGGCTGCAACTCCTCTCCGCCTTGACGGGGTGGCTCCAGGCCCGCTCCAGCCTTCCGGGATTACTCAGTGTTCTCTCCAGCACAACTCTTGCTTCAGACCTTTTTTCATTCACTCCTCCAGCACTGCTCTTGCTGCAGACCATTACTCCTCCAGCACATCCTCCAGTTCCTGGATCAGCTAACACCACGTGGTTTGGCCTGACACTAGCTCAACCAGGCCTCAGTGAATTGCCCTTTGCAGGCAGGAACCCTGTGGTGTAGAAATAGTTCTGGTGCTAACTGTCCTCAACACGGCTACTGATCCCAGTCAGCCCTCTTCAGGCCCTGCCAGCCCTCTTGGCTGCAGTTGCCTCTTTCCACTGCCCCTTTTACCACAGTCCACTCTTTTGGTTCTGCATCCATCTTTGACTGCAAACTTCCAGTCCTCCCAGACCTGCCGCCCCAGTCCTCCTAACTGTGCCTCACTCACCAGCCCCTCTGACTGCGACCAGTTGTCCTCCCTGGAGTCTCTCAGCGGTGCACTCTCCTGCTGTCCTCTCCTTGCTGTCTCTTGTGCCTCCAGTCCAGGACCTTTTCATGCATTCCCGACTACACCAAAGCCCAGGCCCAAGGTCACTTCCCCAGCCTGGGGAGCTCCCTCTAGGCCCCGACAGACTCAGCACTCTCTAACTCCATCTCTTCCTCCCGACAACTCCTCCCCAGCTGGGCTGACCCTGGGTATTTGAGGAGGCCTGCCCCCTGCCAATCCAGGTTGGAGATTGGTCAGGGCTCCTCAAATTACCTCAGATGGCCCCACCTCCCCTCTCTGCCTCTCTTTCCAGAAAGCACTAGAAGCTTCTGGAAAGAAGTGGGAGGTCCAGATAACGCAACCTGTGAGTCACCCAGCACTACACTGAGCCAGTCCCAGCCCAGAATAAAAACAAACAGGCCTAGCCACCAGCTAGGCCTGCCTAAATTGTCCTACTCTCCAGAAAAATCTGACCTCTAGCACCTACCTAACTAGAGGGTGCTACATACAGTTGTGCTCAAAATGTTGCATACCCTTGGAGAATTGCTAATATACAGTATGTACCATTCTAAAGTCAACATGAGTGAGCAGGCAAAACACGTTTCTTTTATTTCTTATGGGATTCATATTCAACTGTAAGCCATAACAGAATGGCAGAATCATAAAACAAAACATGGCAATAATGAAACAAATGAAATTACCCATGTTTAAAATTCTGCATACCCTTAGTTCTTAAAGAAGTAGTAAACAGCACCTTTTTGTTTTTTAAACCCTGAAAGACAATGGCATAATGTGCTTTTATGCATTGCATACTAACACATTATTAAATACTTACCTTAGAAGGATACCCTCCAGCAGCACGCTGACAGGGCTTCCATCTTCAATCGGTCTGCTTTCTGGGTTTGAGTACTCCGGCCATCATTTTACCCTGTCTTGGCAAAATGCCTCACGGTCATGCAAAGTCTTTGGTCATCTTGCATGAACTGCACTTTTGAGATCTAACCAGAGTGTCTCAATGATATTAAAGTGTAAGCAAACCCTCACCTTGTAAATAAACCCATTAAGTTTGAAATCAAAATTAAAGGCAGTGTGTGTTTGTATATATACAGTATCTTACAAAGGTGAGTACATGCCTCATATTTTTGTAAATATTTTATTATATCTTTTCATGTGACAACTCTGAAGAAATGACACTTTGCTACAATGTAAAGTAGTGAGCGTACAGCTTGTATAACAGTGTAAATGGAAATGGATGTGTGAATGCCACACACTGCATCAAATTGGTCTGCATGGCTGTCATCCCAGAAGGAAGCCTCTTCTAAAGATGATACACAAGATAGCCGCAAATGGTTTGCTGAAGACAAGCAGACTAAGGACATGGCTTACTGGAACCATGTTCCGTGGTCTGATGAGACCAAGATAAACGTATTTGGTTCAGATGGTGTCAAGTGTGTGTGGGGTCTGGGGCTGCATGAGTGCTTCCGGCACTGGGGAGCTACAGTTCATTGAGGGAACCATGAATGCCAACATGTACTGTGACATACTGAAACAGAGCATGACCCCTCCCTTCGGAGACTGGGCCGCAGGGCAGTAGTCCAACATGATAACGACCTCAAACACACCTCCAAAATGACCACTGCCTTGCTAAAGAAGCTGAGGGTAAAGGTGTTGGATTGGCCAAGCATGTCTCCAGACCTAAAATCTATTGCTCATCTGTGGGGCATCCTCAAACGGAAGGTGGAGGAGCGCAAGGTCTCTAACATCCACCAGCTCTGTGATGTAGTCATGGAGGAGTGGAAAAGGACTCCAGTGACAACATGTGAAGCTCTGGTGAACTCCATGCCCAAGAAGGTTAAGACGGTGCTGTAAAATAATGGTGGCCACACAAAATATTGACACTTTGGGCCCAAATTTTCACTTAGGCATATGCTCACTTTTGTTGCTAGCTGTTTAGACAGTTAATGGCTGTGTGTTGAGTTATTTTGAGGAAGCAGCAAATTTACAGTTATATAAACAGGTAAAGCCACTGATATTGGAATAATACTGATATAAAAGATGCGTGGTGCAGCGCTCAAATAGTCCCAGAAAATATGTCCATAATCTCTGAGTTCACTATTTCAAGACCCGCCACCAGGGTATATCTTATGAGGGTAAAAATTCCAAAATATGAGACTTCAGGAAAGGTTTCAAAGACCACCACAGTCACCCATACACACTGGTCCTTACCAGATGGACCGGACCCCCATTACAGAGGTCATATCAGCATGACATCACTGGTCAGGTTCCCTGATGGCAGCCGATCCCCTTCGCGTCACACACTCACCCCGTCAGATTGCTCAGACTCTGGTAGCCCTGGTTGCCTATGCAGAGATCCTCCAAGCTGCGGTTACCACATCTGTGACTGTCTGAGGCCACCGCTCCCAACGTCCTACACTCCCCCAGCTCG
Source organism: Glandirana rugosa (assembly GCA_018402905.1). Classification (NCBI taxonomy): domain Eukaryota; kingdom Metazoa; phylum Chordata; class Amphibia; order Anura; family Ranidae; genus Glandirana; species Glandirana rugosa. Next base: position 515,175 of record BLSH010432335.1, read on the forward strand.
TCACCCAGATATCAGCCGGTATAAAATAAAGGCTCGATATAGTGTAGTATATCAAACATAAAAACTATTTATTGTATCAAAAATTGCACTCACCTGTCACATCGAACACAGCTCACAATGAAACATATTTGGGAATGTTTACAACCACCAAAATGGCCACTGCGTACCGCTGCGCCATGACGTCATGCGTTCCAACCCTTTTGTACTTAGCGGCCTCCAAGTTGTTGTCGGTCGTGCCCCAACATCATTCGGCACAAGCATAGTAGATTCCCATGTTCCCTCCTGCCTTGTTTGTCATCCCATCCACAAACATATGATTCGTTCATAGGTTTAAGCCTGTCGGTCATTGTCCGATATCGCTCGACACAGGCTTTGATCGCTCACAGCATTCACTGTCTCCTCATCCATTTGGATATTAGCATGTATTGATTGCACAGGTTCTGTGGCTGGTTGAGGTGGTAATTAGACCCACCTGGGCCTTGACTGCACTTGATTAGTCTTGGGTGGTTGGTACGTGTTCAGTTTTGGAGGAGGGGGTGGCACCCTATACAGGCTATGATGGCCAATACGAATCCCGGTCGCATCAGTGACTTAGTGTATTGTATCCTCGGCATGACGCAAGTCTATTTCAGTGTCACACACATCACAAACTTCCAGCAGCTCGGTCACCTTCGTGAGACTCCTGCCACAAGCACCCAGTCATTACTCAGACCATTCATACGGTCACACTTACACAAAACACGCACGTTACTCCAGCTTCATAACTCTGACCTGAGTCGGCGCAATTTGTCCTCTTCCTCGTCTCCCTGCTGAGGCCGCTTGATTGCAATAATTGCAAGCACACGATCCGACCACTCGTTGGTTCCAGTGGCATACAGTTCGGTCACTCACGTCTGTTGTCTATCGTTTCTCCCCTAGGCCAGTTGAGTTCAGGTTGTTCAATCCTGCACTAGGCTTGGACGTGCTTTCTACAAAAAAAAAAGAAACGAACGACTGCAAAAAAACAAAAAAAAAAAAAACGAATGACAGGCGGGAAAAAAAAACAGCAAATGACAAAAAAAAATGAACGTCAGACTGAAGAAAATAAATAAAAAAGGCAACATACACTCTACAGCCAACTCGTATCAGATTAATTTCATGCACGCTATAACCAATTCATATCGGTCACGTCATTCACCCCACGATCGATTCATATCAAATCTATTGCATGCTTACCACTGTCCGATTTGAACCTAGTCGCGTCGGCGGTACAGCGGCTCGTATCAGATACATTACACACACCGATTCACATCGGGCCATGTCACTTACTCTGTTCATACTATTACCCTATCTACCGATTCATATCGGTTCATGCCTTTCCCTTCAACCGATTTCTATCGGTTCATGTCATTTACACTTTTCATGTAATTTCCCTGCCTACCGATCCACATCGGTGCATGTCCTACCCCACAACCGATTTATATCAGATACTTACTACAGTCCGGTTAGAACCTACTTACCGATTCGTATCGGTAACGTTGTTTACTTGGTCCATGCTATTCTCCCTATTGGTTACCCTTCCTATCGGCTCGTATCAGTTCATACCATTTCCCACTACCGATTTGCATTGATTCACGTCATTTCCCTACCACTGATTCGCATCCATTCAGGTCAGTCCCTACTACCGATTCAAATCCGTTTGTGTAATTTCTCTGTTCATCGTTACCCTACCTAACTGGTTTATGTTATTTCCCCATTACCAGTTTGCATCGGTTCATATTATTTCCTACTACCGATTCGTGTCGGCTCATGTCATTTCCCTACCACAGATCCGCATTCATTCAGGTCAGTCCCTACTACCGATTCAAACTGCACCCACCTGTGTCACTGGCTGCAAACTGCCCCTCCTGTGTCTCTAAAGATTTGCATCGGTTCATGTCATTTTCATACCACTGATTTGCATCGGTTCATGTTATTTCCTACTACCAATTCACATTGGTTCATGTTAGTTCCTACTACCAGTTCGTATCGGTTAATTTCATGACTTTGTGCACATCATCCCCCCGCCTACCGATTCATATTGGTCCAGTTTCTACTCCAAAGACAATTACGAAAAGTCACAGTGATAATGCATTCCTGCACATTCAATTTCTACTATCCTCATTTTTGCCTATCAGTAGGTGACTTTTTTGCAATCGCTGCAAACTCATCTTCAGCTGCACAGACCCTTGCAATCGTTACAAGCACAACTTTGACAGCACTACACCTTGCAATCGCGGAAAGCACAAACAGATATACTATCTCTCACATTCACCATAAACACACCTTCAGTGACAGCCACCTTTTCACATTCGTTGCAAACACAACTAAGCACAATTTCTCACAATCGCTGCAAGCACTCATAAACGTCACCTGCAAATCGCAGCAAGCACGCATACGAGCACAATGTCTTGCAATAGCTGCAAGCACAGGTACAAGAATTACGTCACGCATTTACGGTAAGCATGCACGTGCATAACTCTCTGCAGATCTCTGCCAGCACGCATCAACGTAAACCCCTCGCAATCGCTGTGAGCACACACAAACTCAAACTTTTTGCAATTGCTGCAAAGCACGTATTTACATAAACTCTTTGCAATCGCTGCGAGTACGCATCAACATCAACAGACCCTTTCACAGTCGCTACAAGCACGCATAAACATAACTTCTTGAAATCGCTGCAAGCACGTATGCGAGCATGCATCAACCTAAATCCCTCGCAATCGCTGCAAACACGCATAAACAAAACTTCTTGCAGGCACAAGCATGTATTTACATAATCTCCTCGCAATCGCTGCGAGCATGCATACAAACTTCTTGCAATCGCTGCAAGCATGTATGAACTCTTCGCAGTCGCTGCCAACACGCATCTACACAATCCCTCGCAATCGCTGTGAGCACACACACTTGCAATCACTGCAAGCACACATGCTTGCAATCGCTCCAAGCATGTATTTACATTAACCCCTGGCAATCGCTGCAAGCAGGTACAAACATAACTCCTTACAAGCACATTCTCAGTGGCACATAATCAGACACACACCATTTTAGTGTCACTTAATCGGCCACTCCTCTTTAGTGGCATTCACACAAGAGCCACTCATCATTTTCTCTGTAATTTCCCCAGGTCAGTTGAGTTCAGGTACCATCTTGCATCAGGTTGGATGTTTGCCTAAAAAAAAAAAACAATATAGGGATCACTTCTTCATCAGAGCTACCCGCATAACAGGGGTGGGACAGTCCATTCAGGAAAGTAAAAGAGATATACATTTTTCACTCATGTCACCCCTACTACAGGTTTCCGGTCGACCAGGTTTCGATCCTTACCAGGACCCCCCTACCAGAGCGTCAGGTGTAGTCAAACGGTCTCTCTGTCACATTATTCTGCACTATCCTACTGCACTATCCTATCGTTCGGGGTTCTGCCCTGTCTAGTCATCCAAGCGGCCATCTACCTGGCCTTCTACGGTTTACTGTGGCCTAGGGAATTCACCTTTAGTGGCACTAGCAGCCAGATACTATGCAGACACCACCTGACTAGCATTCAAGACTATTATATCCTTCATCTCGCGGTCTGCACAACTCAACAATCTGGACCCCGTGGTCGGCATCAACCTCTTTCACACTAACAATGCCTGGTGCCCAGTGGTGGTACTCGACTGGCTACTGTCTCTGTCTCACCTGCCCAGTCAATCTGACTCTACCCCGTCATTGCCTTTTTCAACCAGCCCTCTGAGTGGCAGCCAATTTATCAGGCACGTTAAGATCCTATGGGTCAACTTAGGCCTTGACCCTGGTCGGTACTCCGTACATTCTTTCCGGATCGGAGCAGCCTCGGCTGCATCTTAGCACGGAATACCACACCTAGTGATCAAGGAATTAGGTAGATGTAAGTCTGGCTGCTTTGCTAGATACATTCCAAGTCCTCAGCTGGAGATGGCATAAACCTTCACTAAACTTGCTCAATGATCACAGTACCAATAAAGGACTACTTTCCTAAAACTGGATATTTGTGCCCCCTTCGCTTGGCCTACCGACCAGATGACCAGAGCACACCTCAGGTCTATTTATGTTGTAAGTCTTGTCTCGTGTTTATGTGATCCATGTCTATCTTCGGTCAGAGGGCCATGACCATAAATAAGGCCAGTATGTGGTCTGAACTTATGGGAGGAGCCTGGAGGGTATTTAAGCTCCCCCATGCTCTTTGTTGGTTCTAGTGTGCGTTACCATCCCATCCCACTTTTTAGGGCACTTCTCAGCACATTCTTCTCCATAATCTCCAATACTTCTATAGGGTATGCCCCCTTCGCTTGGCATACCGACCAGATGATCAGGGCACACCTCAGGTCTATTTATGATGTAAGTCTGGTCACGTGTTTATGTGATCCACATCTATCTTCAGTCAGAGGGCCACGACCATATAAATATATATATATATATATATATATATATATATATATATATATATATAGTATATATCATTATAAACACATTTTCCCTTTTTTATAAGTTATCTCTCTCTGGTCTCAGCTGCATAAGAGCTGGAGGGAGGAGAAGCAGCAGCATACTGAGCTCCCAATAAAAGTCTGTGTCAGGTCAAGCACAATGAGTTCCCAGAACAGCCAGAGAACTGACCGTGGTGTGTTTTCCTGCTTATAGTTTTCTGTTTTTAATAGGAAAGCAGAGGGACTGGCAGGAACACCAGGTATTTCAAACAAAGGATTTAATACAAAGAGAAGTACATGGTATAGCAAACATGTATCAGAAATACGAAATGTTGGGGTAGCATATTCTTTAAGGTCAGGAGACTGTGATGGCCACTCCAGAACATTCACCATTTTCTGCTGTAACCACTGGAGGATCAACTTGGCCTTGTGCTTAGGGTCATTGTTGTGCTGGGAAGTCCAAGTGCATCCCATGTGCAACTTTTGTGCAGAAGAATGCAAATTGTCTGCCAGTATTTCCTGATAACATGCTGCATTAATCTTTTCATCGATTTTCACAAGATTCCCTGTGTCTTTAGAGATAACCCCCTAAACATCAGTGAGCCACCACCATGCTTCACAGTGGGGATGGTATTCTTGCCGCTATAGTACTTGTTGACCCCTTTCCAAACACAGCACTAATGGTTGTGACCATAAAGCTCTATTGTGTTCTTGTCAATCCAGATTACAGTGTGCCAGAAGCTGTGAGGTGTGTCAAGGTGTTGTCAGGCATATTGTAACTTGGCTTTTTTGTGGCATTGATGCAGTAAAGGCTTCTTTCTGGCAACTTGACCATGCAGCTCATTTTTGTTTAAGCATCACAGTATTGTGCTCCTTGATGCAACTACATTGTCCACATTGTCAGAGCAGCCTGTGTTTTTCTTGAGGTTACCTGTGGGTTTTTCTTTGTATCCTGAACAATTCTTCTGACAATTGCGACTACAATCTTTCTTGGTCTACATGACCTTGGCTTCGTATCAAGAGATCCCCAAATTTTCCACTACTTAATAAATTATTAAACAGTACTGACTGACATATTCTAAACTTTGGATATCTTTTTATATCTTATTCCATTACCTTGTTACGTAGGTCTTTTATTAGTTATTTTCTGCTCCCCGTGCTTCAGCATCTAGCCTGCTCTGGGCATTCACGTGAGTGCTTACAAACTCATTCACTATTTATACACAATTGCAATTTAGTTTAATATATTTTTTATTGAATAGAAAGAAAAAGGAATACAAATATCCACAACATAACAATGTTTAACAAAGCGAGGAGTAAGCATACATTCAAATCAGATCTCGGATGTCTCTTATTCAAGGCAAAATTAACTGACATATGTTGACCATCATGTGTGTCTCTGCTGTCAAAGTTATTGACTCGTTAACTATTCTCTACAACCTTACTAGTTAACAATAAAAGGAGACATCAAGAGCATAGTGAAATGTGAACAGATAGAGAACAGTATTAAAGAAATAGAGAATAGAAGAAGGGGTAAAAAAGAAGGGGAGGGGGGGTGGTAATGCATGACGAGGGCAGTGGGACCTCCAGATGATATACATCTATCCATAAGCAAACAAAAACCTTATTAGGACTTCAAAGTAGAGTACTCAGAAGAAAATTTAAAGGCGAACCAGCCGGCCCATATTTTGTTAGCTAGAGATACCTTATCCCTGATGGAATAAGTGAGGTCTTCCATTTGATAGGTGAAATCAACCGCATCCAGCCATTGTTGAATGGTGGGAATGGTGTCTTTTTTCCAATGGCGTGGGATGAGTGCCTTAGTGGCATTTAGGAGGTGGGGAGTCATAGATTTCTTATATCGGCCGACTGGTTCGTCTGTACAATGGAACAAAATGACCCAGGGATCATGTTTAATGGGAAAACCTTGGATTTTCTCTATCCAGTATAGAACCAAGTTCCAGAAAGGTTGAATCTTTGGGCAGGACCACCAGATGTGGCCATGTGTGGCAATCTCACCGCAACCCCTCCAGCATAGGGCTGAGATTTCCGGAAATATTCTGTGAAGGGTGGAGGGGGTAAGATGCCACCTGGACAATATTTTAAAGTTGACTTCAGCTGTCTTGGATGCCATGGATGAGACATGGGTAAGTTGTAAGATCGTAGAGCGCTGATGATCCGAAAGAGGCTGCTGCAAGTCAGTTTCCCATGCCTTCAAAAATTAGGGTGGTTTGTAACCATCTAGCTCCTGTAGGGCTTTGTAGAAGAGGGAAATGGTGTTAGTTGGTGGCTGGTCTAGCGCCAATATTTCCTCTATCGGAGTTAGTTCAGAGATAGAGCGCAAAGGTTTCTGTAATGACTTAACAAATCTTGACAGCTGAAGGTATTTCCACCAGTCCATAAAAGTTGGTGTGGGCGATCGAGAGAAAGTTTCTAGGGGGGCAATATCACCCTAACAATCACATGGTGTAGCAGAGCCTTAGGGTCAGGTAGCCAGGAGCGGAACTGTGGGTCTATTTGGCCCGGAGCGAAGAAGGTATGGCCCGTCAACGGTAATAACGGTGAGTTGTGATGCCACCCATTCACTTTGTGAAGAGAGTCCCATGCATCCAGGGTGGAACGGGTCAGGGGGGACACTTGTGAGGACAGTGATCTGTGTGCCTTTGGTATCCAGATTTGTGAATAGAGATCAGCGTGGCCTAGATCCCGTTCCAGTTGGACCCATAATTTGGACTCTGCGTGGTGTTTCCAGTCAGATATTCTCTGTAATAGTATCGCTAGGTGGTATCTTGAAATCCGGCAGTGCAAGACCCCCTGAGTGTTTATCTCTACAGAGGATTTTTTTGGCTATGCGTGGACGTTTCCTTCCCCAGACGAAACGTAGAATAACCAAGGATAATAAGGAGAAGAAGCCTGGGGGGATTTTATATGGGATCATCTGCATCACGAAGAGCACCCTGGGAAGCACGTTCATCTTCACTACATTGATCCTGCCCAACCAGGATTGAATTTAAGAGGGGGATAAAGTTAGCCGAGAATAGATCTGCTATAGATGGGGTTAGGTGTATCCCAAGGTATTTCAAAGATCGTGATTGCCATGTAAAGGGGAGGGAGCGCTTCAAGGTGTCAGCTGTTTTATTTGGGACCGAAATGTTGAGTATTTCCGATTTGGATAGGTTGATTCGGAAATTGGAGATGGATCCAAAGGATTCCAGGGACAGGAGTAAATTGGGAAGGGAAAACGTGGGTTGTTGGATATAAAATAGTATATCATCTGCGTAGGCAGCGTATTTGTGTTCAAATTTGTTAATGGGTATACCGTGGATGTTGGGATTAAGCCGGATGGTTGCTAGTAGGGGTTCAAGGGATAGGGCAAATATAATGGGGGATAGGGGGCATCCCTGTCTGGTGCCATTAAATAGAGTAAAGGGGTCACTAAGAGTACCGTTGATACGTATTTGTGCGGTGGGGGAGCTGTAAAGGGCTTTAATCATATTTAGCATTTTCGACTGTATCCCCAGGTGTGCTAGAGTGGCCATTAGGTACTCCCAGTCCACCCTGTCGAACGCCTTTTCGGCGTCGGTGGAGAGTAACAGGGTGGGCTGGGAGACCGCCCGGGAGTGAGCCATCAGGGTGAGGGTGCGGGGGGCGTTATCTCGTGCTTCCCTCCCGGGTATGAACCCGGTTTTTTCACTGGACACCCATTGGGGAATGAGGGGGAGGAGGCGGTTAGCCAGAGCTTTGGCATATATTTTAGCATCAATGTTTAACAACAATATTGGCCTATAACTGCCGCATAGGCTAGGGTCTTTCCCCTGTTTGGGCAAGACCGTGATGTGAGCATGCAAAGTCTCAGCTCACGGGACGCCTCCTTCAGCGAAAGATCTAGTGTAATTAGCTAGGTGTGGAAGTAAGCTGTCTTGGAAAGTGCGGTAATACGTAACGGTGAAACCGTCCGGCCCTGGCGCCTTGTCCTTCACCATTGTTTTCAACGCTCCCTTCAGCTCATCTACAGTAATATCAGCCTCAAGAGAAGCCAAAAGGGCATCAGGCAACCTGGGGAGGTTGGCGTGAGTGAGATATGCCTGTATCCGAGTGCCCCGACTCGGATCACTTTCCGAGTCGCGTACATGGTAAAGCTTTTGATAAAAAGTGCGAAATTCCCTGGCTATCTCTGATGTCTCATATACTAGTCAATCCGCTGGGGCTTTAATTTGAGATATGAAAGTCGCCGATTTCCTCTTCTGTAGGTATCTGGCCAGCTGTCTACTAGGTTTATCCCCCCATTCGTAGTGTTGTTGTGCAAAAAAGCTTTGTGTGCGTTTATGGGTTAGGTGGTAATAGGTTTTTTTTATATTTCAAAATTTTATTGAGAATATATGAACAAGTCAATATCTCGATCAGGTTACATGAACATTTTCATTGGGGGGGGAGGGGGTGATTAACAGGTAAGGGGGGGACATAGGAGATGGAAGATATGAAGGTTGACAGAAGAGTGGGAAGAAAAAAGGGGGGGGGTAAGAATAATCCAGAGGTTATCCTGCAAGCCAGGCCCTGTGGGTGCGTTTGGAGATTCCCTGAAAATCAAATGGATAATGCAGAAGATATACCTGGATAGATAAGGGAGACCGTGCTCCTCCCCGTGGCTCCCTCTCCCCCCCGAGTAGGTGAGGAAAGAGAAGCCACAGGGGGAGAAGTCTGCTTCCAGGGGTAGCTAGGATTGGTGTCTTGACCTCGGGGAAAAAAACTGATTTCAGGTAGACGCTAGGCTTGATGGTTTGCAGAATTACTCTGAAGAATGTGATAACTAAACACATTAAACATATTAAACACAGTCTTTCTAATTTAGTAACAAATGTATAGAAAACTTTTTCTAACTCTAGGCTAGAAGGGAGATGCGGCTTGACCATAACTAGCTGTATTATTGCTAGAGTTATTTGGGTTTGGCTGCCGATGCTGTGGGAAAGGGTTGTCCGAGGACTGTTGAATTTGTGGATGCGAGGTTGTTTGTCCATCTCTAACTGGTGAGTCCTTAAGCTGTTGGTATTGATCATAGAGGCGTGGGGGTGTGAGCCCTTCTTGAGCTTGTTTGGAGAAAGTAGTCGATATGTACATGTTCCATCGTCTGTGAAGTCGCGTTTGTGAGCCTTGTTTATTGGCCCAAAAGTCGAGGAGCTCCCTATAGAGGAGGGTGGTAAGATGTCTCTGCACCTCTGAGATGGTGGGGGGGTGTGTTTGGGTCCAATGTGACATTATGGCTTTGCGTGCTGCTAGTAGGCAGAGGTGTACCCATATGTCCGTTAGAGCACCGGGAGGGGAGGATCCCTGGTGGATATTGGGACTGTCTCCAAAAAGCATTAGGACCGGGTGGTGAGGAATAGGTTGATTTGTAACCTTGAAGACTAGTGCCTGGACTTGGGACCAGAAAGTTGACACCTCAGGACATTGCCAGAGTCTGTGCGTGAGTGTCGGGTTGGTCTGGTTGCACCATGGGCAAATTCTTGATCCAGGGGAGGAAGGAGGGATGTAGTAGGGGATGTACGCCCTGTGTATAATCTTGAGTTGCATTTCCCTCCATGTTTCCTTAGTTGTCAACTTCAGGATTTTATTGTGGCCTCTCAAGACTGAATCTTGGAGTGGGTCTAACCCCAGTTCCTTGGACCAAGCTTTTATTGAGGAAGTTTCCAGTGTTTTTGAATAGAAGGGAAGGAGGTTCCTGTATATGAGAGATACGGAGAAGCTTTTGTTGCGGATCATGGTGTCCAGGACAGAAGGCCGAAATCTGGTTTGAGGGTCCGGGCAAGTTTTGCGTACAAAGGTGATGAGTTGATGTATGTAGAAATTGTGGTGGACAGGCAGATTGTAACGTGCCAATGTGGTCTGGATTGGTAGAGGCTGCCCAGTTGTTGGGTCGAATAAGTCAACCAGTCTTCTGAGGTTGTTGTGATCCCATGTGCGGTACGCCTCATGTTGTGTGAAAGGGGCAAACATCGGGTTTCCCCTTATGGTCAGGAACTCAGAGATGTTGGCAGGGAGATGTTGGGCTCTCCTTGTGTTTCTCCAGGCCACTAGGGTATCTTTCACCAGGAGGTTATGTTTGAGGTGGGACGGAAGTCTGTTCGGGTTGCAGTGTAGAATGGATCCCAGTTCGTAGGGGTGGACAATGGCTGATTCTAAGTTGTAGTTCGTATATTTAGATTCCCTGGTAATCCAGTCTATGCCACTGCGTAGAACACAGGATAAGTTGTAAAGTCTTACATGAGGAAGCCCCATACCCCCCTCACCCCTCGGGAGACGCAGCTTCGACAGAGCAATTCTGGGTTTTTTGCGTTGCCAGAGGAAAGCTGTTAGACCTCTGTCTAGTTTTTGGAGGTCTGTGTGTTTGATTAGGATCGGAATTGTTTGCATAGGGTATAACAGTTTGGCAAAGCTGATCATTTTAAATAAGCAGCATCTCCCCGTGAGCGTGGGGGGCAGGTTCATCCAAGATTCCAGTTGGCTTAATATTTTAGAAATGAGTGGAGGGTAGTTAAGAGTATAAACAGAAGAGGAGTCTCTGCCGATGTTAACGCCTAAATAAGTGATGTGGTGTTTGGCAATGGGAAGGGGAAAAGTGGAAATCCACCTGGCCTTGTTATTTGGTTGGAGGGGTAGCATTTCACTCTTAGTGAAATTTATTTTTAGACCTGAGCATTTTCGAAATAGGTTAAAGGTGTCCATGATTACTGGGAGATCCTTTTGAGGATCAGAGGTGAATATTAAGATGTCGTCCGCAAATAGTGCGGCTCGAATCTCCTCATTTCCCAGGTTAATGCCATGCAGGGGGACGCTAGAGAGAAGGTATCGCGAGAGTGGTTCCATTGCTATATTAAATAGAAGAGGGGACAAGGGGCAGCCTTGTCTGGTTCCCTTGTGAAGTGGAAAAGGGCTAGATATAATCCCGGCTGCTACTACTTGTGCCTGGGGGGCCGCATAGAGGCTTTTGATAAAGTGTATGAAGGGGCCCGAAAATCCAAACTTGCTGAGGGTCTGGAAAAACCAGGGGAAACTCACATTATCAAAAGCCTTCTCGGCATCGAGTGTAACAATGGCTAGGTTATGGGATGGGTGCGATTTGGCGTAGTCCAGTACTGCTAAAACTTTACGTATATTAGATGTGGCTGTCCTACCTTGGGTGAATCCTGCCTGGGCAGGATGGATCAGCGATGGCAGTATTTTTGCTAGGCGTGACGCTATTATTTTTGATAGCAGTTTCGAGTCCACATTTAGCAAGGAGATGGGGCGGTAGGAGCCTGGCTCCTGGGGGTCTTTGCCTTTTTTTTCAATTAGTTTTATGTATGCCTGGTGGCCGGTTGGTAAATATGGGCCTCCCTCCCAAATTTCATTGAAAACCTGAGTCAGAGTTTGGGGGATATATGGCAATGTAAGTTTGTAGAATTCGGCTGAGAGGCCGTCAGGGCCAGGGGATTTGTGGTTGGGGAGGCTTTTGATGGCCTGTTCAATTTCGTGCCTGCTGATAGGCGCATTAAGGGTGTTTAACTGGTCAGGCTCCACGCGTGGGAGCGTCGGGTTGTTCAGGAAAGTGTCAGCTGCTGAAGGTTCTAGGTTGTCTGTTGCATATAGGGAGGTGTAGTATTTAAGGAGGATGTCATTGATTTCCTCCGGTCTAGAGGTTAATCTACCTGTGATGTCTTTGAGTTGTGTGATATGGGTAGGTTTGTATTGGCCTTTGCTGAGTCTAGCAAGTAGTTTCCCAGCCTTATTCCCCTGTTTGTGCAGTGTGAGATCCCAGTGGGCCGTGTGGACTCGGTCTAAATGATCCGCCCACGTTTCAAATTGTTGTCTGGCCGTCTGCCATTTTTCTCTATTTTCTGGGGTGTTAGTTTGTTGAAGAGCTCTCTGTGTTTCCCTCAGCTGATTGCTTGCTTCTTTGTATCGTTTGGAGGCATTTTTTTTGTAGTGGGTCACGTAGGCAATAATTTTGCCTCGAAGAACTGCCTTGCCTGCTTCCCAGAAGAGGTTTGGATTGGAACAGTGGGGTCTATTGTTAGTGGAATAGTCTTCCCAGGCAGTGCGCAATACCTCTTGTAAATGAGTGTCACCTGCCAGGTATGAGGGGAATCTCCAAATTTTGGGGGATGTTTGAGCTGTGAGGTCCGATAGTGTAACCGAAACTGGGCTATGATCGGAGATTGCTATGTCGTGGATGTGGGATTCCTTGACATAGTGGAGTGCTGAGTGGGAGGCAAAAATGTAGTCGATTCTTGAGAACGACCCATGTGGTGGGGAATAGTATGTGTAATCTCTGTCCGTGGGGTGAGATATGCGCCAGGTGTCCGTTAGGTCAGTGTCCGATGTGAAACGTTCTAATAGGGAGGGAATGTTTTGAATGTTGGCATGTCGCAGTGGGGCTTTGTGAGGGGTCCTGTCCTCTGCTGAGTTGCTCACCGTGTTGAAGTCACCTCCAACTAGGTGAGGAATGTGTGGTTTTTTCATCAACCATCTCGTGGTCTCCTGAAAGAACGAGAGGGTGGGTGAGTTTGGTGCATATATGTTTGAGATCATGATGTCTTTCGATTGGAATCTTAGGTGTAGTGTCACTATACGGCCTAGAGAGTCGTGTTTCTCGTCTATAATAGTTGGCTGAAGCTTCTTGTGCAATAGAATTATGACTCCGGCTTTCCTGCCTACCGCTGGGGAGCCATGGATACTCCCAACCCAGAATTTTCGGAGGCGATGGTATTCGTCCGCACCGAGGCGAGTCTCCTGGAGCAGGGCCACATCGGTGCGGAGGCTTTTGAGGTGTCTAAGGATTTTGGTTCGCTTGGAAGGGGATCGTAGTCCCTTAACATTCCATGAAACTACCCGAATGAATGTGTGTGGTTGTAGAGGGATCTGCTGTGGGATTTAAAACGTACATGTGCGATAAGTAAGAAGGACTCACGGTTTAGCAGTGATGGGGGGTTGAGCTCGCTAGGGTGAACATCGGTAGCCTCTTTCCGCAGAAGATGAAAACAAGAAAAGGTGTGGAAGCTGTGGGAGGCAAGTAAGAACATTAATACAGAGAACAACATCAAACTTTCTGCACTTCGCTTTTTTCCTCATGAGCAAAAAAAAGAGAAAAAGAAAAAAAAACAACTCCTGCGCGGCTGGTCCGCTCATCAGGCAGTGGTACAAGGAAGAATAGTGGGGGGGGAAGTCTCAGCAGAAAATGGGCAAAACTTGTATGTGGAGGGTTAGCACCGGGTTGTACAGTTCTGGGGTGATGTTGCATATGCGGTGGTGAAGGGGGCAAGTGTGCCCAGTATAAGTGCCAGAGTAGTATGCGAAGAGTCAGGTTACTTCAAGTTAGAGTCGGGGTTGCGCCCCCGTTGTTGTTAGGGTGCAGACGCTTTGCTGGGTCCTTTCTGGGGCTCCTTTGTTCCCTGGAGTCCGGTGAGGTCAGGCCCTGGGTAGTAGAAGGGCTGGTTTGTTTAGAGAGTATAGATCTGAGGAAAGTCTCTGCCTCTCTGGGAGTTTGGAAGGAAAGTTGTTTGCCTTCATTGGTTTGGATCCGTAGTATTGCCGGGAAGGCCAGGGAGAAACGTATTTTCTGTTTGTAGAGTTCTGAGCAAACCCCCTGGAAGGCTTTACGCTTTTTAGATACTTCGGCCGAGTAATCAGCAAATATCAGCAAGCTGGCTCCTTCTATTTTAAGGTTGCGGTTTTTCCTGAAGGCTTGTAGTATCTCCAGCTTGTCAGCGTAATTGAGGTATTTAGCTATGACTGCTCTGGGAGATTTGCGGTTAGGATCTGGAGGGCCTATTCTGTGTGCACGTTCAACGGTACAAGGTGCAGGTAGGCCAAGCGCCTCAGGGATGCGGGAGGAGCAAATATGGGCGAGAGCATTATTTGGACTGTTCTCAGGGAGGCCTATTATCCTAAGGTTACTCCTTCTGGACCTATTTTCTAGCTCCTCAAGCTTTTCCTGGATAGCTGAGAATGCTTTGTCTTGCTTTTCCAGCGTGTCTGTAATCTGGTATAGTTCATCATCTATATCTGACACCCTGGCTTCAGCAGCAGAGAGCCTGCGGGCCTGCTCCCCCAACTCCCTCTTCAACTGTGCCATCCCTGTTTGAACTGTGGTATCCACTACCTGGGATATGTTGGGAAGCAGGAGGGCAGCCACAGCCTGGGCTATCTTGGAGTATTCATCTGGTGCCTCAGTATTGCGGGGCTCCGGGGCCTGTGTGTCCATCGTGACCGCCGCCTGGTCCGCGGCAGCGGCCATCTTGGTACACCCTGGCGTCTGGCCTAATGATCCAGAGCGGCCCGGAGCGGCAGATTCCGACCGAGGAGCGGTTAAAAATCTGTCCATCCGATGCCTGGTAGCTTCCCCTCACTGACCTGGTGTTCGTTTGGTGCTGAGTCCCGGTATGTATGCCGTATTTGTGCCTGTGTGAGCGGAGCTGTGCGCGCTCACTCTTCTCTCATGAGGCGCCGGAACCGGAAGTCCGGTAATAGGTTTTAAGCTCCTCACGTTTCAGAGTGAGTTCCTGTAGGATCTCAGGAGAATGAAGTAGCTTGTGTGTGCGTTCTAATCGGGCTATGTCGATTATGAGTGCCTGTTGTTGTTGAATTTTTTCTTTCTTTTTCCTAGCCCCTAATGCGATTAGTTTACCCCGGATGAACGCCTTATGGGCTTCCCAAATGGTGCCCGGGGAGATCTCGGTGGACGAATTATCAGTAAAATAGGAATGCAGGTCTGACTCCACCACCTTAATGTCAACGTCCTCGCTCAGCAAGTGGTCATTAAGTTTCCAATTGTTACATTTGAGGGGGATGGAGGGGACTACTAGCTGGGTGCAAATAGGTGCATGGTCCGAAAGCGTTGTGACCTCAATGCGAGAAGATCGGAGCCAATTAAGGTGGTGATGGTCAATCATAATGTAATCAATTCTCGAGTGGGATCTATGGGCCGAGGAGTAATAGGAGAAGTCCCTACCACTCGGGTTAAGGATTTTCCAAGTGTCCATTAGTTGGCAATCATGTAGTCTCTTGCGAATGAAATTTAGTTTCTTATGTGGGACGGCCGACTTCTTTGATGAGGTGTCGATAGCTGGTTCCAGTGGGACATTGAGGTCCCCGGCTAGTATTAGACAGCCATGGGCAAAATCAGAAAGTTTTCGAAGTGCAGATGATATAAACGAGGCCTGGTCCTGGTTGGGTGCATAGATGTTAGCCAAAGTACATTTAGTGCCTCCCAGAGTACCCTTCACGAACAAATATCTCCCCTCACAATCCGCCAACTGTGATTCACAATTAAAGGGGGTCCCCCTGTGCACACCAATGGCGACGCCCTTTGCCTTACGGACATCAGATAGGGCATAGTACCAGTTAGGGAAATCTGGTGAGTATAGTTTGGTTGTGGAAGTGTGTGTCAGATGGGTCTCTTGGATGAATGCAATGTTACAATGCATTTGTTTCAGTTCTCTAAATAAATTGTGCCTCTTACCTGGTGCATGCAGGCCTCTAGTGTTAAGTGAGACGAGGTTAACTGTCGCCATAGTTGTCACAGGAAGACCCTCCATACCTGTCAATTCCACGGAAGGCCCAGCCTCGATCATGCGGGAGGAGAGGGGGGAGAGGGAAGGGAAAGGCGGGGAAGAAGTGGTGAAATGGGGGGAAAGAAAAAAAAGAAAGAGTCATTAATACTGCATGAAGAGTAAACAAAGGAGCAAAGATGAGGACATTTCCAAGCACGCACCTCAATGCCGTGCACAGCGTGGAGGCATCGCCCCCGCGCGACCAAGCAGCAAGCACCCCCAACAAGGGGGGCACCCGCCAGCCCGCCATGCGGCCGCGGCGTCCCCGCCGCCCAAGAGGCAACCGGGCCCCCAAAGGGTGAGGAGCTCCTATCCCGGGCGCCTCTGTCATAGGGGGTGGAGAACGAGAGTGAGCCCCCCCTGAGATCTGTGCCGCAGCACCTTGTCATTATGACATTTAACAAATAAGGTTAATCTATTGTACAAGATTGGCTCTAGGGGGCGGGTGGGTCCTGTTCAGAGCAGCGGCCCCAGAAGACGCACTACCAATATACGCCTCGTTGGCACCATCTCTAGTGCCATAGGCCGCCGGCCCAACGCGACCCACGGGTCCCCCGCCATCGTCTTCTGGTAGGCACATCCCACCACGGGAAGCCCTCCCGTGATCAAGGCACCGCGAGCCGGCCGGGAGGCCGGAACACAGCCAAGCCGGGTGCGCTAACCCACCAGCGCGCCAGAGCCACAGCCACCAGCGCGGTCGCAGCGACCGCCCGCGGGAGGGCCCGCAGACACGCGCAAGGCCGGCGGCAGGCATAGCCCACCCCCGACCCCCCGCGCGCCCCCGGCCCCCTGCACGCGGACGCCCGACCCGCCCCGGCCACCGCGGCCCCGGCGCACCAGCAGGCCACACACCCCGCCCCCCGTGACCCAAGCCCCCAAACGGCACCTGAGGCACCCCCACCACCCCGGAGGGACGATCCCCAGCGCTACCCACATACATTGCATTAAGTCATAAAACATAACATAGAATAAACCAAATAAACCAAATGAACCAAATGATCGCAAAGTAAAACTTCTTGCGGAACACCACACATGGGTGGGCCCCCTGTACCTCCGTCACTGGACCAGGGGTTCTAATCAGCCGGGGCAAGGAAAGCCTGGTGCCCCTAGCCAGGGCTGAGACGAGGCAAACATTGTCAGGAGAGCTAGATATAGTTATAGTTATAGAGGAAGAAAGTTAGCATTAACAAAGGGTAAAAGATAAACTCGGGTGCAGAGTCGTGGTTCGGAGTGTTAGCCAGAATGCCAGCAGAGCACCAAAGGAGGTTCAAACATACCCATCCAAACGTAACTCACAGAGAACCATTGAACTGTAGGCAGGAGGAACATAGAGACCATAACTCAGTGTTTGCGGGCAGATCCCGGAGTGTTAGACCGACGGCTACTTGGGACCTTATGCCACTGGGGTTCCACTGTGGTTTCGGTCAGCGGGATGTCTTCTTGCCAGCCAGGGAGCTCCGGGGGTGTGATGTTAAGATCCATGCAGAACTTTTCCAGGTCTTCTGGAAAGCGAAGGGTCGCAGTGTGGCCTTCCCTGGAGGCAATGAGACAGGCCGGAAATCCCCAGCGGTATTAGATCGAGTTGCCGCGCAGTTTCTCAAGTAGAGGCCGCAGGGCCCTGCGACGGTCAAGCGTTTCTTTGGCCAAGTCCGGGTAGAAAGAGAGCAATGCTCCATCAAAATCCAGGGACGAGGCTTCCCTCGCCTTCCGCATGATGAGCTCTTTTTCCTCGTAGTAATGGACGCGGCAGATTACATCCCTGGCTACTGCCGATGGAGTCGCATTGCGGGGGCGGAGGGCCCTGTGCACTCTGTCAAGTTTAAGTGGGTGGTCTGCCGCGTTGCC
The DNA here is from genome assembly GCA_018402905.1 of Glandirana rugosa. NCBI lineage: Eukaryota > Metazoa > Chordata > Amphibia > Anura > Ranidae > Glandirana > Glandirana rugosa. Next base: position 533,068 of record BLSH010432335.1, read on the forward strand.
CAGTAGTTGGTTAAAGATGCCTCGGACCGATGGCAACAGGTCTTCGTCTCCGGTAGCTTCCGGGAGTCCCCGGATCCTTATGTTGTTCCTACGCCATCTGTTCTCCTGGTCCTCCAACTTATACAGGGCCATCCTGTGAGCAAGGGCCAGGCGTCTGGTGTTAGCCTGTAGTTCACGTATCGCAGCGGCGTGGGAGTCTAGGCGTTGTTCAGATTCCTCTACCCTGCCAAGCACTTGAGTCAGGTCTGAGCGGACGGCAGAGACCTCCTTCTTAATGGCGCGCTCCAGGCTGTGGAGCATGGAGGCCAATTCCAGCTTGGTAGGGAGTCCGCTCACCAGTGCTGCAACCTCGGAGTGACTCTGAGAACCCTCGGCTCTACACGAGCCGCACGAGGAAGCCGGGGAGCTGTGCCTCGATGAAAGCTTTTGGCGGGGGCGGAGCCTGCGCCCTGCTGCGAGCGGCCTAGCTCTCCCGCGTCCAGCGGGTCCTCCGGATCGGAGGCGAGAAATCGCTTAATGGAGCCCGCGGCAGTACTCTTGAGTGATTGTGATCTTCCCGTCCTCTTCCCCATCATTCCTGTATTCAAAGACTCGGTGAAAATCAATGTTAATGGAGTTAATGTAACGATCTCCGGAGGAGCTCAGAGAAAGACGTCCTCACAGTTCCATGTCGTAGCCACACCCATCGACACAATTGCAATTTAAAAAAAAAAACACAAATATGGGAAATTAACTTTTAACCACTTCAATACTGGGCACTTAAACCCCCTTCCTTCCCAGACCAATTTTCAGCTTTCAGCGCTGTTACAGTTTGATACTGCTACATTTCTTTGGTAAAAATAACCCAAATCGGGGTTTATTTGGTGTTGGCGGACAGACAGATGTTTTGGGGACTGTGACAGATGTGACGGGGAAATACAGATGTTTTGGGGACTGTGACAGATGTTATGGGGCAGACAGATGTTTTGGGGACTGTGACAGATGTGACGGGGACATACAGATGTATTGGGGACTGTGACAGATGTTTTGTGTATGGTGACAGATGTGATGGGGGACATACAGATGTTTTGGGGACTGTTTTATGGGGACACTTATGTGTATGGGGACAGGGGTATCTTGGCGCACTGTGTGGGGGGCGATCTGTGAGAGCTCTCTGCATGAAATCATCATCATGCAGAAAGCTATCACATAGCTGCAGATTCCCCCCACCCCCCCCCCCCTTGCACTGAGCTCTCACTGAGCTTGGCGGGGGGAGAACTGTCACAGAGACGTTAGTCTCTGTTTACAATGTGACGGCTGTGATTGGACACAGCCGTCACATGATCGGGAGGGGCAATCACTGTGCCCGTATCCCGATCTCTGCTCAGCTGGAGCTCCCGTTCTGCAGGACATGTATACACGTCCTGTCAGAATGGGGAAGCTCCCACCCGGCCGTATATATACAGTGGCCGGGTGGGAGGTGGTTAAAAGAGAATTGTACAAAAAAAAACGATTGGTTAAACTCACAAGTGCTTTTTTACCACTACAATTCCTTTATATTGTCTTTTGTTATTTACAAATGCAGCAATTTAGAAATTGGATGAAAGGTTTAGTACTGTGACACATTTTTTGATAGGAAAGTAGTGCATTTTATATACAACTCTATAGATCACACTAAAATGAGGGACAAATGAGGAGGAAAGAGGAACAGAGGGACTATGTTCTGAATGAGGGACTGTCCCTCGAAATCAGTGACAATTGAGAGCAATTTGTACTCATGGTGTCCCCAGGGTGGTAATATCTGGGTATTCGTACTCTTGGTGTCTCCAGGGGGA
>BLSH010432335.1:542475-555358 GCA_018402905.1 Glandirana rugosa
TCCTCCTACTACTCCAGGATCTGGGGTGTACCTTACTCCCAGTACGCTCACTGCACACGTCAAACCTCCTTCTCCACCACCAGCGTGTCTCCGTGGTCGTGTCGTTTTCTCCTTCGTCCAACGTTTTCGCCTCACTGGCAGGGGATCTGTCATCCGGACGATGATGGTTGGTGTGGGTCCCTGGATCGTGTGGTTTCCGTCGAGTTTCCTCGTTCCGTGTTCGACGTAACCTTATTAATGGAGTTTTAGGTTCTTTCCAGAGCCGGAGGAGGACGAAGGAGAAGACGACGACGGAGTCGGAGAAGGAGGTGGAGATGTCACCGTCACAGTGGACGGTGGCTGTGCTGGTGCCTCTGTGCGACCACCACCTCTTCCTCCAAACTGCACACGTCACTCGCATGACCCTCATTCCATGTGGGGTCTAGGACCTCATCATCCTCCTCCACATCAACTTCCACCCACTCTTCACCACTGCCCTCCTTGTCAGTCTGCACAGTGAGGAAAGCTGCAGCAGATGGCACCTGAGTTTCGTCATCATCAGAGACGTGCTGTGCTGGTGTTTCCATGTCCTCATCCTGCAACAGAAGTGGTTGGGCATCAGTGCACTCAATGTCTTCCACTTCTGGGGCAGGGCTATGTGGATGGCCCACGGAAAGCACACCAGGAGAGTCATCAAAAAGCATAATAGTCTCTTGCATGACTTGGAGCTCAGACTGCTTGGCTAATTTCAAAGGGGCTGAGGTGAAAGACAGATGGCCATGGGGTTCAGGTGCCAGCTCTGAGCTTTCATCAAGGGACCGGGAGGGAGACAATGTGCAGGAACTGGAGGCATTGTCAGTCACCCAATCTACTATCGCCTGTACTTGTTCTGGCCTCACCATTCATTGAGCGGCATTCGGGCCTAACATACAATGTTGAAGGTTCTGTCGGCTACTGAGGAAGGTGTTTCACTCGTGTGTGTAGCTGGCACAAATCGACCACGTCCTCTCCTTCCAACAGGTGCTTCACCAACACCATCAACACCAGCAGCACCAGCAGCACCACGACCACGTCCCTTATTTGATGCTCTCCTCGTTCTGCCCGCAAATGTACTATGTAGAACTATTTAAGTATTTATCAATACAAAAAAAAATTAATAATAAATTCTTCTTCTTCTAAAGGAGCAGCAGGAACCTCTCCCTATAGAACTAGGAGATGATTTTAGAACAATAATCTGTCCCTTACAGCACCAGCAGGAACCTCTCCCTTTAGAACTAGGAGATGATTATAGAACAATAATCTGTCCCTTACAGCAACAGCAGGAACCTGACCCTATAGGAGTAGGCGATGATTTTAGAACAATAATCTGCCCCTTACAGCCACAGCAGGAACCTCACCCTTCAGAACTAGGATATGATTATAGAACATTAATCTGTCCCTTACAGCAACAGCAGGAATCTGACCCTATAGGAGAAGGTGATGATTTTAGAACAATAATCGGTCCCTTACAGCAACAGCAGGAACCTGACCCTATAGGAGTAGGCGATGATTTTAGAACAATAATCTGTCCCTTACAGCAACAGCAGGAATCTGACCCTATAGGAGTAGGCGATGATTTTATAACAATAATCTGTCCCTTACAGCAACAGCAGGAACCTCTCCCTTTAGAACTAGGAGATGATTATAGAACATTAATCTGTCCCTTACAGCAACAGCAGGAACCTGACCCTATAGGAGTAGTTGATGATTTTAGAACAATAATCTGCCCCTTACAGCAACAGCAGGAACCTCTCCCTTTAGAACTAGGAGATGATTTTAGAACAATAATCTGTCCCTTACAGCAACAGCAGGAACCTGACCCTATAGCAGTATGCGATGATTTTAGAACAATAATCTGTCCCTTACAGCAACAGCAGGAACCTGACCCTATAGAACTAGGAGATGATTTTAGAACAATAATCTGTCCCTACCTAGTCCAGTCAAATCGTTCTGTAATGCAGGATGAGATGTTATTTGATCTGCAATCTGTCCCTAAAAGCAGTAGTAGTAGTAATCTCTACCTAGTCCACAATCAGATCGTTCTGTAATGCACGATGAGATTTGCAATCTGTCCCTCAAAGCAGTAGTAGTAGTAATCTCTACCTAGTCCACAATCAAATTGTTCTGTAATGCAGGGTGAGATGTTATTTATATCTGCAATCTGTCCCTCACAGCGCCGGCAGCATCCTCTCCCTACACTAACCAGAGAGCATGTGACATGCAGCACTAAGTGACTCCAGCTTATATAGAGGCTGGGTCACATGATGCACTGGGCAATCACAGCCATACCATTAGTAGGCATGGCTGTGATGGCTTCTAAGGGCAAACCAGTGAAACGCTTGTTGATTGGCTGCCCTGCAGCTATTCAACAGGCAGGATCAAATAACTGAACCTAGAACCCGAACCCAAACTTTTTTTCAAATATCCGGGTCACGGACACCCCAAAGTTCGGTACGGACCCGAACTTTACAGTTCGGGTTCGCTCAACTCTAGTGATAACACCAAATTTAACACACCTGCTCCCCATTCACACTTGAGACCTTGTAACAATAATGAGTCACATGACACCAGGGAGGGAAAATAGCTAATTGGGCCCAATTTGCATATTTTCACTTAGGGGTATACTCACTTTTGTTGCCAGCGGTTTAGACATTAAAGGCTATGTGTTGAGTTATTTTGAGAGGACAGCAAATTTACACTGTTATACAAGCTGTACACTCACTACTTTACATTGTAGCAAAGTGTCATTTCTTCAGCATTGTCACATGAAAAGATATAATAAAATATGTATATTTACAAAAATGTGAAGGGTGTACTCACTTTTGTGAGATACGGTATATATATATATATAAATATATATATATATTACGCTGCATTCAATGTATACTATATATACAGCTCATTCAGTGTATAGTATATAGAGTCTGTTCAGGCAGTGTAAGATTATATATATACCGTATATAGTGTATATATATATACTGTATATATTACACTGCATTCAGTGTATACTATATATATAGCTCATTCTTTTTTTTTTTTTTGCTACTATATCTTTATTGAAAAGAGTGGCATTGTACAGCAAAGAGGGGTGAAAACAAAAATATACATATATATCCTTGAGTTAATCAAATGTTAGATTTTGACATTCCCACTTATGCCTCCATCAACTAAATAACAAAGAGCAAACTTGCGTGGTCTACATATTTGCTATCAATGCCCATTTTTATATATATAAAAGAAGAAAAGAAAAAAAAATAGGAAGAAGAAGGAGAAAAAGAAAAAAAAACCCAAAAGAGGAAAGAGACAACAAAACAAAACACAAGAGAGATAGATATAGCATCCGGCAGAGAGGGCTCCAACAATCAAAGGAAAGATAGCAACTGGGGAGACTCCAGAAACTTTACCCACATTGCCCAGACTTCCCTAAAGTTACAGTCATTATTATTTGCTGTAGATACCAGTTATTCCATCTGCATTATTTGGTTCATCTCTCCCACTCCCGTGTTGTTGGTGTTATTGGGGATTTCCAGTGTCATGGAATTAAGGCTCTTCCAGCTATTAGGAAAAATCTATATATCTATATTTCCTTTTTGATTGATCCCGGGATCAGAGAGAGAGAAGTGCTACCTCTAGAGTGTCCTGCCAATCTTTACTGGTAATCACGTGGCCCACTTTAACCACTTGCCACCCGCCCACCGTCAAATGACGCAAGGCAGTGTGGCTCTCATTCTGGGACGTAGTCATATGACGTTATCCCAGAAAGCGTGCCCCCGCGCGCCCTAGGGGGGCGCGCAGTGCACCAATCGCAGTCATGCCGTGTTGCCAGGACACAGCATGACCCCGATCTGTGTAAAGAGCTGCGGCTCTTTAACCATGTGATCGGCTCTGACCAATCACAGCCGGTCACATGTAAACAAGGAAGTGCCGTAATCGTCGCTCCTCGCCTCACACTGACAGAGTGTGTGGCGAGAGGAGCCGATCAGCGGCATCTCCTCGCAGGGGACATCTAGGGATGTAATCAGGGCACTGATCATCAGTGCCCTGAGTACCATTAGTACCACAAGTGCCAACAGCCAGTGCCAGCAATCAGTGCCCCCAAGTACCCACCAGTGCCAGCAATCAGTGCCCACAAGTGCCAGCAATCAGTGCTCATTAGTTGATGCCAGTGAGTGCTGGCTATTTGTGCTGCCCATCACTGCTGCCCATCAATGCTACCCATCAATGCCCATCAGTGCCACCCATCAATGCCCATCAGTGCTGCCTATCTGTGCTGCCTATCTGTGTCCACCAGTGCCGCCTATCAGTGCCCATCAGTGCCACCTGTCAGTGCCCACCAGTTCCACCTATCAGTGCCCACCAGTGCCACCCATCAGTGCCCACCAGTACCACCTGTCAGTGTCCGCCATCAGTGCCCATAAGTGCGGCGGCATATTAGTGCCTCCTCATCAGCGCCACCTAATCAGTGCCCATAGGTGCCACTTCATCAGTGCCTATAAGTGCCACCTCATCAGTGCCCATCAGCGCAGCCTTTCAGTGCCCATCAGTGCCGCCTCATCAGAACACATCAGTGAAGGAGAAAAATTACTTATTTACAAAATTTACTGACAAAAGCTAAGAAAACTTTATTTTTTTCAAAATTTTCGGTCTTTTTTTTTGTAAAAAATAAAAATTCCAGCAGTAATTAAATACCACCAAAATAAATCTCTATTTGTGGGAAGAAAATGATAAAAATTTCACTTGGTTACAGTGTAGCATGACCGCGCAATTGTCATTCAAAGTGTGACAGCGCTGAAAGCTTAAAAATGGCCTGGGCAGGGAGGGGGTGAAAATGCCATGTATTAAAGTGGTTAAATATAGCAGACGACAGTGGTTTTATTTTCGGGCAAGACCACCATAGATGCAGTAGTGTGCCTCTTGATTTGCCGCATCTCCAGCATAGATCAGACATAGCTGGATTAATTTTATTTAGTACGACCGGGCAGCGATACCATCTTGTCATAATCTTATAGTTGTGTTCTTGTGAATAAAATGACAGTTATTTTAAAAGTAAGGAAGAACATTTTATCCCATTCTTCATGAGACATATTTTTACCTAATGCTCGCTCCCGGTCTCAGACATAGAAAGGGTGTTCCGGAAATGCGTGCGATAATAGAATGCCATACATTTTAGATAAGGCATGGGAGCACTTTGTATCAGAGAGGCATAACTTCTCAAACGGAGTCAATATCCTGCATATACTTAATTTATCCAGCCCTTTATAAAAATTGGATAGCTGGAAATATTGAAGCCACTCCTCTGCCTTTGGACAAGAGCGGTAACTAAGCCAGTGTTGCCAACCGTCCATAAATTTACGGACAGCCAGTAAAACAGGGCAGTTTTTTGGGTGTCCGTAAAAGTCCGTAGTAGCAGAAATGTGCCAGTAAAAATGACGGTCATTGGCGCTGGTCAGAGCTGCGCATGTGCAATTACAGAAATCCCCGAGCAGCGAGTGAGAAGATCCGATCCTGACCCTAAGACGAGTTGGATGACCACTCCTCCTGCTGCCAGCTAGTGCCACTGCCCAGCCCATTAGGGTTGCCACATCATCCCTTTAATCCAGGACACATATGAAATAAACAGGTTCTGAGGCTAACTTAATGCAGATGAGGCACCAAGTGAGTTTAATTACCACCTTAATCAGCCACAGAACCTGGGTAATTAATATGTGTCCTGGATTAAAGGGATGATGTGGCAACCCTACAGCCCATCCACACTCAAATGAGGTTACTGCATTTTCCTGCCACACCACCGCCAGCCAGCACCTGACCAGAGCAGACGCTCCGGATGGATGGATCCTCCTGATTCCTTCCTGCCTCCCTGCTCTGGCTGACCCTGCAGCCCTCCTGGTGACAGTGGTGAGTGCAGTAGCTTCCTCTTCAAGCCAGCCAAAAAGAGTCAGGACAGTGAGTGTGGGACTGTTTGACACCCACACTGTCTCTGCTCACTCTGACAGACAGCCGCGAGACAGGCTGCAGGGGTCTCTCTCTCTTAGTGTGAGTGTGCACTGTATGAGTGCAGTGTGCACTGTATGAGTGCAGTGTGCACTGGATAAGTGGCAGGAGGTAATGGAAGGATGGTGTAATGGAAACAGCAGGTGATGGGGATGGCGTGATGGAGATGGAGGGATGGTGACAGGAAGTGATGGGGGGGATTGTGTGATGGAGACAAGAGGTGATGGAGGGATGGAGACGGGGGGATAAAAACAGGAGGTGATGGAGACAGGAAGTCTTTAGAAGTTCTGTTGTGGTTATGGAACAGAAATTAAGGGGAAATCTCTACAATTTGACATAGGTGGCAAAACTGATGGACTAAATAATTTGCCCTTATTATACTGAAAATAAGAGAAATATGTTTTTTACCTTGCTATCTACCTTAAATCACATTGATATTTGCACAGTGTACTTGCTTGTAGAATAAATGCTGAAATTTGCACTGAAAACTGTATTTTGTAAAATGCCAGTAAAAACTTGGCTGTGCCAGTAAATTTTGGATGTTGTGCCAGTAAATTTCAATCTGGTAGGTTGGCAACACTGAACTAAGCTCACCCAGAGTTTTCAAGCCTCTGACCATAAATGATTGGCGGATAGGTGAGGGATGTGGTGGTTGCCAGCAAAGGAAACTTATATCTGACATCCGCGGTGGAAACCCTGGATTACCCAGTATTGGAGTCACTGGCCCTGGATGTGAAGATACTTTATATTTCATTATTACTTTGTTTTGTGGAACCAATCTAGCACTCTACTAAGTAATGCCGCCACATAGAATAATTCCAGGTGCGGCAGGCCAGCTCCTCCGGTGTCTCTCCTCTTCACCAAAATGTCATTCCTAAGTCTAGCCGAGGATCTAGGCCAAATATATTTTAGTAATATAGAACATGTCGATGTAAAAAAGAGCGTGGTACTGGAATTGGAATTGTTTGAAAAATATACAGTAATCTAGGTAGGATGTCCATCTTAAAGAGTGACATCCGTCCCAGCCATGAGTGTCGCATTGATGAGAATTTTTTAAGGCGAGATTGCATAACGTTCACAAGTGGAAGATAGTTAAGCTCAAATAATTTATAAAGTTGTCTGGGTATCTGGATCCTCAGGTAATTAATCGAGTACTGGGCCCATTGGAACGAAAAGTTATCAACAAGGGAAGGTTGAATGTCTTCCGGTAGAGTAATGTTTAAACAATGTCATTTGGCCGCATTCATTTTAAAATTGCTTAGAGCCAAAAAGTTCAAATTCCTTTAAAAGCGCTGGGAATGCAATTATTGGATTAGTTATATGAAGCAAGAGATCATCGGCAAACAAACGTATCTATTCAGTGTATAGTATATAAAAGCCATTCAGGCAGTGTAAGAATATATATATACTGTGTATATATATATATATATAGAGTGTATATACAGTTGTGCTCATAAGTTTACATACCCTGGCAGCATTTGTGATTTCTTGGCCATTTTGCAGAGAATATGAATGATAACACAAAAACATTTTTTCACTCATGTTTAGTGTTTGGCTGAAGCCATTTACTATCAATCAACCGAGTTTACACGTTTTAAATCATAATGACAAAAGAAACTACCCAAATGACCCTGATCAAAAGTTTACATACCCTGGCTATTTTGGCCTGATCACATGCACACAAGTTGGGTTTGAATGGCTATTAAAGGTAACCATCCTCACCTGTGATCTGTTTGCTTGTAATTAGTGTGTGTGTGTATAAAAGGTCAATGAGTTTCTGGACTCCTGATAGACCCTTGCATCTTTCATCCAGAGCTGCACTGACATTTCTGGATTGTGAGTAATGGGGAAAGCAAAAGAATTGTCAAAGTATCTGCGGGAAAAGGTAGTTGAATTGTATAAAACAGGAAGGGGATATAAAAAGATATCCAAGGAATTGAGAATGCCAATCAGCAGTGTTCAAACTCTAATCAAGAAGTGGAAAATGAGGGGTTCTGTTGAAAACAAACCAGGGTCAAGTAGACCAACTCAAAATTTCAGCCACAACTGGGCTGTTTTTTCAAAAGGAATGGGCAGCTTTACCATCTGAGAAGATAAAGAGCCTCATCCACAAATGCCACAAAAGAATTGAAGCTGTGATTGATGTTAAAGGGGGTAATACACGGTATTAAGTTAAATTGTGTTCTCATCACTCCAAATGACTTTGTGCCAGAAGGATTGAGGCTTGTTTCTGTGCTGTTTGGTGTATTGTAAGCGGGATACTTTGTGGCATTTGCGTAGCAATGGCTTTCTTCTGGCGACTTGACCATGCAGCCCATCTTTCTTCAAGTGCCTCCTTATTGTGCATCTTAAAACAGCCACACCACATGTTTTGGCTTGAAGTCTTTTCTGGTATTTGTGGATGAGGCTCTTTATCTCCTCAGATGGTAAAGCTGCCCATTCATCTTGACAAAAAGCCCAGTTGTGGCTGAAATTTTGAGTTGGTCTACTTGACCGTGGTTTGGTTTCAACAGAACCCCTCATTTTCCACTTCTTGATTAGAGTTTGAACACTGCTGATTGACATTCTCAATTCCTCAGATATCTTTTTATACCCCTTTCCTGTTTTTACAGTTCAACCTTTTCCTGCAGATCCTTTGACAATTATTTTGCTTTCCCCATTACTCAGAATCTGGAAACGTCAGTGCAGCACTGGATGAAAGATGCTCAGTGCAGTACTGGATGAAAGATGCAAGGGTCTGTCAGGAGTCCAGAAACTCATTGACCTTTTACACACATACACTAATTACAAGCAAACAGATCACAGGTGAGGATGGTTACCTTTAATAGCCATTCAAACCCCTTTGTGCCAACTTGTGTGCATATTATCAGGCCAAAATTACCAGGGTATGTAAACTTTTGATCAGGGTAATTTGGGTAGTCTCTGTTGTCATTATAATTTAAAAAGAGTAAACACAGTTGATTGATAATAAATGGCTTCAGCCATACACTAACCATGAGTGAAAAAAACATTTTTTGTGTTATCATTTATATTCTCTGCAAAATGGCTAAGAAATCATAAATTCTGCCAGGGTATGTAAACTTATGAGCACAACTGTATGTATATATATATATATATATATATATATATATACTGCATTCAGTCTAGACTACATATACAGTGCATTCAGCGGTGTAAGTATATAATACAGTTTAGTGCGTTGTTGAAATAAATCCCCATCATGTCCAGAAGGCCACAAAGGAGAGGCAGATGCTCCCAGGCCACTAAAAGAGGGCAAGAAGCATCTGTGTCTACAGTGAAAAGTGGTGGTGAGAGACATGGTGCATCCTTTGCAGGCGGGTCACGCTTGTCCTTTTTTTCTGCTGTTATTGAGCCACGACATTCAGAAGAGTTGATGGAGTGGATAACTAAGCCGTCCTCATCCTACTCATCCTCTGTCACCCAGGCTCATACTAGTTTGTCTTCCAATGCAGCTGTTAAAGCGGCCTACACCATCCACTCCTTGTCCACAGTTAGTCACCAGAATTAATTGACCATAGTGTCGGTTACATACTGATGGAGGATGCTCAACAATTTGAAGGCTCCGATGTTGGTTCCCAGGTTGAGGAAGGGAGTAACGTGATCCTAGAGAGAAGGGGTGCCACAGAAGGACAATAAACTAGCAGTCATGTTCCCCCAGCTGCAGCATACTGCCAAGTTTGCTCCAGTGACGAGGAGGGAGGGGATGATGAGGACACTCACTATGCTTGGGTGCCTGAGAGAAGAGAGGAGGAAAGTGAGGAGGTGGAGGAGGAGGTAGCACAACTCCAATGAGGCAGGATGTCATCCAGGGGCCAGCTTAAAGAGGAAGTAAACCCTGATGGGTTTTACTTCCTCTTTGTTGCTCTGCATTACCCTGCAGTGTAAAAGCATAATGGGCTAGTATGCATTGCATTGGAAGCCCACACTGTCCCCATAGTAGAAAGCATCTGTCTTCTGCCCCTCTTCCTTCTGGGGCCATGGACTCTGGCTCTGTGATCTGCCGGAGCCGCGTGAAGTCACTCCCACGCTTGCGCACAGGAGCCGCCAGTCGCGGCATGATGTTAATGAAGGAACAGCACGGAGGCCGTTTCTTCACTGCGTTTGTGCCCAATGACGTCAGCACATGGACTTACCCTGCATATCTCCTAAACTGTGCAGGTTTAGGAGATATACAGGGAACCTACAGGTAAGCCTTATTATAGGATTACTTGTAGATTAATGTGGTTGTCATGAGTTGACAACCACTTTAAGGGCAGCCACCCTATTGCATCACACCACAGAGCTCCACAGGTGCAGGGTGCTACTGACTCCCCGCTGACTCCCAAAACATCAATGGTGTGGGCTTTTTTTCAACACTTGTGCAGTAGATCGCACCATTGCTGTTTGCAATCTATGTCTGAAGTGGATCAGGTGCAGCCAGAACAGCAGCCACTTGGGCACTGCATGCTTGACAAGACATATGACAACCTGGCATGCAGTCTGTTGGCAACAGCACCTGAAAGACCCACATCATAAAAAAAAGGTGGACTTCTCCTTGTTTCTCATCTGTGGCCTCAACCCCTACTATACCTCCAGTCCTCTCGAAAGCCTGCACTGAGAGGAATTATGTCTAACAATGGGTGCCACAAGTACTTGCAGCCAATCTGCTAGCAGTATGCCACCAGTTGATGTCAGCAGGAAAATTTACCTACCCCAATTGCTGAACCGTAAAAAAAAATACTGTCCCAGCCATCCACATGCTCAGCGTTTAAATTCTAGCTTGGCCAAATTGCTAGCACTCCAACTGCTGCCTTTGCAGCTAGTAGACTCTGCCCCCTTTCGTGAATTTGTGGAATGTGCTGTACCCCAGTGGCAGGTTCCGAAAATACATTCCTTTTTTTGTAAGGCCATTCCAGCTCTCTACTGTCATGTGGAAGGCAATGTTTTGGCCTCCTTGGACAGGGCAGTCATCAACAAAGTACAGATTACCACTGACTCCACCAGACATAGGCAGGGGCATTACCTTTCCTTCACGGCACACTGGGTAACTCTGCTGGCAGCTGGGAAGGATGCAGGACAGGGATCAGTGTTGAAGCTAGTTCCCCCACCATGCCTCCAAAAAAATGGTTTCTGCCACATCTGCTTCCTCCACCCCCTCCTCTTCTTCTTACTCTGTGACCTCTTCTGCAACAGTGTCCTCTGAACCAGCAGTGCTTGCAATGGGTTCTAGGGGCTACGCAAGCAGTCAGGCTAAAAGATGCCATGTGGTGCTTGAGCTGGTCTTCCTAATGGCCAGGAGTCACACAGGGGCAGAGATTCTGTCAGCTCTGCGGGGGCAGGCTCAGAGGTGGTTGACATCACGTCAGCTTGAGCCAGGAATAGTTGTATGCAACAATGGCACGAACCTTCTCTCTGCCCTCTGACAGGGACACTACACACATGTTCCATGCTTGGCACACGTCCTGAATTTGGTGGTGCAGCATTTCTTGACCAGGTGCCCAGGCTTAACAGATATTCTGAGGAAGGCCAGAAAGGTCTGTGGTCATTTCCGCCGGTCATACAATGCCAGTGCTCGGTTGACTGACATTCAGCAGGAATTGAACCTGCCCACCAACCGCCTCATTTGTGACATGCCCACCAGGTGGAACTCAACTTTGGCAATGCTGCAGTGGCTGCACACACAGCAGAGGGCCATCAATGAGTACCTCTGTAAGTATGGCACCAGGACGGGCTCAGTGGAGCTTGTTTTTTTTCCCCACGCCAGTGGCTACTAATCAAGGATGCATGCACTGTCCTGTCACCATTTGAGGAGACCACAAGGATGGTGAGCAGTGACAATGCATGCATCAGTGACACTGTGCCTCTAGTTTGTGGTATCAAGGAGAGGGATCAATAATGGGTGGCAACCCTATTTGATCCACGTTACAAGGGTAAAGTTGCAGAGCTCATCCAGCCTCCGCAGAGGTAGCAGAGAATAAAACATCTTCAGAATAACTTGAAAAAAAGTTTGTGCAACGCCTTTCCAGATGCTGGGAGGTTACCTTTTCCTGCTACTGGACTAAGTGTTTCTGAGGCTTCCTTCAGTCAGAGGAAGAGCAGTAGAGAAGGTGGCCGGCTGACCGATGCCTTTAAACAATTTTTCAGTCCTCAGCTCCCAGGGCTGATAGTTTCAAGCAACCATCGTCAGCGTCTGCATTATATGGTGCAGGAATATCTAGGGGCAAAAGCAGACCCGGAGACCTTTCCAACTGAGCTTCCACTTAGTTACTGTGTCTTGAGGATGGACCACTGGCCTGAACTTGCTCAATATGCAATTGAGCTACTGACCTGTCCTGCATCCAGTGTGCTTTCTGAATGGACATTCGGTGCTGCTAGAGGGTTCATAACAGATCAAAGAGTGCTCCTGTCCACAGACTCAGTTAATAGGCTCACATTTATAAAAATGAATCAGTCCTGGATCAGCAGCTATCAAGCCCCTGATGCTGATGCAACTGATTGAATTTGCTAGGAATCTGAGATCCCTTGTAGACTACCTATGCTGCCTATCCTATTCATCCTGTCCTGAATCCTGATGATGCTAGCTTCCAACAATAGTTTGTGTTTAGGGCACCACCAACACCCAAGGCCCAATTTTTCTTCACCTGTTTTACAGGGTCATGTCATTACAATTTTTAAATAATGTTTAACTGCAGGGTCCGTTCCTGCGCCCAACAAGAGTAACTGTGAGGGCTTACAGTGTTCTGCCACCACCAATACCTAAGGCCCAATTTTTCTGCACCTGTTTGACTGGAGCATGTAATTACAATTTTTTAAATAAATTACAACTGCAGGGCGTGTTCCTGCACCCAACGAGAGTAACTGAGAGCAGAGGCAT
>BLSH010432335.1:568584-582563 GCA_018402905.1 Glandirana rugosa
GCAGAGGCCCTTGCGGCGTGGCTTTCTAGCAGTCCTGATGACGCAGAGTGAACCTACGAAGGTGAACAAGGGTCGATAGCCTCAGGCCGAGGAAAGCAAGGTCATTGGAGGAGGAGGAGAGGGGTCCTGAGGAGACTCGGGTACGTCTATCCCTAGGATACGGTCAGAGAGTGGCGACTCCTGAGGTTACTGGAACGAAAGGAGCCGGACTCCGATAGCTGGGAACAAGTGGAAGCATCCAAGTGAGACGCAGTAGTCCTGACGATCTTTCGGTGCGGCGTTCCCGGAGACGCAGATCAATTGAAATGGCCATATTACTGAGTGCATCCAGGGTTTGGGGTACCCCTACTTGGGCCAGCTCATCTTTAAGGGGTTCAGATGAACCCAAATGAAATTGGTAGCACAGGGCTGCATCGTTCCATGCTGTATCTGCAATGCAGTGCCGGAACTCAGCTACATAATCTTCCGCTGGGCGACGGCCCTGCTGAAGTGCATGCAGGGTGGCCTCTGCTGTGGTAGCCTGGTGGGGGTCCTCATAAAGTTGAGCCATGGCTTGAAAGAACAAACCAGTGTGGAGACTTCTGGGGCTCTCTGCTCCCATAGCCGGTGGGCCCATGACTGGGGTTCATCCTGAAGCAGAGAAATGACTAGCCCCACTTTGGTGGCCTTGAGGGAGAAGGTGCGTGGCTGGAGGCCAAAGTATAGCTCACAAGCATTGCGAAAGGCCCAGAACTTGCGACGGTCCCCAACTTGTCAGGCAGGGGGACCTTGGGTTCCGAAGGCAGGGCCACGATGGTGTGAACTGCAGATGGACCAGCCCAAGGGGCTGTAGGGGCTGCGAGTTCTTGTACCCGCTCCTCCAACCAGGTATAGCCCTCTTGCAGGTTTTTTACTGCCTGTGTGGGACCAGCAAGGTGAGCACACAGATCGTCCATAGGAGAGTGGGTTCCCTGCACAGACTCGGTCATGGCTGTCCGTTTCTGTCATGCACCTGGTGGCAGAGTCTGTCTTATGCAGGGAACAACCACTCTTGCGCACCTGATTCTGGGGCCCCTGGTAGAGCAGACAGGATGGCACAAGGGCTGTATTGTCTCTGATGATGATGCAAGAGATTCCGGATCAGCTCGTGCAGACAGGAAGGAAGGTGATTCAGGCTGATTCAACAACTGGCGGGCAGTGCGGTACCAAGGAGCAGGCAGAAGAGAGGTCAAAGTCCAAGCAGAAGTCGTTATCAGGCGGGCAGCAAAGGTACCAGGGATCAGACAGGAGAATGGTCTTGGGTAGCCAGGGGTCGGTGAAGGCAGGAATCAAGCAGGTTAGGACAAGCCGGGTCTTCAGGGAACAGGATCAAAACAACAGGAACAGAGCTGAAGCTCATAGGTACACTATACGCTGTAGAACGGACAGCAATGGCTGATGTCCACTTAAATGGGGCCTTTTGGCGCCAATGCCGGGGCATACACACGCGCACAGGCAGGCGCACATGCGTACGGGCACGCAAACGTGCACAGGCATGCCCACATGTGCACAGGCGCTCGCGCACACACTATGTGCGCCCGCGCACAGGCCTCCAGAACCGGTTTCCATGGGCAACAGTGGTTTCCTGACAGCCGGGTTTTAAATAAGAGGCCCTGCTGCTGGGATCCAAAAAGATACCAGGTGTTCCACTGCCTGGGTCTGGTAACTGACTAGGTACCCCATTGGCCAGATTCTTAGAGGCATAGGACATTTGATCCCTCCAAACACTAGGCATCCCAACGCTGGGGTACCATGGGTCATTCGCAAACTTAGCCCTGGGGTCATGTGACAACACCGAACTTTTGACACCTGAATGTCTGGTTACAATCATGTAGCTTGCCTGATTTTCCAGGACAAGTTTCACACTTCAACAGCCATCCAGGTTTCCCCAAGGCACTGGTTACCCGAGACGGGTCCCCTATGGCACCTGGAGTCATGGTAACTGAATCCAGGTTGTGGCAAAGCACAAATGGTGCTCTACCACTCCCCTGTAGCTCACCACTACCAAAGTCTTGAAGGTAAACATGGCTACCAATTGCAAAAAGTTATGTCGGGACCACCAGACTTTGGCGCAATCGGAGCAACGTATTGTAGGAGAGACCCAATAGAGGCAACTGAGAAAAGAGCCTTAGGCCAAACAGGTAAACCATGCCAGGTATACAAAGCCTCAGCTGTACCAGACCCAATGGCAGATGGAATCCTACCCTCTGAAGGACAATCCGGCAAGGCAATAGGCATAGAGTCAATAAGATTAAGCTGAACTTTGGTCAAAGGATCATCAGAGGTGGGCTGGAAAGCAGGCATTGGATCAACAGGCACTGGATTATCAGAATGGGCAGCAGGCAGAGGAACACCAGGATGGGCAACAAGCAGAGGCACATCCAGCTGTTCAGTGGGCAGAGGCACATCAGGCTGGTCAGCAGGCAAAGGCACATCAGGCTGGTCAGCCGGCAGAGACAAATCAGGCTGGGCAGTGGGCAGAGACACATCAGGCTGGGCAGCGGGTAGAGGCACATCAGGCTGGGCAGTGGACAAAGGCACATCAGGCTGGATAACAGGCACCGGATCATCAGACTGGACAGCGGGCACCAGATTATCAGACTGGACAGCGGACACCGGATCATCAGACTGGACAGCGGGCATCGGATCATCAGACTGGACAGCAGGCACCGGATTATCAGACTGGACATGGGCACTGGAACATCAGGTTGGACAGCGGGTACCAGAACATCAGACTGGATAATGGGCACCGGGTCATCAGACTGGACAGCGGGCACCGGGTCATCAGGCTGGGCAGCAGGCACTAGAGCATCAGGCTGGACAGTGGGCACAGGATCAGACTGGACAGCTGGCACTGGATCATCGGACTGGGCAGCGGGCACTGGAACATCAGGCTGGACAGCAGGCACTGGAACATCAGGCTGGACAGTGGGCACCGGATCATCAGGCTCGACAGCGGGCACTGGAACAGTAGGCTCAACAACGGGCACCAGAACAGTAGGCACCAGAACAGCAGGCTGGGAATAAGGAACCGGATCATCAGGCTGAGCCGCGGGCACCAGATCATCAGGCTGGACAGCTGGCACAGGACAGCAGGCTGGACAGCGGGCACAGGATTAGCAGGCACGGGATCAGCAGGCTGGACATTGGGCACCATAAAAGCAGGCTGGACAGTGGGCACAGGATCAGCAGGCTGTGCAACGGGCACAGGATCAGCAAGTTGAGCAGAGGGCACAGGATCAGCAGGTTGAGTAGAGGGCACAGGATTAGCAGGTTGAGCAGAGGGCACATGATCAGCAGACTGGACAGCGAGCACAGGTTCAGCAGACTGGACAACGGGCACAGGATCAGCAGACTGGACAGTGGGCACAGGAGCAGCAGACTAGACAGCAGCACAGGATCAGCAGACTGGACAGCAGGCACAGGATCAGCAGACTGGATAGCGGGCACAGGATCAGCAGACTGGACAGTGGGCACAGGATCAGCAGGCGGGACAGTGGGCACAGGATCAGCAGGCTGGAAAGTGGAAACTGGATCAGCAGGCTGGATAGCATGTTCAGGTCTGTCAGAAGCAGGCCAAACCCTATTGGCAATTGTGGAGGTAGACTGGAGCAGATTGGCTGGTGTGGAGGCAGACTGGAGCAGATCGGCCGGTGTGGAGGCAGACTGGGGCAAATTGGCTGGTGTGGAGGCAGGCTTGAGTAAATTGGCTGGATTGGAGGCATACTGGAACAGATCGGCTGGTGTGGAAACAGACTGGAGCAGAACGGCTGATGTAGAAGCAGACTGGAACAGATTGGTTGGTGTAGAAGCAGGCCAAACCCTATTGGCAATTGTGGAGGTAGGCTGGAGCAGATTGGCTGGTGTGGAGGTAGACTGGAGCAGATCGGCCGGTGTGGAGGCAGACTGGGGCAAATTGGCTGGTGTGGAGGCAGGCTTGAGTAAATTGGCTGGATTGGAGGCATACTGGAACAGATCGGCTGGTGTGGAAACAAACTGGAGCAGATCGGCTGGTGTAGAAGCAGACTGGAACAGATCGGTTGGTGTAGAAGCAGACTGGAACCGATTGGCTGTTGTGGAGGCAGACTGGAACAAATTGGTTGGTGTAGAAGCAGACTGGAACAGATCGGCTGTTGTGGAGGCAGACTGGAACAGATTGGCTGGTGTAGAGGCAGACTGGAACAGATTGGCTGTTGTGGAGGCAGACTGGAACAGATTGGCTGGCGTGGAGGCAGACTTGAGTAGGTTGGCTAGAGTGGAGGCATACCGGAACAGATCAGCTGGTGTGGAGGCAGACTGGAACGGATTGACTGGTGTACAGGCAAACTGAAGTAGACCAGCTGGTGTGGAGACAGACTGGAACAGATCGGTTAGTGTGGAGGCAGACTGGGACAAATTGGTTGGTGTGGAGCAAACTGGAACAGATCAGTTGGCGTGGAGGCAGACTGGAACAGATCAGTTGGTGTGGAGGCAGACTAGAACAGTTTGGTTGGTGTGGAGGCAGTATTGGATAGCGGATGGATTGTGCGGGTTGGGAAAAACTTCAGTTTCTTCTTAGGTTTAACTACTGAAGTTCTGTATGTGACTGCAGGGCTGTAAGTAGGGGGTGCAGCTGATGGAAGAGTATGGCTGGAGTATGGTAAGAAGGAGGGAGCAGTTGCTAAGGGGGATCTTTGTGGGATTGTTGCAGGCAGCGAAGAAGTGGTAGGTGGGTTAAAGGCAGGGTAGGTGCAGCAAGTGAAAACGGGGTACTGATATTTGGTTGGTAGCAGAGTATATTGGGCTGTGACTGTGGTTGCTGTAGGTGAAAGAGAGAGAGACCTTTGAGCAGGTAGGTCTCTAGTGGCAGGAATGGGTTGGTGCAAACAGACTGGGGCTGAATGCAACATATCCGACCATGCCTGTAGTAAAGGTTGAACAAAATTCGGTTTACATGCGGCCTGTCTGACAAGAGACTGCACTGCATTAATACACTCCACTAACACCTGTTAAGAGAGAGCATGCTGAGTAATGCTCAAATAAATAAGCTGAGTCATCTTCTAATAACCATACCAGAGATTCTACCTGAGCCTTACTGAAGGGAGGACAAAAATCATCACTGCCCTTAGGAATACTGGACAAAGCCAACTCTGCACAAATCTGAATCAATGGCTGAACATCTCCAAATGACATACTGCCCTGATAGACTCGGGAATGAGCAAGACAAATACATTCCAGTAGCTGGTCACTGGTCCACTCCTTCAATGTCTGGCAACAATATTCATTATCCTCTGTCACCAGCAGAGAAAAATAAATAACTTTCTCCAGATGCATGTTACCACAAAAAAACCAAGATGGCTTCTCTGTGCAGCCACTTTTGGTCAGGACTGGCCTTGGTATTATGTCAGGGACCGGTGTGACCATAAATGTGTGGACTGCAACAGAGTGTACTAGACACAGGTAAAAAGTAAATAATATGTGAACACACAATAAATGACAGACTGAATCCAATAAGTACAGTGCAAGGGATAACCAAATCGTAAACCTGCCAGAGCCAGGGTCATACACAGATCAAGAAGGGGGGAGCTGGGAACAGACAGGACAGGAAAAGGGAGTCAGGATCCGGACTGAGCAAGTAGGAAGGGATCAGGCTGCAGGATCAGGGTCAGAGTCCAGGGACAGGAGACAGGCTTTAGGAATACAGGAACACCGGAACGCAGATCAGGGGCACAAGAAGACATTGCCAAGGCAAAGAATCACAATATTAACCAGGTTTAAATATGCTTCCTTCAATCAGCATCAGGTGCAGCACCACCAGCAGGAGAAATCTTTACCGACCGCCAGCCTCCGACTGCTGAGGGACACCCGCTGGTGGACACCAGAACTGCAGCCCATAGGTCTGGGAGCTACAGTGCCACCAACAGGTGATACTGTTCCTCACAGCCGGGAATGATCGGTGCGGTAGGAGGGACAGCTGTGATCACCGATCTCCTTGCATGGTTTTTTAGCTGAGAGCCACAGGAGGGAGAGGAGAAGTGACTGTCAGTTGATTGATGCAGGGAGATTGGTGATCACAGCTGTCCCTCCCACAGCACCGATCATCCCCGGCTGTGAACCAGAGGGCCATCCATGTGTGCAGTGTAGGTCACAGTGGCCCCCCTAGGGGGTCTGTGTGCGGTGAATATGGATGATACGCTACTGACCTGAGGAGAGAGTACTGGCTGCCCCCCCCTCCCCATGCCACTACAATCCGGGGACAGACTGGCTCCGGGGACAGTGTCCTCAATCCAGGGACTTTCCCCGGAAACCGAGGACGTCTGGTCAAGCTAGCAAAGGGTCTCTCATGCATTCTAAAAGTGGAGAAAAAAATGCACCAAATTCATATACCTGTCTAGAAATTGTATTTAAATTTGGCTCCTACTGTGCCACTTTTAGAATGCAGTGAGACACTTTTGCAAAATCTATCTCAGTTTTTCTTAACCACTTCAGCCCCGGAAGGTTTTACCCCCTTAATGACCAGGCCATATTTTGCGAAATGGCATTGCGTTATTTTAACTCCATATTGCACGGTCATTCAATGCTGTACCCAAATCAAATTGATGTCTTTTTTTCCCACAAATAGAGCTTTCTTTTGGTGGTATTTGATCACCTCTGCAGTTTTTATTTTTTGCGCTATAAACAAAAAAAGACAGACAAAAATAATATTATTTACTTTCTGCTATAAAACATATCCGAAAAAAAATTTAAAAAATCAAATTTCTTCATCAATTTAGGCCTTTTTAGGACTTCTACATTTTTTTTATTGCTTTTACTGGTAACGGTGGCGATCAGCGATTTTTAGCGGGACTGCAACATTGCGGTGGACAAATTGACACTTTTTGGGGACCAGCGACACCAATACAGTGATCAATGCAAAAAAATGCACTGTAACTGTATAAATGACACTGACAGGATATGAGTTAACATCAGGGGCGATCAAAGGGTTAAGTGTGTTCCCTGGGAGTGTTTTCTAACTGTGGGGGGGGGGGGGGAGGAAGGACGGGAAGAACACAGAGATCCATGTTCCTACTTACCTGTCAGAAAGGGCATCTGCCTTGTTTACATAGGCAGATCCCCGTTCTGCCTCTTTGTGGAGCCATCACGGGTGGCTGATGGACATCGGGTCCGCCAGACCTGCAGCTTGACTCCCCCCTTCGTGCAGCGGACGCGCACAGTATATATTGCACAGTATCTATTGCATGAAATGACGTACAGATACGTTGTTTTGTGCAATGGAGCCACTCTGCCGGAGTATATATGCGGTGGGCGGTCTTTAAGTGGTTAATTAGCTCCACTTTCACATTTGGCAAACTTATGGTGACACAATGTAAAAGTGGCACATTTTAGAACTATCTGAATTTGGTGCATGAGTCGCTGTCAGAACCATAAGTGTTAAGAATGCTTCATGAATTTGGCACAGTACATTAACAAGAGGGATTAATGGCAGAAACGTGGTGCAGCAGCTATATTGAATTTTTATCCAGGTGTCTTGCTGTAGCAGAGCATTTTCTCATAAAGCACTCAAGGCAACCATCTACAGGTCAGTGGCGGCTGGTGTTTTTTTTGGGGGGGCAGGCAAACAACCCCTTCCCCCCCATTGGTTGGTGGCATCTCAGCACCCCCCCCCGCACTTACCCCAGCAGGGGTTGCGGGCTCAGGCAAGCAGCGGCGGGCTTCGGTAGGCAACGGCGGGTTGCGGGCTCCAGCAGTAATGGCACGCTGTGGCGGGTTAAGGGCTTTGAAGGTTTGCGGGCTCTGGCAGGCATCGGTGGGCTTCGGTGAGTTGCAGGCTCTGGCGGCAGTGGGCTTCTATGGATGGCAGGCGGGCTCCTGTGTCTACTGCGCGGCTCCTCCCTTCTACTCCTATGCATCCAATAGGATTGCCTGTCCTTTCAGCCAATTGGGTGACGGGTATTAGATCTGCTTCCCGACTGGCCGGGAGGAGGTTCAGTGTTGCAACAGCGAATATTTATTCGCTGTAGCAACACATCTGGGTGGGCAATGCTCTGCACCCCAAGCTCACCCTCTGGCTCTAATCAGTGCTTCAAAAAACACACTCCGCCCATCACCACCCTAGGAATTCATGTGCCCAGCATCCTGAAAGGTGCCAGGTGCATGGACAGGGAGGGCGATGGCATAGATGGGGAGGCAGTGCCCATACACCCACAATGGACAGGTGTTACTGTAAATTTACCAGGAAAAGATACAACTAGATAGCATGGGTGCACACCGGTGGAACACACAAGGGCAGTTATAAACTTAATCACAAGGCCGCAAATGTCTGTGGGACCCACCCTACTGTATATCAAACAATTTCTATACTATCCCATAGCCTATCCTATCAGTATAAAAAACTGAAAAAGAAGATGAGACTACTTTTTTTCGCTGAGCATTTTGCCAGTGTTTTCTGTGAGTGCTTAGAGCAGAACGCAGATCAGCCTTTATAAAGCTGCTTACAACGCATACAATGCATGGTAGCTCACAGTCCTAACCAGCTATTTACAGAACAGGGGAGTTTCAGTCCTTTCAACGTGTGTTAAAATAAGACATTGCAACTTTCACTTCTGCAGAATTTTGCAATTAGTAGTGACTGTTACATGAAATCACATGAGTCACCTCTCTTAGATCTGATCCCTCTCAGAGTTTTGTACTGCAGCACTGGCAGGTCTATAGCCCACTCTATGGTATGGCCTTTTTTTCAACATAAGTGTCTGTGTTTGCACCACAAATTGCTACCTCAGTGGCTGTATTAACTTTTCCCACAATGTCCATTATTTCTATTTTTTCTTTCTCCCATACATATTACGATGACTGGCACCTTTCCTCCTATTGTCAACACTACATGGCAGCCTGCCCCTCTTACATCATCTTATGTGGTAGAACCATGCCTTACACCCATCCAAAATACCCACATTCTCTAGTATCTCTCCCCCTTTTGCCCACAAATACATTGTCTGGCAACCCCCCTTCCTCCCTCCACCCTATGTGGCAGATTCTCTGTTCTGCTTCACTTTCATGTATCTTTTCTGTGTTGTATTGAACTGCATGAGGTTATCAGTTTTATCGGTAGTATGCTGATATCTAGTGGCAATTTAAGACCATTGCAACTTGTTTACTGATATGATTTTGGTATCTTCCTCTGTCCTTCCTTCCGGTTTAGGGCTAGTTAGTTTAGTCCTAAGATAGACCCTCCCTGCTTCTTCAATGTTCCCTCATTCAGTATTAGTTATTCACAGAAACAGGGTTCGGAAAGTCATTGTCTTCTTATGCTTCAAAAATCTGGAAAAATAACCTTTGCATTGGATTTCAACTTTGACTATGTCTTAATGAAGAGTTAAGTTGTTTGTAGATGGTGCCAAATCAGCAGGTGACAATGCTGTTTGGACAGACTTCGTCTACGGAGGAATGTCAATGCATAAAGTGACATTGAGTTGAAACAGAACGTTCCGCCATCTATAATATATTTTCTGTCAGCACCCCACCCCATCCATGCTATGTTCCTGCAGTACCCTTTTCCTACTAATATAACATTTTCTGCAATGTCTTACCCTATTGCCTGCACTACATCCTCTGGCAGCTATCATCTCACGTTATGTTCTCTGGCACCTCCGTTATCCACACTACATTTCCTGGCAGCTTTCTTGCATCCCGTTTCCTGATAGTGGTTAAAGCGCATATCCTCATGCGCCCTTTGGCCTCATGCACACTGCAGTTCAAAGAAGCTGCTGCTACAGGCATTTGAGCTGTTTTGAGCTTTTACTTTTCTCTGCCTGTTAACTCCCCTCCATGCAAATCTATGTATCTGTGCACACAATAGGCATTTTCAGGCGTTTAGTGGTAGGGGAGTCAGGCAGAAAAAAACCCAAAACCCCAAAGGTGTTCTCCTGAAAATGTCTATAGTGTCCATGGACACGTTAGGCTAACATGGAGGGGAATTAACACTCAGAGAAAAGTAAATGCTCAAAACAACTCAAACGCCTGTAGGTGCAGCTTCTTTGAACTGCAGTGTGCAAGAGGCCTTTAACCACTTCAGCCCCTGCAGGATTTACCCCCTTCCTGACCAGAGCACTTTTTTGCGATTCAGCACTGCGTTGCTTTAACTGACAATTGCTCATGTCATGTGACGTTGTACCCAAACAAAATTGACGTCCTTTTTTTCCCACAAACAGAGCTTTCTTTTGGTGGTATTTGATCACCTCTGCAGTTTTTATTTTTTGCGCTATAAACAAAGAGTTACAATTTTGAAAAAAAACCCATATTTCTTACTTTTTGCTACAATGCATATCCAAAAAAAGATATAAAAAACAAATGTATTCATCAGTTTAGGCCGATATAGATTCCTCTCATATTTTTGGAAACAAAAAAAACGCGATAGGCGTATATTGATTGGTTTGCGCAAAGGTTGCCATGTTTACAAACAATGAGAATTAACTTGTGATTTTTTTTACTAGTAATGGCAGCAATCTGCGATTTTTAGCGGGACTGCGATATTATAACATGTCGGACACCTTTGACACTTTTTTGGAACCATTGGCATTTATACAGGGACCAGTGCTATGAAAATGCACTGATTACTGTGTAAATGTCACTGGCATGGAAAGGGTTAACATTAGGGGGCGATCAAAGGGTTACCTATGTTCTCTGGGATGTGTTACTAACTGTATGGGGGCTGGGCTGACTGGGAGAGAAGAGTGATCGCTGCTCCCATATTCAGGGAACATACGATCACACTCCTTCTCCTGTCAGAACAGGGATCCGCTTGTTTACATTAGCGGATCCCCATTCTGTCACTGCCGGGGAGCGATCACTGGTGGCCAGCGGACTCGAGTCCACCCCACCCAATCACTGGCTCCACCCAATCACTGTATTGTGTGAGCGTGCCCACAATACTCGCTCCTGTCAGGTGACGGCGGTTTGTGCAGGAGAGCCATGTTGCTGCCGTCAATACATGGCGGGAGGACAACAACTGGTTAAAGTACATGCAAGTACAACAAATACTTGAGCTCCTAAGTCCTGCCATGGGTTTACAACAGAAAGCAATTTTGTAGACTTAGGCTTCATGTACACATTGCCTATTATGACAGCCGACTGCAGGAAAACCAAAAAACGCTGCAAAATTGCGCTGCACTTTTACAGCATTTTGTGGCCAGTGGTCAAAACGTTCCTATTCTCAATGCGAACCTCCTCTAACTGCAGCAGCTTCTAAACAATCCTTAAAGCTTATGTGTGCATGGACAAATAGGCTTTTATGGGGTTGAATTTAGGAGCTTTGGCAAAAAAAATGCCAAGTTTAGGAGCTGTAGTGTACATGAAGCCTAAAGCTTCATGTAAACTAGCCTACACTGGCATCTCCTAAACTTGAGTTTAGGAGCTTTTGTAATTTTTTTGCCAAAGCTCCTAAACTCAACTCCATAAAAGCCTATGTGTCAATGTACACATAGGCTTTTAGCAGGGTTTAGGAGCTGCAACGTTTAGGTGAACTTCAACCTCCCTCTACTGAACATGGAAGAATTGTGTTCAGAATAGAAACATTTTGACCGCTGTCTGCAAAAAAACTCAAAATGCAGCAAAACCGCTGCAAAAACGTATCTTTAACAGACCAAAAGGAAGCAAACAAAAGATTTTTGTCAGTGCATCCAGAAGCTGGCTAAATAGCCTGTGTTATCAGAGGACACTCTATAGCTTCTGACACAGTGAGGCTGATCCCTCTAGTGCTAAGCGTAGGATCTGCCTTGTCACATCCTGAATGCATAGTGGGGGAGTGAGAACTTACAGAAGAGCAGAGGATCTCAATATACTGTATGTTGTTCGGAAAGCTGAGTTTACATTGAACCCGGATCGTTGTGGAAGTCCCAGCCAGCAGGAGGAAGAGAACAGAATGCTGGGAGAGGTGATAAATAGCCTGGTTTGGGGAGGAGTCAGTCTCTTTGAACCACGGCCTTCACCTGGAAACAGTGATCCATACTGCGCTGCGGCCAAGGCGGTAGGGGAGAGCCTCTGGAAAGCGTGTGTGGATGAACTTGTTATCAGCAGAGTCCGGTTGTCGGGTGGTCACCCACCTCACCTGCATCACAGATACAGCTGAGCTGCGGTGCTAAGAGGTGCGGGGTCGTGCACTGTCACTTGAGCACAGTATCTGCAGAGGCCTGATGCAGGATCTTCCCACCATCCCTCTTGAGCTTGGTATCACTTGGACTGGTGAGCAGGGGAGCAGGCATATGCCCACCCTCTTTGCACCTAAGGACATTGCACGCAGGCACCTTTACTTTGTCTTCTTCATTAGAGCTTTATGAGGAGACATCTACAATACCTGCTGCGCTACTGTATGTCATTATCTCACCATTACTTTGGGCCCCAACACTTGAGCTAGCTGAAGATTCAAGACCCTTGCATCAAGGAAAGGACTCTTTTGTCCCCCAGCCAAAGTGTTTGTGTTAGGGCGCTATGGTAGCAAGAAGTTAATGGGAGTAGTCTGATATCACATTGGTCATTCTCCTACCCTTTTCTGACCCGTAGCTATAGACCTTGATTGGTTAATACTTCCTGTTTTTTTCTCCTCAAAGGACTTTACTGACAAGTCATTTGTTCATACATATAAAGAGTATAACAATAACAATGAAGAAAACATTTGTAATGTTTTTAACTTTAACTTTTTAAAATGTATCAATAAAATTCTTTATATTTTATCAAATATCATGTTTATTATGGCACCGTCATAATCCCACATCCCCTTCACCAAACTCTACCATATTATTAGGGATGAGGTGATAACACCGTACCACCAGACTAATAAACCTATGCATCTAGATTTGACTACAGGTGATTCAATTTACCATTAATTAGTCTAAGGTGACACTAGAACTATTTTACTAATACGTTATGTAAATTGTTATTACTTTTGTACTTATCCCCTTAATTTTGTTTTTGATTTTCTAAATAGTTTCTTTGACACTGTGTATGATGGCGAATTTCTGTGGGGAGGCTTGGGAGAATCTGATGACAAAGGCTCAAAAATCACAGGATGCTACAGAGGTTACTGAGGCTGAATTGGCAAAATCATGTGTTAGACTACAACGTATATTGGAGAAAAAAGTGTGCATATTCTGGTACAACAAATACTTTGATAAATACTCTGATAACCAAGTTATTCCATGGGGGTCTTAGGATCCAAATTTGAGGAAAATTGATGATACACTTAAGCAATCTTGGGAACACAACCTACAAACATGTTCTCTGGGCATGCTTTTGCTTCTTTGTAAACAGTATGAAAGTGAGATTGCACTTCTGAACACTCAAGTCCAGAAGTGGTATAGCAAACACATTCTTGTAGCCAGCACCACTTTTTTTAAAAAAAAAAGGAGAGTGAGCTGCGAGAACACATTAAAAACGACACCATTCGGGGGCCCACTGAGTCACTCACTGTTTGGGATTTGTGCTCTCGCGGGTGTCGGTGGCTCTCCTCCACGGCTGGTATGGCTCTGTGTAACCCCCTATCGGGTATTCAAACCTGGCCCTTCCCCCTGTGGTCATTTCTTGGTATTGCAGCTATGGCTATAAATATACGGTTAATTTCTTGGAACATCAGGGGCCTAAATTCTAAATTTAAACGAGCACTGGTTCTGAAATATCTGCAGGCTCGGCACCCCCACGTCATATTTCTTCAGGAGACTCACCTGGTTGGCAGCAAGATTTTGGCCATAAAGCGCCCATGGATGCACAGAGCCATACACGCCACATATTCCTCATATGCCAGGGGGGTGGCGATTTTGTTACATAGGTCATTGCCCTGCACGGTGGAAAAGGTGATTTCTGACAGTGGGGGACGTTACCTAATTGTGTTGATTTCGGTGTACTCCTTCAGGGTGGCATTGGTCAATGTCTACATTCCTCCGCCGTTTTCCAATGCTATCCTGTATGAGTTGCTGGACAAGGTAGCACCCCTG
>BLSH010432335.1:595209-607706 GCA_018402905.1 Glandirana rugosa
CATTCTTTTTTTTCTTTTTTTTTCTCTTTCTCCCCCCCCCCGCCCCCGCCCCGCACCCAGCACACCTTACATCTTTCTCTTTTTTTTTCTTTTTTTTCTTACTTTCAATGGGCATATGTCATTATTCCAGCGAGGTTGCCAAGCATTTGATATGGCAAAACTAGAGGGGAAGAAGAGAAAAAACAAAAAAACCCCATCAAACAAACAAAAAAACAAACCCCACCACCCCCAAATGTTTCCTTCTTCTACACCTTAACCTTCTCTCATATGGAAGCTTGAAAAAGTATTAGTGTTATATCAATTCGTGATTAGGTGAGTTTTAATTAATTAGTGAGTGCATTCATTATCTGTATGAGAAAAAAAAAGGGAAGGAATTCCCACATCCAAAAACAAGCAGGGGTTCTTCCTTCTTCAACATCATTGCCTTCTCCCATATGAAGGTGTGCAAAAATGTAATGTGATATCAATTGTGCATAAATAATTTTTCTATTGTGATATGTTGATTAGTATATAGTTTCCCTCCCCATCACCCGATCGTTACTTCTTTATATGTGAGGTGACCATTTTCATACATGCATTATAACCATGACCATTCACACTGTACTAATTTATAATCTCTGCTGTCATTCTACTTAACTCACTTCGTGAGAATCCCTCAACCTTCCACCACACGGCCTACTCAAAAACAAAAGCAAACCCCTTCCACCTCCCTCTACCTCCCTGTTGCTGCTGGTCCTCAATGCTCATTCCTTGACCACTCACTTAGGTCCCTGACCCTGCTCATTCCACTGAACCTTTCTCTATTTTGAAGAGTAATGCCTGGTGTCTGGGGAAAAAAAACCCCAACCCACCCCCCCTCTCATTTCTCATAGGCACGTTATGATTTCCCTTTTTTTCTTTTTTTTCCCCTTCTTTTTGAAATATCATGTTTAACTCCATCAGTTGTTTTTCTCAATCTTTGGCCACTTCTGGGGCATGCAGTTCCCATTGCGCCCATATTTCCTTTAACTTCTCCTGTTGGTCCCTTACCATATGCACCCATCTTTCTGCTTCTGTTATTTTCTCCACTTCCCTCTTCCAGTCCAATAAGTTCGGGCAAGTTGTTTGTCTCCAAAATGTGGGTATTAAAAGCTTTGCTGTATTTAATAAATGCGTAGTTATACTTTTTTTATATGCCTTAATCGCGATTGGCATCCCATGGAAGAGGAGATGTATCGGTGAGAACTCGATGGGCTTAGATGTTAGTTTTTCAATCCATGGGAAGATCGCCCCCCCAAAATAGTTTAATCCTGGGACAGGACCACCATAGATGGAGAAACGTACCCCTCTGTCCACAACCTCTCCAACATCCATCCTCCCTCCACGGGAACATTTTAGCTAACTTGACCGGGGTTCGATACCATCTCACCATAAATTTATACATCATTTCCTGTATATGTGCGCTTATAGAAGTCAAGTACGTAAGTTTAATACATTTTTCAGTTTGAGCTTTGTTCAACATCAAATTTAGCTATCCTTCCCATTCTCTAGTATAATAAGGAGTTGAATTGTGTTGGGTGTTTCTGCCGAACTTCATGAAAAAGTTTGAGCACCGAACTTGACCCGAACTTGACCCCGAACCCCACTGATATCAATGGTGACCCGAACTTTTGGGCGCAAAAATGGCTCTAAAAAAGTCCTGGAAAGGGCCAGAGGGCTGCAAAAGGAAGCAAAATGGGGGTAAGAGTAGGACAAGTGCCCTGCAAACAAATGTGGATAGGGAAATAACTTAAAATCACATAAAAAAATAAAAAAAATGGAGGAAGAGGATGTGGAGTAGGAGGTTGAGGAGGCGGTGACCGTGGCGGTGGAGGAGGAGGAGGTAGCCAACACTGTTTTTTGTTTGTTTTTTTTTCTAATTGGGGCAGCCCCCAAAATATTGAGACATGTTAAAAAAAAAAAGGATACGTTCACTTAAGTATACCAATGGCTGTTTGAGGCCGGTATAAATGGCTATTCTGCACAAGGTACAGACAAGTCTTGTGGGATCCATGCCTGGTTCATTTTAATAAAGGTGAGCTTGTCCACATTGGCTGCAGACAGGTGGTTGCGGACAGGCAGCTGCGCTTGTCTGTGAAAACGCCTCCTGCCGTGCTAAACACACTTTCAGACAATACACTGGCTGCAGGGCAGGCCAGCACCTCCAAGGCATAAAGGGCAAGCTTAGGCCACGTGCCCAATTTGGAGACCCAGAAGTTGAATGGGGCAGACCCATCAGTCAGTACGTGTAGGCGTGTGTACACATACTGTTCCACCATGTTACTGAAATGCTGCCTCCTGCTAAGACGCTGCCTATCGGCTCGTGGTGCTGTTTGTTGTGGCGTGCTGCTGACAAAGCTTTTCCACATTTCAGCCATGCTAACCCTGCCTTCTGAGGTGCTGGCGGTGCCACAGCTGCGTTGGCGACCTTTTCCTCCTCCTCTGCCTTCACCTTGTGCTTCCACTGAGCCCTCGGTGTCATTTGGGAATGCTCTCAGCAGCGCGTCTACCAGCATGCGCTTGTAGTCCCGCATCTTCTAATCACGCTCCAGTGAGGGAATTAAGGACGGCACGTTGTCCTTGTAATGGGGATCCAGCACGGTGGCCACCCAGTAATCAGCACAAGTTACAATGTGGGCAACTCGGCTGTCGTTGCGCAGGCAATGCAGCATGTAGTCGCTCATGTGTGCCAGGCTGTCCAGAGGCAAAGACAAGCTGTCCTCTGTGGGAGGTGTATCATCTGTGTCCTCCGTATCCCCCCAGCCACGCTCCAGTGATGCCCACGAGCTGCGTTGGGTGCCACCTTGCTGTGAACACGGTTCCTCCTCCTCCTCTTGATGATCTTCCTCATCCTCCTCATCCTCCAGAACTGTGCCCTGGCTTGAAATTTTTTTACCTGGCCTATGCTGGTGCAGGAACCCACCCTCCGAGCCACTTGTGAATGACTGGCCTGATAACCATGGAAATGACTCCTCTTCCTCCTCCTCCTGTGCCACATCCTCTTCCATCATCACCTAGTGTTTTTTCAAGGAGACATAGAAGTGGGATAGTAACGCTGAGAACCGTGTCATCAGCACTGGCCATGTTGGTGGAGTACTGTGCAATATGATACACAGGTCTCGCATGGAGGCCCACTCGTTGGTGGTGAAGTGTTGCTGTTCCGCAGAGCAACTGACCCGTGCGTGCTGCAGCTGAAACTCCACTATTGCCTGCTGCTGCTCGCACAGTCTCTCCAGCATGTGCAAGGTGGAGTTCCACCTTGTGGGCACGTCGCATAGGAGGCGGTGAGTCGGAAGGCTGAAGTTATGCTGCAGCGCAGACAGGCAAGCAGCGTCAGGGTGAGAACGCCGAAAACGTGCACAGACGGCCTGCACTTTCTGCAGCAGCTCTGACATATCCGGGTAGTTTTTTAGAAAGTTCTGCCAGGCAAGGGATGTGCTTCAAACCGGCTAGGCTCAGAGCTGCTACGAGATTTCGCCCATTATCACACACCACCAGGCCGGACTTGAGGCTCAGTGGCAACAACCACTCATTGGTCTGTTGTTCAATGCCCGTCAACAGCTCCTGCACAGTGTGGGATTTATCCCCCAAACATGTCTGTTTTAAAACAGCCCGCTGTCGTTTCACCCTGGATGTGCTGAAGTTGGTGGTGAAGGTGTTACGCTGACCGGATGAGGAGGTGGTAGAGGAAGAGGAAGCGGAGTAGGAGGAGGAGGCAACAGGAGGCAAAGAGAAATGCCTTGCAATCCTCGGTGGCAGAAGGACATTCGCCAAACTGCTATCCGCACTACCCGCCACTACATTTGCCCAGCGTGCAGTTAGCGAGATATAGCGTCCCTGCCCATGCTTACTGGTCCACGTATCAGTGGTTATGTGGACCTTGCCACAGATGGCGTTGCGCAGTGCACACTTGATCTTGTCCCCGACTTGTTTGTGCAGGGAAGGGATGGCTCGCCTGGAAAAGTAGTGGTGGCTGGCAACCACGTACTGTGGGACAGCCACCGCCATCAGGTTTTTAAAACTGTCTGTGTCCACCAGACGGAATGACAGCATTTCAAAGGCCAGGAATTGTGGCGTGGGTAGGGGGGTACTTCCTCTTTCTCTCCAGTGTTTGGGAGATGGAGAGCTGTAAGCTTCCATGTGACCGTGTGGAAATGCTTGGGGACAGTGACGGACATGGTGGCATTGCTGTCACATCGTTTGTTTGCTGGGTGGCAGGTGACACTGGCACTGTAGAGGTGGAGGAAGAGGCTGAGGCAGCAGCAGAAGAGGAAGCAGGAGGAGGCTGAGACCTTTCTTGGATTTTGAGGTACTTTTCCACTGCAGCTCGTGCTTTGCATTTAGATGCCTGGTCATGCAGGTTGTGCTCAGGTTTAGAACATTTATGCCTCGCTTCAGGCTCTCATTGCACTCGTGTCTGGTTGTCAGCACATTGTCTGAAGAACTGCCACACCGGGGAATGCCTTTGAGCTGCCTTTGGTGTGCTAGGCCCCTGGGTGCAGTGGGTAGTAGCAGGCATACTGTCTAGGGGATGGTTGCTCTGCTTTTCCAACTTCTTTTGCTGTGCTGATGGCTCTGTGCAACCACAACCTCTTTCTCCAAACTGCACACATCACTCGCATGACCTTCATTCCATGTGGTGTCTAAGACCTCATCATCCTCCATATCATCTTCCACCCACTCTTCACCACTGCCCTCCTTGTCAGTCTGCACACTGTAGAAAGCCGCAGCAGTTTCGTCATGATCAGAGACGTGCTGCAGTGGTATTTCCCTGTCCTCATGCTGAAACAGAAGTGGTTGGGCATCGGTGCACTCAATGTCTTCCACTTCTGGGGCAGGGATATGTGGATGTCCCACGGAATGCACACCAGCAGAGTCATCAAAAAGCAGAAGAGACTGCTGCATGACTTGGGGCTCAGACTGCTTGGCTGATTTACAAGGGGCTAAGGGGAAAGACAGATGGCCATGGGGTTAAGGTGCCAACGCTGAGCTTTCAGCAAGGGACTGGGTGGGAGACAATGTGAAGGAACTGGAAGCATTGTCTGCCACTCAATCTACTATCATCTGTACGTGTTCTGGCCTCACCATTCGTTGAGCGGTATTTGGGCCTACCATATAACGTTGAAGGTTATGTCGGCTACTCGCACCTGAGGAAGGTGTTTCACTTGTGCGTGTAGCTGGCACAGATCAACCACATCCTCTCCTTGCAACAGGAGCATCACCAACACCACCAACACCAGCAGCACCAGCAACACCACGACCACGTCCCTTATTTGACTCTCTCCTCATTCTGAACGCAAATGTCCTATTTAGAAGAAATTTATATTATTTTTTTATAACGCTAATCTGTCCCTCACACCAGTAGCAGGATCCTCTCC
This sequence comes from Glandirana rugosa, assembly GCA_018402905.1. Classification (NCBI taxonomy): domain Eukaryota; kingdom Metazoa; phylum Chordata; class Amphibia; order Anura; family Ranidae; genus Glandirana; species Glandirana rugosa. The sequence continues at coordinate 600,606 of BLSH010432335.1, forward strand.
CTACACTTGTATGAGATGATTTTATAATGCCAATCTGTCCCTCACACCAGCAGCAGGAACATCTCCCTACACCAGTATGAGATGATTTTATAACGGTAATCTGTCCCTCACACCAGTAGCAGGAACCTCTCCTTACACCAGTATGAGATGATTTTATAACGCTAATCTGTCCCTCACACCAGCAGCAGGAACCTCTCCCTATACTAGTATGAGATGATCTTATAACGGTAATCTGTCCCTCACACCAGCACCAGGAACCTCTCCCTACACCAGTATGAGATGATTTTATAACGCTAATCTGTCCCTCACACCAGCAGCAGGAACCTCTCCCTACACCAGTATGAGATGATTTTATAACACTAATCTATCCCTCGCACCAGTGGCAGGAACCTCTCCCTATACTAGTATGAGGTGATCTTATAACGGTAATCTGTCCCTCACACCAGCAGCAGGAACCTCTCCCTATACTAGTATGAGATGATTTTATAACGGTAATCTGTCCCTCACACAAGCAACAGGAACCTCTCCCTACACCAGTATGAGATGATTTTATAACGCTAATCTGTCCCTCACACCAGCAGCAGGAACCTCTCCCTACACCAGTATGATATGATTTTATAACGGTAATCTGTCCCTTACACCAGCAGCAGGAACCTCTCCCTATACTATTATGAGATGATTTTATAACGGTAATCTGCCCCTCACACCAGCAGCAGGAACCACTTCCTACACCAGTATGAGATGATTTTATAACGCTAATCTGTCCCTCACACCAGCAGCAGGAACCTCTCCCTACACCAGTATGATATGATTTTATAACGGTAATCTGTCCTTTACACCAGCAGCAGGAACCTCTCCCTATACTAGTATGAGATGATTTTATAACAGTAATCTGTCCCTCACACCAGCAGGGGGAACCTGTCCCTATACTAGTATGAGATGATTTTATAATGCTAATCTGTCCCTCACACCAGCAGCAGGAACCTCTCCCTATACTAGTATGAGATGATTTTATAACGGTAATCTGTCCCTCACACCAGCAGGGGGAACCTCTCCCTATACTAGTATGAGATGATTTTATAACGGTAATCTGTCCCTCACACCAGCAGCAGGAACCTCTCCCTATACCAGTATGAGATGATTTTATAAGGCTAATCTATCCCTCACAGCGGCGACAGGAACCTCTCCCTATACCAGTATGAGATGATTTTATAACGGTAATCTATACCTCACAGCAGCGGCAGCATCCTCTCCCTACACTAGCCTTAGAGCATGTGACATGCAGCACTACGTGACCCCAGCTCATATCGAGGCTGGGTCACATGATGTACTGGCCAATCACAGCCATGCCATTAGTAGGCATGGCTGTGATGGCTTCTAAGGGCATACAAGTGAAACGCTTGTTGATTGGCTGCCCTGCAGCTATTCAAAAGGTGCAAAAAACATATCCGAACCCCAAACCCGAACCCAGACTTTTTCTCAAATGTCCGGGTTCGGGTTCAGGACACAGACACCCTAAAGTCCGGTACGGACCAGTTGCTCCTAAGCCCTTTGAATGTACTGAGTTTTATTTCACTACAGGAGACCAACAAGTGCACCACCGTTAAGCACGTGCAGGACTCAGTGTATGGGACACTGGTTGTATATACTTGGATCCATACTGGGGGGTTTGATTCAGTGCACTGGGTCAGGTATTAAGGTACAGCCAGCTTCTTGGACTGTGGTGCTAGGGTGAGGGAGAGTGGGGACTGACACGCAGACATAAAGCTGGTCCTGAACCCTCCTTCTGCCTGGACTCATATAGCCCACTTCGGTAAGGGGTTCTTAAATGCTGTATTGAAGTTGGATTTGTTGTTCTACCATTCACAAGTATCCACCTCTGTCCTTGGGCCCATTCCATTAAAAGGGGTCCTCCAAGAACAGACGAGGTTGCATCTATTCTATCTTTGACAGTGATCATTTGTTTACTGTATCCTATCACATATAAATATTGTCGCATCACTGTGGCTGTTGTTACATTTTCCTTTTAAGCAACCTTTACAGTAAAAGTTACCCTTTTGATTTCACCATAATATGTGTCAGTTACTGTGGCAATTACATTATACTACTACCAGGTGTGCCAGAGGGGATTGAGGCTATTGTTGAGGTTGAGAGGCAGAGTGACCCTGAAACAAATACAAATTTCATTAGCAGCTCCTTCGGGGGTACCTCTACATTAGCCTAAAGAAAAGCATTGTGGGAGCTGAAGTTTTCCGAACAGACATTGCTGATCTTCAGAACTGACCATGAACTACACATCCCAGCAAGCCATCTGCTCCAGGCAAGAATTGAGGGGGAGACTATAAAGTCATCTGCTGACCAGGCCTATGCTCTCTTGCTTCTTAGATCTCATTGTGTGAGCACCTTCTTGGCGCTGTGTGAGGAGACCATGGCCTACCACACAATGCACAGCCTACAGCTCCACCCCCAGAAGGTCAGGGGGCCAGGACATCGCCCGCTTTTTCCATCTGCAGCAAGGAGAATCGTTTGATCGTCCTCATCAAGATTGGTGAGAGGGCACTTGCCCACAAATCCCTTTGCCAGTCTTTAATACTACAGTCTGAACACTGTGCACAGACAACATTTACCTGGATTACATAGAAGATTGCTATAAATCAGAATCAGCTATTTTGCCTTGTTCACCATCACTTTGCCACATTAAGGAATTCTTGTTCTATGAGCTCCAACTGCCAGTGAAGACAGTACAAGGCCTTGCATTTAGAACATTGATGTTTATTACTCTGAAAGGGGACACTTTACTGGTATCTATAGTACATTATCTCTCATTAGGATCAAAGGTATTATAGGCCAGACCGGGGATCCTCTTTAAGCAGAAATATTCCTTATATCTACCAATAGCTTCCTCAAAGGACTCATTTTGTTACTGTGTATATTGTTATAATTCACTTGTCATTACTAACTGTTATTTGATGGCTGTAATATTATTTCAACCTAGTCTTGGCTGTAACCAGGACTTGGTTGACTAATCCTCCATTTAAATCTCTCCTGTTGAGTAAGTAAAATCTTAGAGAGTTAAAACTACTTGCATTGTGTCAAAGTGTTATTTAAAGGTATACACAATATGTCTCAACCTAGAGTGTCAGAAGGGCTGGAAAGTTCACAGGGTCAAGGCGGCACAGAAGAACATGCTACTACAAGCAACCCCCTAGGGGGCAGTGCTACAAGTATATGGGACCTGGGGTGGTTAATGGGCGGATCCCCTCTATACTACGGCATATATTTTTTTCACTTTTCTTTGGAGAGATTTCTTCATCCACATTGATCGATGTGAATGAAGGAATCTGTTAGGTTCTCTTTTTTTCGTTCAGCCCACAGGCTGCATGACAAAAAAAGAACATTACAATATATGCCCAAGAAGGACCAGCAACATACTGGTACGTCACTGGACTTTGAGTGGTTATACTGGGATGATGCCTGCAGGTGTAGGCATCATCTTGGTATCGTCTTTTTCAGCCAGCTGATTGGAGATTGGAATGGCTCCAATCATCTCTATGGCATAAGAAACTGGAAGCTATGAGCAGTTCATCATTTGGTTTCGCCGGATATAAACAGCTCCATTTCTGAATTGGGAAAGCATCTGATCACACCGATCTTGGTATAGTCAGAAGGCAGGGGTAGGCAACCTAAGAGGTGGAGATCTACCTGAACAACATGGAAGAGATCAGAGATCAGCAGGATTTGGTGCCTTTTTTTAAAAACTATGTGCGTTTTTTTTTCCTCATGGATAAATGCAGGTAAATAAAATGACCCACTGAAGACCTGTGTCATGTTCATACCAGCACACGGTGTTTCTCTGTGTTCCAGAGATGTGTGTTATGCAACATCTTTGCATATTGCATCTCACTGGATGTCTCCGCATGACACCATACTGCAAAAGCAACGCACCATGCTTCTGTGTGGTGACATAAATGAAGTGTCACTTTGTGCAGTGACACAAAAAAATGAAACTTTGATATGCTTAAATGTGCATCACACTTTCCCCTACCATTGGCTCACTGCAGCTGAAACAGACAGATGCCCGCACACTAAACCACTTTGGTTTAGAGTGCAATTAGTGTGAACAGGCTCTTAAAGAAATTAAATAGCAAGGCCCTAATAAAAAGCAAGGACAGCATGAAGAAATCTTAGCAAAATATAATAAAACAGATGTCATTGTAAAAATATAAACTTAGCCTACCTCTAAGCGGTTGTATACTCAAAGGAATAAAAAACCTGTAAGGCAAAGGCATAATGAGCTAGTATGCACCGCATACTAGCTCATTATGAAATACTTACCTCACAACGAAGCTCCCACAGGGCTGCCCGGTCCCCGCAGAGGGAGCGAACATCTCCCTTTGAGTGGTCCTTCCGGGTTCGCAGCTCCGCACCGCAGTGTACAGGGGTGAGTAGTATGTGAGGCAGTGTACAGGGGTCAGTAGTATGTGAGGCAGTGTACAGGGTTCAGTAGTCTGTAACGCAGAGTGCAGGAGTCAGCAGTTTGCAGGGCAGATTACAGGGGTCAATAGGGCAGAGGATGGTGTCAGTAGGGCAGAAGAAGGTGTCAGTAGGGCAGAGGATAATGTCAGTAGGGCAGAGGATGATGGCAGTGGGGCAGAGGATGGTGTCAGTAGGACATTGGATGGTGACAGTGGGGCAGAGAATGGTGTCAGTTGGGCAGTGGGTGGTGTCAGAAGAGCAGTGGACAGTGTCAGTAGGGCAGGGGATGGTGTCAGTGGTGCAGGGGACAGTGTCAGTGGTCCAGAGAATGGTGCCAGTAATGCAGAGGACAGTGTCAGTAGGGCAGAGGACAGTGTCAGAAGGGCAGAGGATGTTGTCAGTAGGGTAGATGATGGTGACAGTAGGGTAGAGAATGGTGTCAGTAGAGCAGTGGATGTGTCAGTAGGGCAGAGGAGGGTGTCAGTATGACAGTAGATGGTGACAGTGGGGCAGAGGACCGTGTAAGTAGGGCAGTTGACGGTGTCATTAGGGCAGAGGAGAGGGTCAGTAGGACAATGAATGGTGACAGTGGGGTAGAGGATGGTGTCAGTAGGGCCATAGACAGTGTCAGTAGAGCAGTGAATGGCATCAGTAGGGCATAGGATGGTCTCAGTAGGACAGTGGATGGTGACAGTGGGGCAGGGAATGGTGTCAGTAGGACAGTGGACGGTGTTAGAATGGCAGCGGACGGTGTCAGTAGGACAGTGCATGGTATCTGTAGGACAGAAGATGAGGACAATAGGGCAGTGATATATGTGTACAGGAGGTCACAGCAGGGCAGAAATGTTTCTCACATCAGAGCAGGGAAACGGTGGTGACTTTGTGTGAAGCATGCTGCGGAAAGGTGACAATGGACAATATGTGTCTAACCAATTAATTATTTAATATTTGTTATTCCATGCCCACTCAAGCTCAGTGCATAGTAAAATACAATGTATGGGATTAAATGAAATTCATTTCATATATAATACAAAACACATAAGTCAAGTGGTATAGTGATCCATGATAATAACATCAATAAAACATCAGACACATTGATCCATTTATCACACAGTGTATAATAATAGTTCATTATTGTTACAGCATAGTGCAGTAAAACATGGTAATACCTCCTCAATTGTAAACATATTATTATGGCATCAGAATGATTCTGAACAAATGTATGTAGCATCAAAATAGCTTGACGCATTTTCGTGGATGATCTCCACTCATCAGGTGCAGATGCATGATATATATCTAAAGTTAATAAGTGGTTACTGTTAGCAATGGGTCTCAATACAGGACAGCAGGGAAAAAGGGAAAAAAGAAGCAAAATATGGACTAATATAGAAATGTCCACCCATAATTACAGATCAATTATGAGTCTGAGTAGAAGCGGCAAGAGCTACAGGGCAGCCGGACAAATCATCAGCCCCGGGAGCTGAGGTGGTATAACCCAATTTAATGAGATGGTAAGGCCCCCAGGGGACAGGGGTCCCTGGGAATGGGGACCCTCATGGATAATCAAAGGTGATGTGAATAGCATGGTCATGGAACCTCTGCAATATAGTGTGAAAATTGTGTATAAGTTGTACACATATATTGTGTGGTATGCCTAATTGACAATATAATATATGCTGCAGTCAGTGTCGGGTTTAGGATACATAAAGCAGCGTGCAGGGTCCAGGGTGTGTAATGCAATGTGTTCAAGAATCAGGAGTATGTAATGTACTGAGGGCTGTAGTCAGTGCTGGGTTTAGGAGTACATGACACAGAGAGAGCAGGGTCTAGGAGTAAGTAATGCACAGAATGCAGGGGACAGGAGTATTATCCACAGAATGTAGGGGATAGGAATGCGTAATGCATAGTAAGAGTCAGGAGTACAAAACAAAAAGAGTGCAGGAGTCAGGGGTGTGTAAAGAAAAGTGTAGGGGTAAGGAGTGTGCAAAATTCCCCCGCTACAAGCAACACTCTGGGTTACGTTCCCCCCAGGTCATTGTGTCTGTTTGTGCTGCTTTTTGATGGGCTATATATCATCCATATTGATGTAAGTGTTCTCACTACAGTTGAGCGAACCTCTGGAAGTTCGGGTTCTGCTGGTCCGGCCGAACTTCGGGACAAAGTCCGGATCCGGATGGAACCAGAACGATAGCACGGACACCGAACCCCATTGAAATCAATGGGGACCCGAACTTTTAGACACAAAAATGGCTGTAACAAAGTCCTGGAAAGCCCTAGAGGGCTACAAAAGGAAGTAAAATGGGGGTAAGGGTAGGGCAAGTGCCCTACAAAAAAAATGGGGACAGGGAAATGACTTTAAATATTTTTTAAAAAATAAAAACATAAAAAATGCAAAACTGGAGGTGAATGTGGATCATCTTCAAACTGTGTCTGAAAAGTATTAATTAACGGTAGAAGCCATATAACTGTTCTAAAATCATCTTCAAACTAGGGCAAGTGCCCTACAAAAAAATCGGGTTAGGGAAAATAAATTAAAATCAAATAAAAAAATGGGAAGGGGGATAGATGTGGAGTAGGAGCCTAGAGGTTGACTAGGCCGTGACCGTGGCAGTGTAGGTGGAAGTG
>BLSH010432349.1:10789-27101 GCA_018402905.1 Glandirana rugosa
AGGGGTCCTGTGCGACGAAGTGGCTGTCCCCACTTGTCGGTAACCAATACCGACAAGTGGTACACTAGCCGGCACTACTTCAGTGTAGACTAGTGTTTACCGTGCGGGCGGCAAGCGTGCCGCGTACGCGCGCTAGCCCTCGCGCGAACGCGCACGCGCAGCCACCGCCACACAAGGACCCCTTGTGACGGACAGTGGCTGTGACCATAGTCGGTGGCCGGCCGCCGACTATAGAACACTAGCCGACACTAGATGCTTTATGGGGGCATATGTGGTGACTGTTGGGGTGACTGGTGCATTGGGGGGGCAGGGGGGGGTCAGTGTCAGTGTGCTTTTACTTTGCAGATCAGTAACTCACTGATCCCAACTCTTCTCTCCTCACACTGGACACTGTGTGAGGAGAGAAGAGCTGGTAACAGTGAGTTACCACTCTGTTTACACTGGAAGTGATCGGCTGTGAAGTAGATCACAGCCGATCACAAGATATCAGCCGCCGGCCGGTGGCTGATACCAGTGTCGGTGACAGGCAGTGTTCCCCAGGAACACACCGCCACCGACGCGCACGCGCAAGCGCGCTCCCGATCGCGCGCATGCGCCGTGCGAACGGCGGGCGTGCCATTTGTGATCAGATGTGACTTCATCACGGCCGATCACATGGTGAACAGCCATAACCAATGGCTGTTCACCCCTGTCGGTGAAGCAGCGTGTCCTGGGGACACGCCGACACCGACAGAGCCGGGATGCGCGCCCCCGATCGTGCGCAATCCCGGCTTAAAGGGAGGACGTCATATGACGTCCACCCGGAGCAATAGCAGGTCCACTCCGCCGTCATTTGACTGTGGGCGGACCTGAGGTGGTTAAATACATAAACTTTTATTATATCATATAGAGAATAAAAAAGATAAAAAGGAGTTCCAAAGATAAACAATCCATCACATGTGTTTTTTTACCACCACTGGAATACAATTGAATGATGTACTTTGAATTTTATCTCATTGCCTGTATGTTCAACATGTTTCGCAATTCTTTGCTTCATCAGGAACTTTATAGGCGTAGATAAGTTCTAAATAGACCACAAATATACTGATTATACAGCAATATCAACACAATACACATACAGTACATAATTGCGAATTATTTTATTTATATTATTTAAATTGTACCACAGAAAACCATGTGCTCCTAGAACCTTATAAAGTTGCTTTTTTGCTTTTTTACCTGGTCAATAATCACAGAATAAGAGCACTCCTGTCAAGGGGGGATTATGCACCAGATCCAATCCCGGGAAAGCGGTGTCCCAAAGACTAGGCTGCAGAGTAGAACAATATTGCAGGGATAAATGGTCCCATTAAATAAAGTGTTTTTGTTTATATTAATTATCTATCCAAATGCTTTATTCATAAGGGTGATATGAAACAAAGTCTATATAATCAGGACAAAACCCTCTAATTTAAGGGTATCTCCAATGGTTTAATTGGGAATTAATAAAATGCAACAAAAATCAGTGGGGAGGAGCTAGAAGGCCAGGACTTGAGGGGCGATCATAGTGCAGTGTATAAGTTGAATATAGTTCACATCTACATGAGTATTCAATAATACCTGTTTTTTACTCTTGGTTTCAAGAATCAAAACATGATTGCTCCAGGACACAACCATATACACAATGGTCAAGAAGGTCAGACTGTCAAAAAAGACCCAGATTGTGCTTCAATGATCTATTCCACATATAGTGAAGCAGATGATTGTGCTAAAAAGGGGAAAAAAAGATAGAAAAAGAAAAAAGCAATGAATAGAATTTTGGCATAAAGAGTGCCCCAAGGCGGGGTGTTAAAGCCCCGTCCCCCGGACCACCCAATATCCTGTCTATTAAGTATAAAACCAAGTCCAGATAGCAATAGAGAAACAAAATTAATGTGAACGTACCGAGAAAACAAATCCAGGGCTTGAGGCAGTCTCCCACAGATAGAGCATGTAGAAAAGTCTGGCATATATATAGCGTTGCCATATCATGCCTTTCATAAGATGGCGTTCATACTCCAATCTAGCGGCGGTTTCATCAGCTGTTAACAGATGCCAATACTTTGGCATTGAACCATGTGGCAACTGCAATTTTTGTAGATATGTGACCCAAACCCGGGTCATTTATCTCCCAAAGGGCAAGGAATGGAAACCAGCTTTCTTCGTCAATTGTCGAATGATGGGCATTATCTATTTGATGCAGTGTGACTGCGGTGCCTACTATGTTGGCAAGACTAAGAGACCATTTTTCCACCATATCCATGACCATGTCTCTTTGATAAAGAAAAAACGAATGGAAACCCCAATAAGTAGACAAGATGGTCTACACCATGGCTTCGATCTGTCCTTTATGCACTTTGTAGCCCTTGACCATATTCCGCCCCACATTAGAGGAGGTGACTGGGACAAACATCTTTTGCAAAGAGAGGCAAGATGGATTTTTCAGCTGTCTGCAACAAAATATCCAGGCCTCAATGAGGCAATGAGCTTTAAACCTTTCTTATAACCATGTGTATACATATGGACATATATGGTTAATAATATCCAAAACAATTTATGGACAGTTTGAGATCTCCTCTTCTTTCCTTTCTTTTCAAGCCCCAGCACCTCCCTGCTAATTTTCATACTTTAGCAGATAATGTCATTTGTTGTACCTATCAAACTTTATTACCAATGATCAGCGTGTTCTCTTCCCCATTTTTTCCCCCCTTTTCCCTGGGGGTCAAGTATTTGAAAAATGCTTAAACATGTTTTCATGTGTGTACTTGTACTCAAAACCATGTGCTAATCCTGAACCTAGTATGTTCTAAACTTTTAGGTTTAGTTTATTTTCAATATTTATTATTTCAATTCTGCCAGGGGGTGCATGTGACCTGTCCGGTCCTGGGAGAGTTTGATCCCTATTTTTTTACGGGCTGTACGGACTGGGAGGACACTGTGGAACTGGAGGGGTGCCCCCGGCAACCTCCAGGCAGGTGGTCCTGCTCTGGTGTCTGCTGTGTCCCTCTAATATTTACCCCCTGTTTTTTCCAACTCTTTCCTCCATCTAAGACTGCCCATGGACCTTGGATCCCAGGTCCAGGTGCAGTTAACCTTGTCCAGCGCCGGGGGGCGCCGGTAGCGGGATTATGATGGGGATTTTTCCCCCTCCTCCTGCTCTGATGCCCCCTGATGCTATGTGGTTTCTCCCTCTTAGGGAGATTCCAAAATGGCGGTTGAGGAATCCTTAACCATGCGCGAAGCGTCCTCGGTGCGTTCTGACGTCTCTTAGATGAGACGCCGGACACATTGCTTCTAATAAAACAAATATATCAACAAGCATACGTTTAGTATAAAGTGCATGAAAAATAGTCCATGTTGTAGGGCCGCTACTGGTGTCTGCAGAGTGGTCCTATAGGTGATATTAGTAATGAAAACCTAAACATACAAGTCTCTGTGAGAAAACGTGTAATGGTGCAATTCGTGCAAAAATATTTTCCAGACAAACTGAGGTGGTTCACTCGTGTGATCCCAGAGAAGTCCAAGTGAGTCCAAGAGAAAAAGAGACCAATAGGCGAAGGCATCTTTAATCTCAGTGGACAAACCCTTACTACAGAAGAAATTGCGGTATTAGACAAAGGCCTGAAACAGGCTACCACCAAAAACCTGAACAAATTTGACACTTACATTAACATTCAGAAATATGTAAGGAAAATTAATATCAAAAAATATTTGATGAGTAACCTACGAGCCCCTCTCCTAAATGCAGCACCCAGTTCTTCAGAAGCAATTCATAGCACACTAAGAAACCAGTCAGTCTTCAACCCCCAAGTCCAAGACAACCAACACATAGAAGTTTTTAAGAGATTAGTATGTCAGGATTTGGAGAAACTCAGAATTAAAAAAGCCTCAGATCCCATACACATCAAGAAAGGCATTCAATCCCTAACGAGAAGGAAGGATGTAGTCATCCGACCTGTGGATAAAGGAGGAGGAGTAGTTCTACTATCAAAAGAGAAACACATGACAGAAATCAACAGACAACTAGAAGATACCAACACCTACCTAAAACTAAGAGGGAACCCCACTTTGGCATACAAAAAAGAGCTTGAAAAACTTGTACACTTGGGTACTAAAAAAGACATACTCAACAAGAAGGAAGCAAGATATTTAGTCCCGGAAACATGTAGAATACCGATAATATATATCATCCCTAAAATACATAAAGATAAAGAGAACCCTCCAGGAAGACCAATAGTCAATGGAATAGACTCCCTGACAGCAAGAATGGGACAGTATGTTGATTTGTTTCTACAGCCAGCAGTCCAATGTACGAAAGCCTTTTTAAAGGACACAAAACATCTTTTACAGCTACTACAAACCACATCAGTACTAGAGGGAAGGAGTTTACTAGCAACGGCAGATGTCTCCTCTCTATATACCATCATTAAGCACCACCAGGCGTGCGAAGCGACCAAATGGATCTTAAGACATTTTAGTCCATTGCAATGTTTCCAAAGGAAGTTCCTGATAAAATGTATAGATTTTTGTCTGATGAATAATTATTTTTGGCACGACCAGGCTTATTACAAGCAATTAACTGGAGTAGCCATGGGGACAAAATTCGCACCCAGCGTAGCCAATTCCTTTATGGCACAATGGGAAGAAACTAGCATATACAACAACATACCCCCAGAATTAACACTATATAAAAGATATATAGATGATTTGATCATCATATGGAATGGCAACAGAGAATCATTGGTGAATTTTTTGGACCAACTCAACGACAATGACAGAAACATCGAACTACAATGGACTATACATGACAAGCAGATTGATTTTCTGGACCTAAATATCCGAATAGAAGATAGCAACCAAAACACATTTCATAGAGGTTGATAGAAACAGCTATCTGTCCACCAAAAGCTGTCACTACAAACCCTGGCTGTATAATATTCCTAAAGGACAACTAATAAGGATCAAAACGAATTGCACAACAGAGGAGGACTACATCATTCAAGCGAATATGCTAAAAAGAAGATTTGTAGACAAAGGCTATGTAGAAGACACCCTAGAAAAACAGATAGAGGAAGTTAAGGGAATGGATCGCAATCTGATGCTACAGGATGGTACAAGACAACCAGTAGCTCCCCCAGAAGCACCTCCTATGATACTAGACTACAATATACAGTTCAAAGAAGTGGAAAAACTAGTGATCAAACACTGGCACATTCTTAAGGGGGACAAACATCTGAGAACCATCCTGCCAGAGAGACCCAAATTCGTGTACAAGCGAGCTCCAACGATTAGAGACAAATTGGTGAAAAGTGTAATTGTACCACCACTGAATAATACATTAACCTTTTTCACAGGCACTGGGTTTTACCCCTGCAAACGGTGTTTTGCATGCATACATGCCAACAAACAGAAAATGACTGGGTTTAAATCAACTACAACAGGACATATATTTCCCATCAAAGACTTCATTGGGTGCAATACAGAGGGGGTTGTGTATGTACTACAATGCACTTGCAACATGCAATATGTCGGAAGAACAAAGAGGGCCTTAAGAGTAAGAGTAAAAGAACACACACAAAACATCATTAAAGGCTTCCCAAAACACAATGTGTCAAAACACTTATCAGCAGTACACAATAGGGACCCCTCACAGCTACAATTTTGGGCTATAGAAAAGTACAATAGACCATGGAGGGGGGATCACAAGATTAGAACCCTTAGTTAGAAAGAGTCGAAATAGATTTACACCCTGGGCACCTTAATACCCAGAGGTATGAATGTAGAATTTGACTTGAATTGTTTTCTTAGCAATTACTAATGCTGCACACTTAGATACCATACATATTCCCGCTTATAAGATGACAAGTAATGTGTTTTGTAAGCCTCTGACTTTGTGTCCAATAAGATGGTTCCCACCTCCATCCAAACTAGTTACATCACACAATATCTGGTTCATGCACTTTGCACTTGAGGTCCTTATACCATGACCCATCACTTATTAGACCTTCCGGTCTGAAGCTACCATCATTCAGGGACTGTATCTTTGGTGCCCTTATAGACTTGACCGGTATTTGGCCTTTTATTTAATACATTTACATTTTAACATTAACCTTTTTTAACATTCACCTTTGTATTATTCCTACTTTCCTACACCCTGACACAGACATACCAATTTTTCACGATTTTCTAGATGTTATTCAATAAAGATACACAGTGGCACTGTATAGGCGCTTTTTTTTATCATTATTATTTGCATTTCTTGGCTCTTGCCATTTGTTTTTATAGTTGTCTCATGTATTTATTTTATATACCCACTTACAAGTTATTATTTGAGTGTACAGTACATCGAGGCATGATGCTGCACATTCGGAACTACACTGTAAATTTAGAGACAGTCCCCGTTCCTCACAATTAGGGACAGGATGAACATCTTAGCCGTAGGTCGACATGGCCCTCATAAATAAAGTACCAACCCTATTTCACTACATCCACAAACATTGTGACCATTAGAGCTACTATACAGTGAAGTTTCATCCCTTATTGTAGTCCCGCCTAATAGAGTTAAGTGGTGTACGCAATGAATGTACTGTGTGGCTATCAAAAAATGGCCACACATGCTCAGTACACGATCTTCAACAAAATGGCCTCCAGATGATTTCTATTTTTTTAATATAAATTGATGTGTGTTTCATCCAGTCCGGTTACCCTGATGAAGTCACGTGACATGACGTAACACGTAGGCGGAAGTGACTAGACCGAACGTTATTGGAGGCAGAGTAAGAGGCATTAGCTGCCATATTTGTCGATCTACTGCAATACTGTTTTACCATAGATCATTACATTGGTGGAAGTTGACCGCTCGGAATAGGGAGGAATAAGGAGGACGGGTCTTAAAGGAGAAGGCACCTTAATATAAAAAGGAGCAGTTATACATAGGCGATTGCCCTATGGTCTGGAGGTGAGAGTTCTGGGAACACGGGACGGGGAGTGTGTCATGTTCCCATCAGTCCTTTTGGCAGAGTGCTGAAGACTCTATCCAAAATAGGCTGGGATCACACGAGTGAACCACCTCAGTTTGTCTGGAAAATATTTTTGCACGAATTGCACCATTACACGTTTTCTCACAGAGACTTGTATGTTTAGGGTTTCATTACTAATATCACCTATAGGACCACTCTGGAGACACCAGTAGCGGCCCTACAACATGGACTATTTTTCATGCACTTTATACTAAATGTATGCTTGTTGATATATTTGTTTTATTAGAAGCAATGTATTTTTGATTTTTAGGCCTCATACACACGGGCGTATCTAAAAAAATAAACAAAACGTTGGGTCCGACGTCAAGGAAATAAAGTCGACGTTTTTCGGCGTTATGCATTGGCGTTTTTGAGCGTTAGTGAGCGTCGGCGTCAATAGGCGTTTTTTAAGAAAAATCATCCCTCTGCTATTTTTCAACCTAAAAACGTCGGCGTCAAAAAACGCCGGAAAACGCCGGTACAATATTAGGTGGCGTTTGTTGGCGTTAGTTGGCGTTTGTTGGCGTTTTGTGGCGTCGGCGTCGAAAAACGTCAAAATGTTACAGCCTCAGAACGCGATGGCCATGGGTTCTACTTTCTGCTCACTAATGCCGACGCCACCTACAGCTCAAAAACGCCAACGTTTTTATGGGGCCATTGACTAACATGGAGAGCTGCAAAAAACGCCAGAAAACGCCGGCGTCAAAAAACGTCCGTGTGTATGAGGCCTTATTGTTACACTTGCACTTTGCTATATGAGGTTTACACTGGAAGGTTAATACTTCTGAGGCTGCGCAGTATCACTTTCTCATATCTGTTATATATTGTGATCTATATTAGATATTGCAGCAACCTTTTATTATTATAATTTTTTCCTTTTTGGGATTAAGGTTATACACTTGGTTTATCACTATCCAACAGCCATACTTAGTGGCGCGAGGGCTCACCTATTACCATTGCTGTCACTTTTACAGAGGAAGTCTAGTACTAGAATTATTGCTCTGGCTCGAACGTTCGCGGTGCATGTAATCTATGTGTATCTGGCTCTGGCTGCAGCCACTGACCTCACTGCACTTCCCTGCAAAGCTCATAGCATTATTCCAAAAATCATCCATCAGGAGGAACTTCGGCATTCCAGTAGGAAAATAAAGTATACATATCAGCCTCGTGAAGTTATTTCTGTAAATTTTTGGACTAATAAGAAAAGTAGATACCCAGTACAATGTAAAGTAGAAGGAATCTGTGATATCATAAATGCTACGGCTACCCTTTATAAAAAAAAAATGGAGATAAGAATCAGGGGGAAGCAAGACTCACCCTACCGTACACCCTCATATAGCCCCAAAAAGACAGAGTACCTGCAGCGAAGTGTAAATGATACAAACGTGGCTCCAAGAGATGCCAAGGATGCAAGATCTTTTTGAATCCTGAAACTTATGTAAATGTTATGTACACGAGCCATCAAGTACTCCATATTGTAAACATCATGGATACATTTATAAAGATCAATGTGGGAAGGTGGTAGCTGCTGCTTTCATTTCAATGCTATCAAACATCTAGCAGCTGTTAGGACATGATCATTCAATTTAACAGCTTTTTTTTTTTTGCTGTATTCGGTGGAGGGAGCCTTAGTAGATATTGAACTGGGTCCAAAGGAACAGAAAAAATAAAAAGCTACTCCAAAAGAGAACCAGTAGTTTCCCAAAATGAGAGAATGTTCATGCAATCCCAGTAAATAGAATGTCTCCATAGATTTGTTACATCTCCAGCATATAGAGGGTAATACTGGGTTAATAGCATGTAATGTTTTGGGGGTAAGATACAAATGAAATAAGATTTTATATTAATTATCTTTATAAAGTGTACATAAAGATGTTTCATTTGTGTTATCCTAGATCTCTGATATCCAAATTCTCCCATTCCTCCAGTTCCAATGTCCATTCCAAAATTAGCTCCAATTTTAATATATAGCCATGCTTTGGAAAGGGAGTAGTATCAATAGTGGTGAGTAATGTACAGTGGGCATAGAAAAGAATCAACCCCCTTTAAAATATTCACATATTGTTGCTTTGCAGCCCGAAATGAAGACAGACACCGTTTTTGATTTATTCAACTGTGTTTACTCAACAAACATGTCAGAAAAAAAAAATTGAAAACAGAATTACTGAGTTGGAAAAAGGATCACCCCCCCCTTTCCCCCTCTTAAAGATAACTTGTAAACCCAATCAGGTGTAGCTAATCACCTTCTCAATGCCCACAAAGCCATTTGACTTTCAAATGTGATCAGATGTGGTCATTTCTATTAGCTCAGCATCTTTCCCCGGTTTAGGGAGAACAGTAATGTGGGAATGGGGCATGGAGGACAAAATTAGATGGGAAAGCTATTGAAAAAAGTATGCATATGTGGCAGCAGAATATGCTTAAACATTTTTAAATACAAATTAGTAAGGCCATCAGGACCAAGGGCTTTCCCAGAGTGGAGAAGATGTATCACCTGATCAATTTCCTTTGTAGAATCAGGCAATTTCTGAGACTTTAAGGCAGCAGTGGACAATTTAGAGAGCGCACACCCAGAGAGGTATTCTTGCATCTAACCTACAAGGGCAGGGTCAAAGGTATCATACAGTGGTACCTTTAAGTTATAGAGCTGGGTATAATATTTCTGAAAGATTGCTGCGATTTTAGCAAGGTCAATTCCTTAATAATTTTTAATGGTATAAATGGTATCAGAAGCATGTTCAGCTCTCTCTTTACATACCGGCATAGTGTGGGGTTTATTTCCCTTCTTACAAAATTTCTGTCGTAGATTCAGCATTGACTTCAACCACTGCCAAATCCAGCTGTTGAAGTTGGGCCCTGAAACGAGTACTTTTAAAGTGAAATTAAAGGCAAGTTTTTTCTTTAAAAAAAATATCAAACATGTCATACTTACATGCTCTGTGTAGTGGTTTTGCACAGAGCAGCCCAGATCCTCCACCTCTTGGGTCCCTCGCCAGCACTCCTGGCCCCTCCTTCCTGCCAAGTGCCCCCAAAGCAAACAGCTTGCTGTGGGTGCACCCGAGCAGAGCCACTGCTCTGCGTGTCCATTCAGACACAGAGGTGCATGACGGCCCCATCCCTCTTTCTTCTCATTGGCTCACTGGCTGTGATTGACGGCATCAGGATCCAATGGCTCCCTGTGCTGTTTCAACCAAGGGAGAGTGCCCGGAGAGCCGAGGCTGTTGTGCACATCGCTGGATCATGATGAGGCTCAGGTAAGTATTAGGGGGTTTGCTGCACACAGGAGGTTTTTTTTTACCTTCATGCATAGAATGCACAAAGGTAAAAAAACTTGACCCTTTAGAACCACTTTAACAAGATTAGTAAGGGATGGTTTCTGTGATAATGTAGCCTCTGCATCTTTAAGTTGGGAAAGAATCTGCTTTTTATATAGTTGAGCATCCTTCTTGCAAAGGAGGATGTTCCCTCTAAACACTGATGTATGGGCCTCCAATAGAGTGCTATGACCTTGAACAGTGTCAAGGTTAAGTTGAAAGTACTCATAAAGATCTTCTAATTGTGGTTTAATCCAAACATTTTTAAGTAGCCACAGCTTACCATTATTATACAGGATTTATATAGCGCAATGCTTTACAATATTAGGGCAGACAGTACAATTACAATACAATTTAATACAGGAGGAATCAGAGGGCCCTGCTCATTAGAGCTTACAATCTAGAAGGGAGGGTCAAAGTGATACGAAAGGGCAATAACTGTGGTGGGTGAGCTGACGAAGAAAATAAAAGTGCAGTTGTTAGGTGGAGGCAGGATAGGCTTCTCTGAAAAAAAAAAGTTTTCAGGGATCGCCTGAAAGTGGGTAGATTTGGGGACAGTCTGACAGATTGTGGTAGGGAATTCTAGAGGATGGGAGAGGCTCGGGAGGCGAATATGGGAGGAGGTGATGAGGGAGCTGGAGAGCAGGAGGTCTTGGGAGGAACAAAGAGGACGCTTAGGTTGATATTTTGAGACTAGGCTAGTGATGTAGCTGGGAGCAGAGTTGTGGATGGCTTTGTAACTTATTGTTAGTATTTTGAATTTAATTTGTTGGGTGAGTGGCAGCCAATGGAGGGATTGGCAGACTGGGGTGGCAGACGCTGAGTGGTTTGTAAAGTGGATGAGTCTGGCAGCAGCATTCATGATGGGCTGAAGGGGCATAGTCTATTTAACCACTTGCCGACCGTGTAATGTAATTACACGGCCGCAAGGTGGATACGTTATTCTGGGAGGGCGTACTATAACGTCCTCCCAGAATCGTGCTCCCGCCCACAGCGGCCTTATACCATGTGATCGTGCCGTCAAATGACGGCGCGATCACATGTAAACAAGCCGGCAGATATCCAGCTTGTCTCTCCCCTCTCCGCACCGATCGGTGCAGTATGAGAGGAGAGGGGGGAGAGAGGAGATGTAGCGGTGTGTGGGCAGGGTCTGAAGTGCCCACAGCACCTCTATGTGCGAGGCAGGGACCTCTCATCCACCCATCCAGCTTCACCCATGTAGCCTCATCCATGCAGCCTCATCCATGCTCACACATCTGTGCTCACCCATCCGTCACCCATGCATGCGTGCTCACCCATCCGTGCCCACCCATCCGTCACCCATGCATCCGTGCTCACCCACCTGTCACCCATGCATCCATGCTCACCCATCTGTCACTCATGCATCCGTGCTCACCCATCTGTCACCCATGCATCTGTGCTCACCCATCTGTTACCCATACATCCGTGCTCATCCATCCATCACTCATGCATTCGTGCTCACCCATCAGTGCCCACCCAACCATCACCCATGCATCCGTGCTCACCCATCCATGCCCACCCATCTGTCGTCCATGCGTCCGTGCTCATCCATCCGTGCTCACTCATCTGTCACCCATGCATCCGTGCTCACCCATCCGTCACCCATGCATCCGTGCCCACCCATCCGTGCTCACCCATGCATCCGTGCTCACTCATCTGTCACCCATGCTCATCCATCCGTGCTCACTCATCCGTCACCCATGCATCCGTGCTCACCCATCCGTCACCCATGCATCCGTGCTCACCCATCCAGACATGCTCACCCATGCATCCATGCTCACCCATGCATCTTTTCTCACCAATCCAATCGTGCTCACCCATGCAGCCTCATCCGTGCTCACCCATCCAGCCTCATCCGTGTTCACCCATGCATCCATGCTCATCCATGCATCCGTGCTTCGCCATCCATTTGTGCTCACCCATGCATCAGTGCTTACCCATCTATCCGTGCTCACCCATGCATTTGTGCTCACCCATGCATCAATGCTCAGCCATGCATCCATGCTCTGCCATCCATCTGTGCTCATCCATGCATGCATGCTCACCCATGCATCCGTGCTCCTCCATCCATCTGTGCTCACCCATGCATCTGTGTTTACCCATCCAGCCATGCTCACCCATGCATCCGTGCTCACCAATCCAGTCATGCTCACCATGCAGCCTCATCCGTGCACACCAATCCATCCGTGCTCACCCATCCAGCCTCATCCATGTTCACCCATGCATCCGTGTTCACCCATGCATCTATGCTCCGCCATCCATCCATGCTCACCCATCCATCCTTGCTCACCCATCCATCCGTGCTCACCCATCCATCCATGCTCAGCCATGTATCAGTGCTCCACCATCCATCTGTACTCACCCATGCATGCATGCTCACCCATGCATGGGTGCTCACCCATGCATCAGTGCTCAGCCATCCATCCATGCTCAGTCATCCCCATCTACGGATTATCCACCCCCATTTGTGCTCATTTATGCCTCATTCATGCTCATCCATACCACATCAGTTCTCATCCATGACACATCCATGCCTCTACAGTACCCATCCGTGCCACTACAGCACCCATCAGTGCCACTACAGCACCCATCAGTGCCACCACAGTGCCTCACAATAATGTAATAGGTAGTCAAATTAGATTTGAAATTTATGCCCCTAGAACGCCTGATGGTGCACCCTGCATGTTGGACCTCTGTATGTGGCCAGGCTGTGTAAAAGTATCACACATGTGGTATCACCATACTCGGGACGAGTAGCAGAATATAATTTAGGGTGAAATTTTTGCTACGTACATGCTGTGTGCTAGAAATATTGTATAAATGGACAACCTTGTGTAAAAAAAATGTGTTTTCATTTTCTTTCCACATTTTCCAAAAACATGTGGAAAAAAAGAACCGTTCAAAAGACTCATTATGCCTCATAGAATATATGCTGGAGTGTTTACTTTCCAAAATGGGGTCATTTCCATTGCCCTGGGGCTCCAGGACCTTCAAAAATGCAAGAGGTAGTCAGGAAATTATATGTGTAAGTTATGTCCTTAGAACTAGAGTTGAGCGAATCCGAACTGTAAAGTTCGGGTCCGTAACGAACTTTGGGGTGGCCGGGACCTGGACCCGAACCCGAACCCGAACATTTCAAAAAACGTTCGGGTTCGGGTTCTGGGTTCTGGTAGTTGATCACGTATGTTGAATAGCTGCAGGGCAGCCAATCAACAAGTGTTTCACTGCTTTTCCCTTAGAAGCCATCACAGCCGTGCCTACTAATGGCATGGCTGTGAATGGCCAGTGCATCATGTGACCCAGCCTCTTTATAAGCTGGAGTCACTTAGTGCTGCAGTCACATGCTCTCTGAGACTCTGACTAGTGTAGGGAGAGGAAGCTGCCGGCGCTGTCAGGGACAGATTGCAGATATTTTTACATCTCATCCTGCATTACAGAACGATCTGATTCTGGACTATTTAGAGATTACTACTACTGCTGCTCTGAGGGACAGATTGCAGATCTCCCCCTGCATTACACAACAATCTGATTCTGGACTAATTAGAGATTTCTCATACTGCTGCTTTAAGTGACAGATTGCAGATATCACCCTGCATTACAGAACAATCTGACTGCACTAGGTAGAGGCTATTGCTTAGAGGGACAGATTATTGTTCTAAAATCATCTCCTCCTAGTTCTATAGGGTCAGGTTCCAGCTGTTGCTGTAAGGGACAGATTATTGTTCAAAAATCATCGCCTACTCCTATAGGGCCAGGTTCCAGCTGTTGCTGTAAGGGACAGATTATTGTTCAAAAATCATCTCCTAGTTCTAAAGGGAGAGGTTCCTGCTGCTCCTGTAAGGGACAGAATATTGTTCTATAATCATCTCCCAGTTCTAAAGGTTGAGGTTCCAGCTGTTGCTGTAAGGGGCAGATTATTGTTCAAAAATCATCACCTACTCCTATAGGGCCAGGTTCCAGCTGTTGCTGTAAGGGACAGATTTTTGTTCAAAAATCATCACCTACTCCTATAGGGCCAGGTTCCAGCTGTTGCTGTAAGGGACAGATTATTGTTCAAAAATCATCACCTACTCCTATAGGGCCAGGTTCCAGCTGTTGCTGTAAGGGACAGATTATTGTTCTATAATCATCTTCTAGATCTAAAGGGAGAGGTTCCTGCTGTTGCTGTAAGGGACAGATTATTGTTCTATAATCATCTCCTAGTTCTAAAGGGAGAGGTTCCAGCTGTTGCTTTAAGGGACAGATTATTGTTCAAAAATCATCGCCTACTCCTATAGGGTCAGGTTCCAGCTGTTGCTGTAAGGGACTGATTATTGTTCAAAAATCATCGCCTACTCCTATAGGGCCAGTTTCCAGCTGTTGGTGTGAGCGGTGCATTTCTTGCACCAAAATAAAAAGTGCGTCTACGTTGGTGTTTTCCAAAAAAAAAAGAAGGTATTAATTGGTATTAATAAATACTTAAATAGGGCTACATAGTACATTTGCGGGCACAATGAGGAGAGCATCAAATAAGGGACGTGGTCATGGTGCTGCTAGTGATGCTGGTGCTGCTGGTGTTGGTTGTGTTGGTGAAACTCCTGTTGGAAGGAGAGGACGTGGTCGATGTGTGCCAGATACACGCACAAGTGAAACACCTTCCTCAGGTAGCCAACAGAACCTTCACCGTTATATGGTAGGCCCGAATGCCGCTCAACGATTGGTGAGGCCAGAACAAGTACAGGCGATAGTAGATTGGGTGGCTGACAATGCCTCTAGTTCCTTCACATTGTCTCCCTCCCGGTCCTTTAATGAAAGCTCAGAGTTGGCACCTGAACCCCATGGCCATCTATCTTTCACCTCAGCCCCTTGTAAATTAGCCAAGCAGTCTGAGCCCCAAGTCATGCAAGAGACTCTTGTGCTTTTTGATGACTCTCCTGGTGTGCTTTCCGTGGGCCATCCACATAGCGCTGCCCCAGAAGTGGAAGACATTGAGTGCACCGATGCCCAACCACTTCTGTTGCAGGATGAGGACATGGAAACACCAGCGCAGCACGTCTTAGATGATGACAAAACACAGGTGCCAACTACTGCAGCTTTCCTCAGTGTGCAGACTGTTAGGAAAAGACTGTGCTAAGGGTTAATTACATTTGATTGTGTTTTCCTCTATTTCCTGGATGAGCAGCCCTATTTAAACTTCCTGCTTCCTGTAGCAAATGCTGTCCGTTCTACAGCGTGTGAGTGTTCCTGAGTAGTCTGTATCCTGATTTTCTGTTCCTGTGACCCGGCTTGTTTCTGACGTTGATTGATCTCCACCTGCACCGACCCCAGGTTGCCCACGACCATTCTCCTGCCTGATCCTTGTGTACTTCACCTGCCTGCCTGTTGACGACCTTGCCTGCATCTGACGACCCCTCTGCCTACTCCACCTGTACCGCTTTGCTAGCCAGTTGACGACCTCAGCTTGCACCACCACTCTACTACTGCACGAGCCGCAACTGGACCCTTCACACCATCACCAGTGATCCTGTCCGACCCTCGTGCCCCCCTGTGCTCCCGAACCTCCTGTCTGCTCTACCAGGGGTTCCCAAACCAGGGCCGTAAGAGTGGTTGCTCCCTGCACAAGACAGACTCCACCACCAGGTGCGTGACAGCAACGGACAGCCATGTCTGAGTCTGCGCAGGGAGCACCCTCTGCTAGGGATGAACTTTGTGTACATCTGTCCGGCCTTACACAGGCGGTCAAGACTCTGCAGGAGGGCTATACCCGGCTGGAAGAATGGGTTCAGGAACTCTCCATACCTGCAGCTGTTGGGAGTGGCCAGGCCGCAGGTCACACCATTGTGGCCTTACCATCCGAACCCAAAGTCCCCCTGCCAGATAAGTTTTCTGGGGACCGCCGGAAGTTCCGGAGCTTCCGCAACGCTTGTGAACTATATATTGGCCTTCAGCCTCGTACTTTCT
>BLSH010432349.1:31828-53858 GCA_018402905.1 Glandirana rugosa
CGAAACGGTGTAAAGCCGGTACGATTGGGACGGAAGACTCCACGACCGCCACGGTGTCGACGTAACCGCCGGAGAAGGAGGAGGAGGCGGAAGCGGAACACGAAGGTGACTCGGGGGCCACAGTAAACCCTTACGGGAGTCGTCGCGCAGATGTTCGCACGCGATCATTAGCGCGTAGAAGGCTAGTGCGAGGTCACTCCCTTAATTCCTACCATGCAACAGGAACATTACCCCTAGGTCGTCCCACCGGTGGGTCATTAGCCGTGTGCAATGTTACACCGGTTGAGCCGACAGCAACGCGACAGCTTGTCTTTGCCTCTGGGCAGCCTGGCACACATGGCCGACTACATGCTGCAGTGCCTGCGCAACGACAGCCGAGTTGGCCACATTGTAACGTGTGCCGATTACTGGGTGGCCACCCTGCTGGATCCCCATTACAAGGACAACGTACCATCCTTAATTCCCTCACTGGAGCGTGATCGGAAGATGCGCGATTACTAGCGCACGCTTGTAGACGCGCTGCTGAGGGCATTCCCAAATGACACCGGGGGCTCAGTGGAAGCACAAGGCGAAGGCGGAGGAGGAGGAAGAGGCCGCCAATGCAGCTGTGGCACCGCCAGCACCTCAGAAGGCAGGGTTAGCATGGCCGAAATGTGGCAAAGCTTTGTCAGCAGCCCATCACAACAAACAGCACCACCAGCCGATAGATAACGTCTTAGCAGGAGGCAGCATTTCAGCAACATGGTGGAAGAGTATGTGTGCACACGCCTACACGTACTGACTGATGGGTCTGCCCCATTCAACTTCTGGGTCTCCAAATTGGCCACATGGTCTGAGCTTGCCGTTTATGCCTTGAAGATGCTGGTCTGCCCTGCAGCCAGTGTATTGTCTGAACGTGTGTTTAGCACAGTAGGGGGCGTTATCACAGACAAGCGCAGCTGCCTGTCCACAGCCAACGTGGGCAAGATAACGTTTATTAAAATGAACCAGGCATGGATCCCACAAGACTTGTCTGTACCTTGTGCAGAATAGACATTTGGACCGGACTCACGCAGCCATTCGTATACTTGTTTTTTTGAATATGCCTCAATATTTTGGGGGCCAAAAAAAACAGTGTTGGCTACCTTTTCCTACTCCTCCACCACCGCCACTTCCACCTACACTGCCACTGTCACGGCCTAGTCAACCTCTAGGCTTCTACTCCACATCCACCCCTTCCCATTTTTTTTATTTGATTTTAATTTATTTTCCCTATCCCCATTTTTTTGTAGGGCACTTGCCCTACTCTTACCCCCATTTTACTTCCTTTTGCAGCCCTCTAGCACTTGCCAGGACTTTGTTACAGCCATTTTTGTGCCGTAAAGTTCGGGTCCCCATTGACTTCAATGGGGTTTGGTGTCCGTGATGAAGTTCGGGTCGAGTTCGGTACCAAACTTTTTCCCGAAGTTGGGCCGAACCCACCGAACATCCGGGGGTTCGATCAACTCTACTTAGAACGCGTGATGGTGCTCCCTGCATGTTAGGCCTCTGTATGTGGCCAGGCTGCGTAAAAGTCTCACACATGTGGTATCCCCATACTCAGGAGGAGTAGCAGAATGTGTTTTGGGGTGTAATTTGTGGTATGCAATTTTGTGAAAAACAAAACTGAAAAAATCTTCATATTGCAAAGAATTGTGGGAAAAAATTACAACTTCAAAAAACTTGCCATGCCTCTTACTAAATACGTTGGACTGTCTACTTTCCAAAAAGGGGTCATTTGGGGGGTATTTGTACTTTTCTGTCTTGTTAGGCCCTCAAGAAATGAGATAGGCCGTCAGTGCAGCAGGTGTGATCAATTTTGAGTGATTGGCACCATAGATTGTAGACTCTATAACTTTCACAAAGACCAAATAATATCCACTAATTTGGGTTATTTTTACCAAAGATATATAGCAGTATAAATTTTGGCCAAAATTTATGAAGAAAAATTACTAATTTGCTAAATTGTATAACAGAAACAAAGAAAAATGCATTTTTTTTACACAATTTTCGGTATTTTTCCATTTATTGCTCAAAAAATAAACACCCCAATGGTGATTAAATACCACCAAAAGAAAGCTCTATTTGTGTGGAAATAAGGACATATGGGTATAGTGTAGTATGACTGAGTAATTGTTTTTCAAAGTGTGAGAGCACTGAAAGCTGAAAATTGGTCTGGTTAGGAAGGGGGTTTAAGTGCCCAGTGGTCAAGTGGTTAAAGGTAAGCCAATGAGGAGGGAGTTGCAGTAGTCGAGGCGAGAGATGACCAGGGAGTGAATCAGGAGCTTTATGGTTTCATTGGTTAGGAAGGGACGTATTTTAGAGATGTTGCGGAGGTTGGAAAGCCTTGGAAAGTGATTGGATGTGGGGCCAAAAGGAGAGTTCAGAGTCCAGGATAACACCAAGCACCCTGACATGTGGAGATGGGTGGATGGTTATGACAGAGAAGTCAGGGGAAAAGGCACGTGGGGGAGGAAATATTATGAATACAGTTTTGGACATGTTGAGTTTAAGGAAGTGGTGTGACATCCAGGCAAATATGTCTGTTAGTAAGTTAATGATGCGTGAGGAGACTGATGGAGTGAGTTGAGGGGTGGAGAGGTAGATTTGGGTGTCGTCAGCGTAGAAATTATATTGAAAGCCATGGGAGGCTATCAGCCAGCCCAGGGAAGAGGTGTATATTGAAAATAAGAGAGGTCCAAGAACAGAAACTTGGGGGACCCCGACAGAGAAAGGTAGAGGAGACGAGGAAGTAGAATTGTATGTGACACTGATGGTGCGTTGGGATAGGTAGGATGAGAGCCACCGAAGAGCACAGTCGCGGAGGGAGTAAAGTTTTTTGAGGAGGAAGGGGTGGTCAACTGTATCAAAGGCAGCCGAAAGGTCCAGAAGTAGGAGTACAGAGTAGTGTCTATTGGTATTTGTGGTTAGTAGGTCATTTGTGAGTTTTAGAAGGGCAGTTTCTGTGGAGTGTTGAGGGCAAAATCCTGATTGAAGGGGGTCAAGAAGGTTATTCTTAAAACAAGGTGCTCACTCAGTTGGTTGTAGACCAGGCGTTCAAGGAGTTTGGAGGAAAAGGGGAGCAAGGAGACAGGGCCTAGATTGTTAAGATTGGTGGGGTCCAGGGATGGCTTTTTGAGTATGGGGTTGACCAATGCATATATTAGAGCATTAGGGAAGATGCCAGAAGAGAGGGAGAGATTGAAGATGTGAGTTAGAGAGTGTAGGATAGAGTCAGAGGGTGACCGTAGTATTTGAGAGGAAATCGGGTCCAGGGGATAGGTGGTTAGGTGATAGTGTTAATTGTACCTGTTGACATACGGTGCTAACTAAGGAAGGTACCAGTAGAGTGGGGATTTCATCACAAATTGTGTCAATCTTGTTTTTGAAGTGACTAGCAATCTTCTGGGCAGTGAGTTAGCGGTGGTGGAGGAGGAAGTAGAGAGTTAGTTAGAGAAGAGTTGACTGGGACTGGATGAGAAGGTGTTAATAAGAGTGGTAAAATAGGACTGCTTAGCAGTGTGGAGGCAAGAATTGTTTTTTTGAGAGCAAATTTGTATTGGTTGAAGTCTTTGAGAGACGTAGTCTTGTGCCACAGGTGCTCAAGAGCGCAGCTATGCTTTTTGAGATTTCTGGTGTGGTCTGTTTGCCAGGGTTGTAGGGGCCGAGGCCCTAATTCTGTGTGTGGTGAGGGGAGCAAACTCGTCCAGGGAGGAGGACAGGGATTTATTATAGATGGCAGTGGCTTAGTTGGGGCAAGACAGGGGTGAGATTTTTTCATAGAGGTGGTCAGTAGCAGAATAGAGGAGAGAAGGGTTGAACTGGTGAAGGTTTCTACGGGTGATGGTTAGGTGATTGAAGGAAAAGGTGATGCAAGACAGGGAGAGAGAGATGCTAATAAGGTGGTGGTTGGAGAGAGGAAATGGATTGTTGAAGAAGTTGCATGGAGCACATAGGTAGGAGAATACAAGGTCAAGGGTATTTCCATCAGAGTGAGTAGAAGCCTGAGGGTGTTTCCATCAGAGTGAGTAGAATCCTGTACCCATTGCTTCAGGTCAAATGAGGAGGTTACACTAAGAAGTTTAGAAGTAGCAGCAGTGTTAATGTTAACAAGGATGTTGAAGTCACCAAGAAGGATTGTGGGAATTTCAGAAGAGAGAAAGTAGGATAGCCAGGCAGAAAATTCTTTAAGGGAAGCTGACAGCGATCCAGGAGGCCGGTAGATCACAGCAATTCTTAAAGAAGTTGGAGAGTATAGACGTACACAGTGGGCTTCAAATGATGAGAGGGAAAGAGAGGGAGGAGAGTGAAGAACCTGGAGGGTGCTCTGTGGGGATAGGAGAAAACCCACTCCATCTCCCTTGCGTCCATTAGGCCTAGGGGAGTGAGTCCAGAGAAGGTCACCATGGGAGAGGGAAGCAGGAGAAGGAGAATCGGATTCATGAAGCCAGGTTTCGGTGACAGTAAGTAGATTAAAGCATTTAGTGACAGATAGGTCATGAACAAACAGTGAGTTTGTTGAAGACAGAATTGGTGTTCCAGAGGGCACATGAGAAGGGAAAGCTGGTTTTGGGAAGAAGGGGAATGGAGATTAAATTGCTTAGATCGCGACTGCTGCTAGAGGGTGTGGGGTGGTGGTGATGGGTGTGTTGGGTATAGCTGGTGTTGGGATAGTATATGTGTTGGGAGGCCCAGGGTTTGGGGAAATATCTCCAAAGGCTAGGAGAAGCAGAAGAATAAGGGAGGTAATATGAGAATACGATTTATATGAGGGGACATGCTTCAGCATCCTGGGGGTTTGTTAGCATATGGGTTTAGAGTTATAAAGGGGTGATGAGTGCAGCAATAGGGAGAGGGGAGAAGTGAGGATGATATGTACAGATTGTGCGGTGGGGAAGAGAGGTGAAGAAAAGATAGTTTGAGAAGAGAGGCTGCTATTGTGAAAAGGAGAGGTAAAAAGTGCATGTTTTGGAGAGAACAGCGAGATGATTAGGAAATGAGGTTACCTGTATTCTTGTGTTTTGTCAAGTAGTTTGCTGTTGGTGTGTGCTTTGTGCAAATCGCTGAAGAGCAGAAGTGCCCACTTATTTAAAGAACCCCACTTTTTTGGAAGAACCCCTCTGCATGTGTCAGCCCCTGCAACGTGGTCCCCTGTAAGGAAAGCCTTGTCTTATACTGTAATGGGTGTGTGTGGATTTTGGCAATGAATCAATTAGGAGGTAATATTAGGCACAAAGCTATCACAGCAGACCTTTCAACGACATGATCACACTGCATATTAAAAACAGAAAAATTGGGACTTTAAATGACACACATGGTGGGAAATAAATAGATGATGGATCATGATAAAAAAACAGGTTTTATTAGATAATCATAGGTACATATTATACATATATAAATAATCAAAAATTATAAACGACCATAACTAGTTTTGAGCGAACGCGGACTGTAACGTTCGGTTCCGTACCGAACTTTCGGGTGTCCGGGACCCGGACCTGAACACGGACATTTCAAAAAACGTTCGGGTTCGGGTCCCGGGGTTCTGGTATTTTACTCCACGTGTTGAGAAGCTGCAGGGCAGCCAATCAACAAGCGTTTCACTGGTTTGCCCTTAGAAGCCATCACAGCCATGCCTACTAATGGCATGGCTGTGATTGGCCAGTGCATCATGTGACCCAGCCTCTTTATAAGCTGGAGTCACTTGATGCTGCAGTCACATGCTCTTGGGTTAGCTGTAGGGAGAGGAAGCTGACGGCGTCAGGGAGAGATTAGAGACATTTTAACAACATCTGATCCTGCATCCTGAGATAGATTACTACTGCTGCTGCTTAGAGCTGCAGATTGCAGATTAAACTCTGCCTAACGCAATGATCCTTACGATCGTACACAACGATCAGATTGTTGGAGTAATTTGAGATTTCACATACTGCTGCTTTGAGCGATCTGACTGCACTAGGTAGAGGGACAGATTATTGTTCAAAAATCATCTCCTAGTTCTAAAGGGAGAGGTTTTAGCTGCAGCTGTAAGTGACACATTATTGTTCAAAAATCCAGCCAGGACTTTGTTACAGCCATTTTTGTGCCTAAAAGTTCGGGTCCCCATTGACTTCAATGGGGTTCTGGGTCCGGGATAACGTTCGGGGCAACGTTCGGATGCCGAACCCGGACTTTTTCCCAAAGTTCGGACGGACCCGCAGAACCCGAACGTCCAGGTGTTCGCTCAACTCTAATCATAACATGATTATACAGAGGTATACAGTAAATTAAAATTAGATTTCATAAATATACATATGCATATTCCCCGATCCATCAATTATTGTATGTACAAATGATAGTGGTGCATAGATGGCAATCTGCGTAATTCAGGGCCTCATCATGCCCCCCTTGAGAGAGATCAACCAGTGGGGTAATGAAATATGATGCTAAGGTATAGCATATTGGATTATGGGTAGCTCTATGCGTTTCGTGATAATACAATCACTCATCAGGAGCAGGTATATTATTCATCTAGAATAGATGAAGGAACAATGTTTAGCTGTTAGTATCATGGGGGTAGAGAAGGAAAGGGTATCCTGCCACCCCAGGGATAAGAACTCATGGCTCAACTTACCGCATCCGCGCAGTGGCGGCAGACCACCGGGGCGCAAAAGACTCCCGGGATCGATGGGTGCGGGGGCGGGGGCAGAGGCGGGGGGTATAGCAGCGGCTCCAACCAGGGGGGTGCCCGGCACGGAACAAAAACCCCCAGCAGTGTGTGCCTGTGGAAAAATGAAATGAATAAACATGGTGTGGGTGAGCAGAAACCAGTAGGTGTGTGTATGACAAGTACTGAGATAAGAATGGGGATCTGAAGTGATGCAAAAATAAAGTGATCATACCGCAAGAGGGCCAAAAGGCCAAAAATCGTGGAGATAAGGGAACCCATAAATTAGGTAAGATTTAAAGGCTAAATAAAGATCAAAATAATGTGAACATGGCTACAGATGTAGGTGAAACAACAGTGACAAGCACAGATTTACCAAATATGCATTTGAGCAGTCAGTCAATATTCAGTTTAATGTTATAGATGCTATGCCTGAGTATGAGTAATTAGCAAGGTAGCGATCAATTCTATTGTGTGTTTTATTAAGTATAGCTTCTCCCAGTGGGATTCATAGACCTCCACACATCGAATAATGAATACTGTTTAAGAAGGGACTGTTATTTTAATGCAGCCTATATTTGTCACTATAAAGGGGTTTACCCTCCAAAAACAGTCTTTCTAAGGCCTCTTTCACACTGAGGCATTTTTCAGGTGCTGTTGTGCCTGTAAAGCGCCTGAAAAACACCCCCCATCAACCCCAGTGTGAAAGCCGAGTGCTTTCACACTGGGGCGGTGCGCTTGCAGGATTTTACAAAAAGTCCTGCAAGCAGCATCTTTGGGACAGTGCGGTGAGCGGTGTATACCCCGCTCCTCCACCACCCCTGCGATTGAAATCAATGGCCAGTGCTTCCGAAGAAGCTGTACACTGCCTCGTAAGCTTTTAACCCCTTGTGGGAGGTTAAAAGCGCCCCGCTGCTGCCCGAATAGCAGCACAAAAGCACCGCTATAACAGCGGAAAAGTGACACTAGAACTAGCGGCACTTTACTGCTACCGCCCGCCCGCCCCAGTGTGAAAGTGGCCTAAAGATGAGGATAGAAGGAGATTAACATCTCCACCTATGAGGAGATACACATGTAAGTAGATAGTTTGGCAAAAACATTCCTCAAAAAAGGGTTTTACTTGGAGTTAGGAACATATAGGTTACATATAATAATAGTCTCAAAACCACAAATGGTCTGGATCTGGTTAAAGAGCAAAGGTGTCCGGCAAGGTTGGTCCAAAAAGAGAAAGAAAATTGGCAGAGACATGAGATAATAAAGATGGATAATAGAAAAATGACACGATGATTTGTGATAGGAGCAGGGATATAACAATATCAACGAACTATAAATAACTTCATCACAATGGTCATCGAAAGATATCAGCACAAGTTGTCAATTGTTCCCTCACACCTACCTGGTTGCGAGGGAAACAAATTGCAGGCAAAAAATTAAGCAAAACTAACATGACCATGGTTACAGAAGTGCAAATCAGAATAATTTGGAGAGCCTAGGTTTCCCAACTATCTCCAAAACACATAAGGTATAGTCGGACAGATTGGGAGGGAAGGGAGGGTAAGGAACAGGTAGGAAAGGGCCTAGGGAAAAGGGGAGTTAGAGAGAAAGTGCTAGCAGATTCACAAAAAAAACCCAAAACATATAATCATAGTAGCATATGTAGCGCCCTCCTGGTTTGGGTACTAGTGAGTGTATATAGGTTTTGGCTCTCTCTGCTTAACAGGAGAGCAGATAGGCAAATTTATATGCTATCTGCTTATCAGAGAACCTGGATTTGAGTAAGGTCTGCTCAGTGTGCTCTGGTGCTAATTCCTGTGGTCTGCAGAGTTTTAGCCTGTCCAGTATTATGGGTCCATATTGGAGTGAGGGAGAAAACCCCAGCCAGTGACAGCGGGTATATTTGAGGGTGGTTCTGACCAGCTAGCAGGGAAGTGGCCCCCACTGCATCTTGGGTGAACACCTTCATATAAAAGGGAGCACATGGGTTCAAGGTTAGGAGTTCCAGCTCACCCAAGCCTGAGGGGTGAGGCGTGTGTTTAGCTCCTGGCTGCAAGGCCCGAGGGTTTATCCAGGAGGCTTCCATCTGCTAGGCCTAGTCGAGGCCTATCACGATGCTGAAGCTGCAACCCACAGTTCTCTGAAAGCTGACAGAGGGAGGATGTCCTTGGATTCGGTCAGATACTGCAGTGGCAAAGTGTTGCTTGGAGGTTGGCAGAGAAAGGGTTACCAACTGTCCCATGACATGGTGTGAGTACAGATCTATGAGAGAATCCCTGAGACTGTGTTGCTAGAATTTTCCCCTGCCCTCATATCAGCTTAATTGGGTGTGACAGCTCGAAAGGAGACACTGGAGAGTGTCTTGAAGAACAGAGTCCAGCTTCTGTCCTTACTGCTTAACAAGGGACCTGTTCTGCTAAAGTCAGCCTGCCATAAAGTGCCTTTGGTAGTCTGCTACATTGGGTTAGAAAGGAGACACCGGCTAGTGTCTTGAAGAAACAAAGTCCGGTATGTCCTTTGTTGCTTAAAGTTGGACTTGTCTCACTGGAGTCAGTCTGCTGTGTGAAGCCACTGACTGCCTGCTATCCAGAGCTAGGGAGAATTTTTCCTCACTTACAGTCAGTTAACTTGGAGTATCCCATACCTATCCTTCTCCTATCCTTCTCCTATCCAAGTTCAACAATAAAGCATTGAAAATTCCCCTAGACTGGTCTTTGGAAACGAGCAGGATTGTGTGTGCTCCTGGTTGTGTGAAAATGCCATAGTGACTGGCTGCAGAATATTCAGAGGGAGGCTCGGTAACAAATATAAATTTCATTAGCAGCTCCTTGGGGGGTACCGCTACACATAAATGTAACGCAGTAGTACTGTCAGCACATCAGTGGTCATAGGTGGAGGGAATCAGGCTCAAGGCAGGGATAAACTCACCATTTCTTAAACAAAAGTGTCAAGTTTAATCCAAATGATAGTCACAAACAGAAGAAAAAGGCCTCTTGCCATATCTCCTAAGAAAGTAAACTTCTGTTCTGCTGAGTAGGGATGGGCGAACGGTTCGGCCCAAGCATAAGTTTGGGCTGAACTTTTGTTGTTCGGTCGCTCGGCGAACATCCGAACAAACGCCCAAAATGCATTGCAAGCCCTGCTTGGCTGAAGCAGTGAAAGCTTCAGCCAATCAGGGCACAGAGCACTGTCAGAGTCATGATTGGACACTGTCATCATGACTTTATCCAATCATGGCTCATTCCCGCCCCACAGTATAAAAGTATTCTTTCAATGGCAGCCATTTTCAGTGTGATTTTGGCATGGAGAGAAATAGAACAGGGCTCTGTTCAGTGCTGTTAGTTAGTGTGCTATATTGTGCTATTGTGCTTCAATTGTAAGTGTAAAATATTAGTTTAGTGTCAGTCTAGGGATAGTGTGAGCGTAGTGAGGACCATCAATCAGCTTTGCATAGTGTGCAGCTAGAGTAGGGACAGCTCAGATAGTTTCACTGTAGTGTAGTGAGACTATGTCATTCATACATACATTCGTGTATATGTAGAGTAGGGACTGCTCAGATAGTTTCAGTGTAGTGTAGTGAGACCGTGTCACTAATCTTTACATTAGTGTATAGCTAGAGTAGGGAGAGTTCAGATAGCGTCAGTGTAGTGACGGTTGAACACCGTATATTTGTTTGCGTTACTGCAAGTTTAACGCCATTTAAATTTTGTGTGCATTACTGCAAGTTTAACACCATTACTTCTATATGCGTTACTGCCAGTTTAACGCCATTTACTTATATGTGCGTTACTTTCAGTTTAACGCCATTTACTTCTGTGTGCATTACTGCCAGTTTAACGCCATTTACTTCTGTGTGCATTACTGCCAGTTTAACGCCATATCGTTTTGTGCGTTACTGCCAGTTTAACGCCATTTACTTCTATGTGCGTTACTGCCAGTTTAGCGGCATTTACGTCTGTGTGCGTTACTGCCAGGTTAACTCCATATAGTTTTGTGCGTTACTGCCAGTTTAAGGCAATTTAATTCTGTGTACACTACTGCCAGTTTAATGCCATTTACTTCTGTGTGCGTTACTGCCAGTTTAACGCCATATAGTTCTGTGTGCGTTACTGCCAGTATAACGTCATATAGTTTTGTGCGTTACTGCAAGTTTAACACCCTATAGTTTTGTGTGCGCTACTGCCAGTTTTACACCATATACAGTGTCTCACAAAAGTGAGTACACCCCTCACATTTTTGTAAATATTTTATTATATCTTTTCAGGTGACAACACTGAAGAAATGGCACTTTTCTACAATGTAAAGTAGTGAGTGTACAGCTTGTATAACAGCGTAAATTTGCTGTCCTCTCAAAATAACTCCACACACAGCCATTAATGTCTAAATTACTGGCAACAAAAGTGAGTACACCCCTTAATGAAATTGTCAAAATTGGGCCCAAAGTGTGAATATTTTGTGTGGCCACCATTATTTTCCAGCACTGCCTTAACACTCTTGGGCATGGAGTTCACCAGAGCTTCACAGGTTGCCATTGGAGTCCTCTTCCACTCCTCCATGACGATATTACGGAGCTGGTGGATGTTAGAGACCTTGTGCTCCTTCAGCCTCCTTAATGGATGCCCCACAGATGCTCAATAGGGTTTAGGTCTGGAGACATGCTTGGCCAGTCCATCATCTTTACCCTTAGCTTCTTTAGTAAGGCAGTGGTTGTCTGGGAGGTTTGTTTGGGGTCATTATCATGTTGGAATACTGCCCTGCGGCCCAGTCTTCGAAGGGAGGGGATCATGCTCTGCTTCAGTATGTCGCAGTACATGTTGGCATTCATGGTTCCCTCAGTGAACTGTAGCTCCCCAGTGCCGGCAGCACTCATGCAGCCCCAGACCATGACACTCCCACCACCATGCTTGACTGTAGGCAACTTGTCTTTGTACTCCTCACCTGGTTGCCGCCACACACGCTTGACACCATCTGAACCAAATACATTTATCTTGGTCTCATCAGACCGCAGGACATGCTTCCAGTAATCCATTATGGGATGACAGCCATGCAGACCAATTCGATGCAGTGTGCAGCTTACTGATAGGCTGACCCTTTCAACCTCTGCAGTAGGGATGACCCGAACACCCCCCGGTTCAGTTCGCACCAGAACATGCGAACAGGCAAAAAGTTTGCGCAAACATTTGAACACCGTTAAAGTCTATGGGACCCGAACATGAAAAGTGCTCATTTTAAAGGCTTATATGCAATGTTATTGCCCTAAAACGTGTATGGGAACCCAGGCCCTGCCCTAGGGGAAATGTATCAATGAAAAAAAAAAGTTTTTTAATGAATAGCTTTTTCAGGAACAGTGATTTTAATAGTGTTTAAAGTAAAAAAAAAAAAATCTTTTAAATATCATGTCCCCTTAGTCTGCCTGTAAAATTACGCACCTCTGTGATGTTTAGAACATAGCCAGACAAAATGACATTTCCAAAGGAAAAATTGTCATTTATTATCGCAGCTGTAATGTATTGCTGGTTCCCGGCAAGATCGATTAAATCACTGAAAAAGCATTGCGTTGACCTCCCCAGTCCACACCAGGCCCCTCAGGTCTGGTATGGATTTTAGGGGTACATCGCTCCGAATTAAAAAAAAAAATTGCATAGGGTTCCCCCACAAAGTCCGTAACAGACCCTTCAGGTTTGGTATGTATTTTAAGGGGAACCCCCCAAAATAAAAAAACATTTGCGTAGGGGTCCCCCCAAAGTCTGTACCAGGCCCTTCAGGGAAGCCCACACCAAATTTAGAAAAAAATTACATGGGGTCCCCCCCAAAGTACATGCCAGGCTATTCAGGCCTGGTATGGATTTTAAGGGGAACCCCACGCCAAATTAAAAAAAATGGCATGGGGTCCCCCCCCAAAATCCAAACCAGACTCTTATACGGGCACGCAGCCCTGGCATGGCAGGAGGGGGTTGGGACGAGCAAGCACCCCCCCTCCGAACCATACCAGGCCACATGCCCTCAACATGGGGAGGATGTTTTGAGGTTGCCCCCAAAGCATCTTGTCCCCATGTTGATGGGGAGAAGGGCCTCATTCCCACAACCCTTGCCTGTGGTTGTGGGAGTCTGCGGTGGGGGGGCTTATCGGAATCTAGAAGATCCCGACCCGCCCATGTGAATAGGTATGGGGTACATTGTACCTCTACCCATTCACCAAAAAAGGAGTAAAGTGTTAAAAAAAACAAGAGGCAGTTTTTGACAAGTCCTTTATTGTGTAAAATAGCTCTTCTTCTTTAGCTCTTCTTCTTTCTTCTTTCTTTCTCCATCTTCTTCTGCCCCAGTCCTTCTTTCAGTCTTCTTGCTTCCTCTCTTCATCTTCAATATTCATCTTCTTTCTCCTTCTTCTTTCACCGCCGCCACTCTCCCGCTGCTGCAGCCGTGCCTTCCACTCCAGAGGCGTCTCCCAGAATGGGCGGTCTTCAGTTTGACATTTCTTCTATAAGAAGGGGCGGGGCCACCCGGTGATGTAAATGGGTGACCCGCCCTCTCTGATGGCAAATTACGTCAGAAGGGGGCGGGTCACTCGTTTATGTCACTGGATGGCCCCGCCCTTACCTTTAAAATAACTGTCAGACTGCAGACTGCCCATTCTGGGAGACACCTCCGGATGGCACAGCTGCTTCAGCAGGGGCAGTGAAACAAGAAGGAAGAAGATGAAAACTGAAGAAGAAGACGAAGAGAGGAAGCAAGAAGACCGAAAGCAGAAGACCAGAAGAAGGTTCGGGGTAGAAGAAAGAAGAAGAGCTATTTTACACAATAAAGGAATTGTCAAAAACTGCCTCTTGTTTTTTATAACATTTTACTCCTTTTTTGGTGAATGGGTAGGGGTACAATGTACCCCATACCTATTCACATAGGGGGGCGGCATCTGGGGGCCCCCTTATTAAAGGGGGCTTCCAGATTATGATAAGCCCCCGCCCACAGACCCCCACATTCACCGGGGAAGAGGCCCTTCTCTCCATCAACATGGGGACAACGTGCTTTGAGGGAGACCTCAAAGCATCCTCCCCATGTTGAGGGCATGTGGCCTGGTATGGTTCGGAGGGGGGGGGGGGCGCTCGTTTGTCCCCACCCCCTCCTGCCATGCTAGGGCTGCGTGCTCAGATAAGGGTCTGGTTTGGATTTTGGGGGTACCCCATGCCATTGTTTTTAAAAAAATTGGTGATGGTTTCCCCTTAAAATCCATACCAGACCTGAAGGGCCTGGTACGGACCTTGGGGGAACCCCCACACCGTTTTTTTATTTTTATTTTGGCGCATGGTTCCCCTTAACCTGTACAGATCCACGCTATAGCCGAAAGACGGCAACAGCGCGGATCTCAATCTCTGGGACGTCCGCCCCTTCGCGCGCTCCCAGCCCGCGATCGCGGGTGTGCAGCAGGCAGAATCTGTGCTCGCTGTGTCCTTTGGACACAGCCTAACACAGATCGTGCTAAACGGCCAATCACAGCGGCCGTTTACCACGTGATCGGTGGGTCCAACGAAAGATGATCTCAAATGTAAACATATGAGATCATCTCTCGTTGCCTGCCTTCTCTCCTCACACAGACACCGCTGTGTGAGGAGAGAGAGAGCGATCTGTGCTACCATCTATTACAGTAAGCCTTACTGTGTGATATCCAATTACTGTGCCCATCATAGTGCCACCTGTCAGTGCAACCTGTCAGTGCCACCTGTCGCCAGTGCCACGTATTGTCAGTGCCACATATCGTCAGTGCCACCTGTCAGTGCCACATCGTCAGTGCCACTTGTCACTGCCACATAGCAGTGCCATCTGTCAGTGCCACATATCATCAGTGCCACCTGTCAGTGCCATCAAGTGTCACATATCAAAGTGTCATAAAGTGCCACCTGACCTGTCAGTGCCACGTGTCAGTGCCTACTGACCCGTCATCAGTGCCACGTGTCAGTGCCACCTGACCTGTGATCAGTACCACGTGTCAGTGCCACACATCGGTGCTACCTGTCAGTGCCATCAAGTGTCATCAGTGCCACGTCATAAAGTTCCACCTGACCTGTCATCAGTGCCACCTGACCTGTCATTAGTGCCACGTGTTAGTACCACCTGATCTGTCATCAGTGCCACGTATCAGTGCCCCCATGTCAGTGCCACGTATCAGTACCACCTGTCAGCGCCACATATCATCAGTGCCACCTATCAGTGCCATCAAGTGTCACATCATCAAAGTGTCATCAGTGCTATGTGTCATAAAGTGCCTCCTGACCTGTCATCAGTGCCACGTGTCAGTGCCTCCTGACCTGTCATCAGTGCCACTTCATAAGTTGTAAGCTGCAGCATGGCATATGTATCTGTCGAATATGTAAAAAGAACCTTAAAGTATGTTTATGCAATATATTTTAAGATGATCAAGGAGCACTATTTGTTCACATACTGCACCCATTATATGCAAACTGCTTGACTTCTGTATTGCTTAAAATTCAATAAAAATAATTGGAAAAAAAAATTGTGACGAAAGCCCCCAGTCAAACAGGTGGCGAAAAATTGTGCCTTGAATGCTGGCGGTGCCAGAACACTGTAACCCCTTGCAATTACTCTTGTTGGATGGAGGAACAGGGCCTGATGTTGTAAGTTAGTTTAAAATTTTGATAAAAGCCCCCAGTCAAACAGGTGGCGAAAAATTGGGCCTTGGGTGTTGACGGTGCCAGAACACTGTAACCCCTTGTAGTTACTCTTGTTGTACAGAGGAACAGGGCCTGATGTTGTATATTTGTTTACAAGTTGTGACAAAAGCCCCCAGTCAAACAGGTGCAAAAAAGTGGGGGGTTCTGGCGGTGCCAGAACACTGTAACCCCTTGCAGTTACTCGTGTTGGAGAGAGGAACAGGCCCTGATGTTGTAAATTAGTTTACAAATTTTGATGAAAGCCCCCAGTCAAACAGGTGGCGAAAAAATTGGGCCTTGGGTGCTGGCGGTGCCAGAACACTGTAACCCCTTGCAGTTACTCTTGTTGGATGCAGGCACGGGCCCTGCTGGTTTAAATTTGTTTAAAAATTGTTATGGGATGCCCCTGCAAACCAGGTGCAGAAAAATTGGGCCTTGGGTGTTGGTGGTGCCCTAAATACAAAATATTGTTCAAGATTATGGACAGGAGGAATAGGAGCAGTGGCAGTCTTCAAGGGATCCCAGATCCCTAGCAAATTTAATCAGTTGCATCAGCATCAGGGGCTTGATAGCTGCTG
Organism: Glandirana rugosa; assembly: GCA_018402905.1. Taxonomy (NCBI): domain Eukaryota; kingdom Metazoa; phylum Chordata; class Amphibia; order Anura; family Ranidae; genus Glandirana; species Glandirana rugosa. The sequence goes on from BLSH010432349.1 coordinate 47,725, forward strand.
ATCCAAGACTGATTCATTTTTATAAATGTGAGCCTATCAACCGAGTCTGTGGACAGGCGCACTCTTTGATCAGCTAAGAACCCTCCAGCAGCACTGAATGTCCTTTCAAAAAGCATGCTGGATGCAGGACAGGCCAGTAGCTCAATTGCATATTGAGCAAGTTCTGGCCAGTGGTCCATCCTCAAGACTCAGTAACTATGTGGATGCTCAGTTGTAAGGGTCTCCAAGTCTGCTGCTGCCCCTGTATATTCCTGCACCATACAATGCAGACGCTGACGATGGTTGGTTGAACCTTTCAGGCATGGGTGCTGAGGACTGAAATTTTTTGAAAGGCATCGCTCAGCCGGCCACCTTCTTCACCACTCTGCCTCTGAACAACCGAAGTTTCAGAAACACGTTGTCCAGAACCAGCATCAGGACATGGTAACCTCCCAGGGTCTGGAAAGGCATTGCACAACCTTTTCTTCAAGGTATCCTGAAGATGTTGAATCCTCTGCACCCTCTGCGCAGGCAGGATGAGTTCTGAAACTTTACACTTGTAACGTGGATCAAGATGGGTTGCCAAGGTTGCCTTGATACCACGAATCCTAGGGTCTTTTCACAGGATTTTCTGAATCAGAGAGCCCATGCAGCGTAAGTTTGAGGAGGCATGAGCGTCCTCTGGGTCACTGAGGATGACATTATCATGGAACATGTGTCAATTGTGCCAGTCGGAGGACAGAGAGAAGGTTGGTGCCATTATCGCATACAACCATTCCTGGCTCAAGCTGCCGTGGCGTCAACTACCTCTGAGCCTGCCCCCACAGAGCTGAAAAAATATTTTCCCCAATGTGGCTCCTGTCCCTAAGACAGACCAACTCAAGCACCGCATGGGGTCTTTTAGTCTGACTGCTTGCATAGCTCCTTGAATGCTTAGGGAGTAGAGTTGAGCGAACCCGAACTGTAAAGTTCGGGTCTGTACCAAACTTTTGGGTGTCCGGGACCCGGACCCGAAACCGGACTTTTCAAAAAAAGTCCGGGTGCGGGTCCGAGGTTCTGGTAATTTTACTAAAAGTTCTGAAAATTGCTGTAAAAAAGTCCTGGAAAGTCCTAGAGGTCTGCAAAAGGAAGGAAAATGGAGGTAAGGGTTGGACAAGTGCCCTACAAAGAAATAGGGATAGGGAAATAACTTAAAATAATAAAAAAAAAATCACATAAAAAAATCAAAAATGCAGGTGGATGTGGACTATCTTCAAACTGTGTGAGAAAAGTATAAATTAGCCGGGAGAAGCCATATCACTGTTCTAAGAACAGTGATATGGCTTCTCCCGGCTAATTTATACTTTTCTCACACAGTTTGAAGATAATTGTAGAATGTACAATCATCTTCAAACTGTGTGAGAAAAGTATACTTTTCTGGGGTAAGGATATTTGCCTGCTGAATTCACCTGGTGGTGTACTGCTAGCAGATTGGCTGCAGGTACTGGTTGTGGCACGCATTGCTACACCTTCATTCCTCTCAGTGCAGGTTTTGGAGAGGACTGCAGGTATAGTAGGGGTTGACATCCCAGATGAGGAGCAAGGAGGAGTCCGCCTTGTTTTCTGGTGTGGGTTCTTCACGTACTCTTGTCAACGGACTGCATGGCTGGTTGTCATATGTCTTGTCAAGACAGTAGTGCCCAAGTGGCTGGAGTCCTGGCCACGCTTGACCCGATTCAGACATAGATTGCAAATGGCAACGGTGCGATCTATTGCACATGTGCTGAAAAATGCCCACACCAAAGAAATTTTGGAAGTCGGCGGGGAGGCAGCAACACCCTGCACCTGTGGAGCTCTGTGGGCTGATGCAATTGGGTGGCTGCCCTTAAGCTGGCCCCTGGAGGACATCCTGCCTTGTTGGAGTTGGGCCTCCTCCTCCTCACTTTCCTACCCTCTTTTCTCAGGCACCCAGGTACAGTCCTTGTCCTCATCATCCCCTCCCTCCTCGTCACTGGAGCAGACTTGGCAGTATGCTGCAGCTGGGGGAACATGACTGCTAGTTTCTTGTCTTTTTATGGCACCCCCTGTCTCTAGGCTCACGCTACTCCTATCCTCAACCTAGGAACTAATATCGGAGCCTTCAAACTGCTGCGCATCCTCCATGAGCATGTAACCGACACTATGGTCGAACAACTCTGGTGACTCCTCCGTGCATGATGGTGGGGCTACAGAAGGAGTGTAACTGTGGACAAGGATCCGGTGGAATAGGCTGCTTTGCCAGATGCTTTGGAAGGCAAAATTGTATGAGCCTGGGTGACAGAGGATGGGGAGGATGAGGACGGCTTTGTTATCCACTCCACCAACTCTTCTGCATGTTGTGGCTCAATAGCACGTCCAACAGCAGAAAAAAAGGACAAGAGTGACCAGCCTGCAGAGGATGCACCACATCCGCCACCTTTCACTGAAGTCGCAGAGGCTGCTTGTCCTCTTTTAGTGGATTGGGAGTGTCTGCCTCTCCTTTGTGGCCTTCCTGCATGATTTCTTTTTTTAGTACTATATGTACTATATACTGTACACCCCGAATGCACCGATATATACTGCACACTCAATACGCTGCATTTATATCTGTATACACTAGACTGTATATATTTGAAGACAACATGTCAAGTAGTGTGCTATATACTGTACACCCCCAAATGCACCAATATATAGTGTACACTCAATACGTTGTGTGTATATCTGGATACACTAGACTGTATATATTTTAATATACCATGTCAAGTGTACTATATACCTTATGTACAGATATATAGTGCACACTCAATACGCTGTGTGTGTATGTATATATATACTAGACTGTATATATGTACCCTGTAGATAGATAGATAGATAGATAGATAGATAGATAGATAGATAGATAGATAGATAGATAGATAGATAGATAGATAGATAGATAGAAAGATAGATTTTTTTTTATTTTTTTTCCCTACACTAACCTGTCTGCACTAACTGACAGATATATTTTAGATTTCTAACTATCTATCTAGTTAGCTATCTATTTTTTGGATTTTTTTTTCTTTTTTTTTAACAATAAAAGCTAGCTATCTAAACTGCCTGTATTCAGGAACCGATGCTCTCTCTAACAACGCCGACACACTACATAGAGCCACTGTACAAGCGGCTTTATATAGTATGGGGCGTGGATTGAGGCTGCTGTGCAGTGATTGACTAAAGGCACCCTGCCTTTAGCCAATCAAAGCTCTCACATCCGGCCGCCCGCTGATTGTCCAAAGCATGCAGGTCATGTGCATGCTTTGGCCAATCAGCAGGCGGCATTCCACCGCCATTTAAAAACATTATGGGGCGTGCAAAGTTGCCGCGATCGCCCCATAATGTTCAAGTTTACACGAACAAATGAACAGCAGGTGTTCTGGACGAACTCACGTTCGACCCGCACATAAAGCCCATCCCTACAAATTAATATACAGTATCTCACAAAAGTAAGTACACCCCTCACATTTTTGTAAATATTTTATTATATCTTTTCATGTGAAAACACTGAAGAAATGACACTTTGCTACAATGTAAAGTAGTGAGCATACAGCTTGTATAACAGTGTAAATTTGCTGTCCCCTCAAAATAATTCAACAAAGAGCCATAAATGTCTAAACAGTTGGTAACAAAAGTGAGTACACCCCTAAGTGAAAATGTCCAAATTGGGCCCAAAGAGTCAATATTTTGTGTGGCCACCATTATTTTCCAGTACTGCCTTAACCCTCTTGGGCATGGAGTTCACCAGAGCTTCACAGGTTGCCACTGGAGTCCTCTTCCACTCCTCCATGATGACATCACGGAGCTGGTGGATCTTAGAGACCTTGCACTCCCCCACCCTCCATTTGAGGAAGCCCCACAGATGCTCAATAGGGTTTAGATCTGGAGATATGCTTCGCCAGTCCATCACCTTTACCCTCACCTTCTTTAGCAAGGCAGTGGTAATTTTGGAGGTGTGTTTGGGGTCGTTATCATGTTGAAAACTGCCCTGCGGCCCATTCTTCGAAGGGAGGGGATCATGCTCTGCGTCAGTATGTCACAGTACATGTTGGCATTCATGGTTCCCTCAATGAACTGTAGCTCCCCAGTGATGGCAGCACTCATGCAGCCCCAGACCATGACACTTGACTGTAGGCAAGACACACTTGTCTTTGTTCTCCCCACCTGGTTGCCACCACATACACTTGACACCATCTGAACCAAACACTTTTATCTTGGTCTCATCAGAACACAGGACATGATTCCAGTAATCCGTGTCCTTAGTCTGCTTGTCTTCAGCAAACTGTTTGCGGGCTTTCTTGTGCATCATCTTTAGAAGAGGCTTCTTTCTGGGACGACAGTCATGCAGACCAATTTGAAGCACTGTGTGGCATATGGTCTGAGCACTGGCAGGTTGACACCCCACCCCTTCAACCTCTGCAGCAATGCTGGCAGCACTCATACATCTATTTCCCAAAGACAACCTCTGGATATGACGCTGAGCATGTGCACTCAACTGTGAAAGTAATCCAAAAGCAAGATCCGACCGCTCCAAGTGAGGAATATCAATTACCTTTTTCCCTACGTGCACGTCCAGTCCGCGTACTGCACAGGGATAATAAAGAAGAATAAAGAAGAAAAAAGGGTGACAGCACTCCAGGTGTGCGGTAAAAAGTATGCAAGTTTATTGGAAATTTATTGCAGCTGGTAACATCAAAAAGTCCAAATACAGGTACATGCAGAGTGAGATAGACGCGTTTCAAGAAATTAAATTTGCTTAATCATTTTCTGATAGAAGATAATGATTAAGCAAATTTAATTTCAATGTTACCAGCTGCAATAAATTTGCAATAAAACTGGATACACCTGGAGTGCTGTCACCCTTGTTTCTTCTTTATTATCAGGGCCGTCTTTAAGGCAGGGCAAAAGGGGCAGCTGCCCTGGGCCCTGTCATTATTGTGGGGCCCAAAGCAGCTGCCTCATACTTGCCAACTATCCTGGTTTAAATTCCCTTGTCATTTGAAGTTTTACTCCTGTGCTGTGTCCCGATATCTCAGGGTGAAGTGCTGCTACTAATGTTACCAAGCTCTGCCCTATTGTTGTGTACAGATGACTCACCTGCAGACCCTGTGTTTACATGTAAATAGTGGTGGCATTCATATGTAAATAGTGGCAGCATTCATGTGTAAATAGTGGTGGCCGACGGCATTGATATGTAAATAGAGGCGGCATTCATATGTATATCATGCCCCTCTGAGGTCATGTCCACCATCACCTATACTGAATGCTGCCCACTGGGGAGACAAAGGGGAATGCTTGAAAGGCCTGCCTGCAACTGTGGTCATTAAGCCTAACATCAGCCTGTTCTGCAAAGGTAAGCAAATTGGTTGGGAGGAGGGTAGTGTGGGGTGTGCAGAGGTAGGCAGAGAAGGAATTACAGTTTGGGGTGCACAGGTGAGCAAGGAGGGGATGAATAGAGGTAAGGAAGGTGAGTGCAAAGATGAGGCAGGTAGAGTTAAAGGGGAGGGAGGGTTGGAGTGGAGAAGATGGGGGAGGTTTGAGGTGCAGAGGTTATCAGGGGTTTTAGGATGCAAAGGTGTACTGACAGGGTGGATAAAGATGTAGGTCGCATGTAGGACATCCCATTCATTACAATGGGCTGCTCTATGCTTTAGAAATGCGGAACAAAAGTCCCTAATAGTGTTGAGCGAACCCGGACTGTAACGTTCGGGTCCGTACCGAACTTTCGGGTGTCCGTGGCACGGACCCGGACCCGGTCATTTCAAAAATCGTTCGGGTTCGGTCCGGGGTTCTGCTATTTTACTCCACGTGTTGAGAAGCTGCAGGGCAGCCAATCAACAAGTGTTTCACTGGTTTGCCCTTAGAAGCCATCACAGCCATGCCTACTAATGGCATGGCTGTGATTGGCCGGTGCATCATGTGACCCAGCCTCTTTATAAGCTGGAGTCACAGTGCTGCAGTCACATGCTCCTTGGGTTAGTGTAGGGAAAGGTAGCTGACTGCGTGAGGGACAGATTTGAGACATTTTAAGACCTGATCCTGCATCCTGAGATAGATTACTTTACTACTGCTGTCTGTGCTGTTGCTCTGAGGACAGATAGCAGAAATTAGAGATTTCACATATC
>BLSH010432349.1:56892-68516 GCA_018402905.1 Glandirana rugosa
ATGACTAGGAACGACATAATTGGACATAAGAAAATTATTTTGTAATACCTTTTTTTTTTTTACGTTTTTACCTCCACTTACACTTAGTAGAAGTTTGACACAGACTTTTCATAATTAATTGCCATCTTCGATATATTGACAAGATTTTAGTAGAAGTTTGATCCCGTTCACGAGATGTTTTTTTACCCCTATCCATTTTATTTAATTTTAGTTTATTTTTTTACCCTTCCCCCCACCTACACCTCATCCTCGGATCTCCAACTGATCCGGCACTGACAACGTCACATCCACCTTCACCGCCACCATCTCCTCATCCTCCTCCATAGGTTGTACAAAAAAAAAAAACATAACTCTAACCTTTATTAAAATGAATCAGGCATGGATCCCACAAGACTTGTCTGTACCTTGTGCAGAATAAACATTTAGACCGGACACACACAGCCATTCATATACTTCTTTTTTTGGAATAGGCCTCAATACAAAAAAAAAAAACATGTTGGATACCTCCTCCTACTCCTCTACCACCGCCACTTCCACCTACACTGCAACAGTCACGGCCTAGTCAACCTCTAGGCTCCTACTCCACATCCACCCCCCTTCCCATTTTTTTATTTGATTTTAATTTATTTTACCTATCCCCATTTTTTTGTAGAGCACTTGCCCTAGTTTGAAGATGATTTTAGAACAGTTATATAGCTTCTACCGTTAATTAATACTTTTCAGACACAGTTTGAAGATGATTCACATTCACCTCCATTTTTGCATTTTTTTTTTTTCCATAATGTTTTATTAAAAGAATACAGGTTAATACAGCAAGGATCAGTACATATTAATTAGCAGGATATTAGAGAGAGATTTATCTTAGTACCATAATACATTCTTACAGCAAGTGCTATCATGCTTAGCAATGATAAAAGGATACATTACTGGTACATAGGTTATCTGCGATCATTGTCTGTTTTATGTACTGGGTGGGACATCATATCTGGACTAGGGGGTAGGGGGGGGGAGGGTGATGGGGGAGGGATGTACAGAGGAGTCCGTTCTCACAACATGGTGTTTTGCGAGCCTTTCAAAGGTCGGGGATAAGATGCCGGCGGTTAATAAGTTTAACATAGTGGGAAAGATTCATTTTGTTAGGTCTCGGTAGCATTCAGATGTTTTAAAGTCGATCCAGCTAAACCAAATCTTGTGGAATATCTGCAGTTTTTCAGAGGAGATGGCTATTAATTCTTCTATGTCGAGGATTCTGTTGACTCTAGAGATCCAGTCTATGATGGTGGGCGCTCTAGTTTGTCGCCATAGGGGGGGGATGCACAAGCTCTTGCGGCGTTAATCAAGTGCATGGTTAAGGATTTTTTGTATGCAGGGCCCATGATGTTAGAATGGTGTAGGAGGTATTGTTGATGCGAGAATTCGATGGGGTACGTTGTTATTTTTTGAATAAGTTCGTGGATTTTGCTCCAGAAGGGGATAATGACTGGGCATTCCCACCAAATGTGTATCATTGAACCTGAATGAGCCCTACATCTCCAGCATTGATCAGAGATTGATGGAAATAGTTTGTGTAAGAGTGTTGGCGTTCTATACCACTTGGTGAGAACTTTGTAATTGTGTTCTTGCATGGTAACGTCTAGGGTTCCCTTTAATGCTATGTCTCAAGCTCGTTCCCATTGTTCTTCTGTGAGGGGGTTGACATCGGTAAGTTCCCATGCTTTCCTAATGGGGGCCAATTGGTTTGGTTTAGCTGAGGTCAATAAGGAATATAGTGTTGCTATGAGGTGGCGTTTTGCTTGGCCAAGACAAAGATTTTCGAGAGGAGTCTTAGTTCTGGAAAAAGCTGTCTTGTCAGGTAGGCTATTTAGAAAATGTGTAATTTGCAAGAATGGCCAGTGCGGAATTGGAGGGAATTCGTGCCGCCCGACTATGTCATCAGCCGAACACAACCTGCCTCCATGAAAGAAGTGAGTCGCTCTGGGGTTGAGGTTGGGTGGGATAGAGGCAAAGTCTCTCGTCAGGCCTGGCGGAAAATCAGGATTAAATTGTATTGGAGTCAGGGGACCTGGAATAGAGGTTAGATCGGTGTGTTTGGCTAAGGCCTGTAAAGTTTTGATTGGTGGGGTGATCAGGGGGTGGTTTTTGGCTGGGTGATCTTTATTTTGGATTGGTATCCAAGATATTAATTGTGGTGGGGCTCCTAAACTCAGGTGTTCGAGTTCGACCCAGTCCTTTTGCTCACCATGGATATGCCAGTCTATCATTTTAGTCAGTAGTGCTGCCTCGTGATATTGGCGGAAACTCGGAAGGCCAATGCCACCCTTGTTTTTTGGTGCTTCTAGTCTCTGTATACTAATCCTGGGGCTTCCCCCCTTCCAGAGGTATTTATTGATTTTGGCCTTAAGAGTTTGAAAAAAAAGCTTTAGGGAGCGCGATCGGAATTGCCTGGGCCAGGTATAGGAACCTAGGGAGGATAGTCATTTTTAAGGTCGCCGCCTTCCCGAACCAAGACAGATTAAGTCTGCTCCATTTTAGCAGGTCAGCTGTGGAGCCCTGGAGGAAGGGTAGAAAGTTGAGTTGGTATAGGTTCTCCAGATCAGCTGGTAGGTTGATTCCTAGGTAAGGGATTGTTTTTGTGTGCCAAGTGAAAGGGGAGAGGTCTTTGATGTTGTGTAGTGTCTTGTCGGGTAGTGATATATTTAGGGCTTGTGATTTGTTAAAGTTAATTTTGAAATTCGATAATTCACCGTATTGTTGGAAAACTTTCAGTAGGTTGGGAATTGTTATCAGGGGTTTTGTGAGGAACAGAAGTATGTCATCTGCAAAAGCAGCTATTTTTACTGTTTTGTTTCCTATTTTTATTCCCGATATGTCAGGGTTGTTTCGGATGTATGATAGAAGGGGTTCTAAGGTAAGTATGAAAATCAGGGGGGATAGGGGGCACCCCTGCCTAGTTCCGTTGCGTATGGAGAAGGCCTCCAACAGGTGACCATTTACCCCCACCCTTGCGGATGGATTGGAGTATAGGCTTGAGATACTAGCGATCATGAACTCTCCCAACCCCACTCTTTTGAGCGTCTCCCCCAAAAAGTCCCATGCCACCCTGTCGAAGGCCTTCTCCGCGTCAGTGGACAAGAAGAAGCCCTCCTCATCTTTTTGTTTGAGCCAGTGATTGATGGTTAGCGCCTTGATGGTATTATCGCGTGCTTCCCTTCCAGGGACAAAGCCAACTTGGTCTCGCGATATTAAATTTGGGATCAGGGGGATGAGTCTGGAGGCCAGGATCTTAGCGAAAATTTTGACGTCTGAATTGAGGAGTGAAATGGGCCGATAATTACTTGGGTGGGAGGGGTCCTTCCCCGGTTTGGGTATGACCGTGATATGGGCTGTAAGTAGGTCACTCGGTGGGGGACTGTTTGTAGCTAGGGAATTGAATGTTGTTGTGAAATGAGGGGCCAGGATGGTGGAAAATGTTTTGTAGTAGATATTGGAAAGGCCATCAGGCCCAGGGCTCTTCCCTGGTTTCAGTTGTTGCGTGGCTTGTATGAATTCGGTTTGAGTGATGGGAGTCTCTAGAGTTAGGGCTGATTCAGATGTAAGTTTAGGGATATTGGCCTTAGCTAGGTAATCCTGGATTTTCTGTAAGCGATATTTGGGGTTCGAGCTTGATGGGGATGTGGCAGGGATATTGTATAGTTTGGTGTAATATTCCACAAATATTTTAGTTATATCCTCTGTCTTGTAGACTCTGTGATCATCTGACGTGCGCATGTGGGAAATGGTGGTGGCAGTCTTTTTCTCCTGGAGGTATCTGGCTAGGAGTTTTCCATTTTTATTGGCTTGTTCATAATAGAGTTTTGATGATAAAAGGAACTTCCTCCTAGTTTGTTTTCCTAGTTCCTCCATAAGCTCTTTCCTGGCCTGTGTTAGAGCCTCGTGTGAGGCGAGTGCTAGGGAACGTTTGTGCTGGGCTTCTAACGTGCGGATTCTGTTGGTGAGCACTTCTAATTGTGCTTGTCTTGCTTTTTTGATTTGTGCAGCTAGTTTTATACATGAGCCTCGAATGAAGCATTTGTGAGCTAGCCAAATGTTGATATCTGACACATCAGGGGTCGAATTGGATTCAAAATAGTTTTGCAGTTCTGTCTCTAATATGGATTTGTGTGTTGGGTTTGATAGTAGGGAGGGGTTGAGTCTCCACGTTTTGTTTCTTTGTTCCCTCAGTGGTATTCTAAGGGTAATCGTGATGGGGTGATGATCAGATAGGTACATTGGTTCTATTGTTGCTTTGTGTAAATATTGGAGATCGTTCTGAGTCAGGAAGAGGTAGTCTAATCTGGAGAATTTTTGGTGTGGGTGAGAGAAGAAAGTATAATCCTTGGTGTCCGGGAAAAGGGTTCTCCAGGTGTCGTGTAATGTAAGAGTATTAAGTTGAAGCCTAATTTGTTTGAGGGCTCGATAGGGGAGTGCGGATGATCCCGTGGAGGAGTCTAGGTGTGGTTGTGGTGGCACATTAAAGTCTCCCCCTAGGACGACTAGACCTTCATGGAAACGGATGAGGTGATCGAACACCCTCTTGATGAAGGGAACTTGGCGACTATTAGGAGCGTAAATATTTGCCAGAGTTATCGGTTTGTTGTTGAGTAGGCCTTTAAGAAATAGGAATCTGCCCTCTGGGTCTTTTTTCTGTTCTTTGAGTATAAACGGCAGATTACGTTCTAGTAGGATCAGACCTCCTTTCGACTTTCCTTTGTTTGAGGATGAGTGATAGGCTGTGGGGTAGTTTCTATCGCTGAGTTTTGGAATGGATGGGCCTTTGAAATGTGTCTCCTGCAAGAACGCGATTTGGGTTTTTAGCCTATGTAGTTCTCGTAGGGTCGCGGACCGTTTTTCGGGCATGTTTAGGCCCTTAGTGTTTAAGGATAATACTTTCAGATTGAAATAGTTAGGCATTGTGAGACGTTGGTTGTATGAGTGTTGTATCGTTGTAGTCTGTACAAAGGGGCGGGGTGGGGAAGGACGGGATGGGGGGAAATTGGTAAGTATAAGTGGGGAGAGTCTAGTGAGGGCGGTATTGGGGAAGGGTCGATTGTACTTCCCAGAGGGCTGGGTTAGAGAGGAACTAGTGAGTGGCGAGAAGGTGGTTCTCGACTCACTGTGTTAGGGGGGGTCCTCTCTCGGGACAGTCTGGTTTTTCCCGGGCTGAGGGTGGGTTACCTGACTTGGCACGAGGGTAGAGAGGTGGCTCTCCTGGGGGGAGAAACTTCGTAATGCATTGATAACAACATTTTATATTGTAAATATGCAACAACCATAACAATTTTCATAACAGTAAAAGTAAGATAAACAAAAGAAAAAGAAAACCCAATGGCTCACTTTAGGATATAGGGTCCCCAAGTGGGGATCAACAGTGATCGTGGGGGTGCCGCATTTTCGATCTGTTCAACCAGCTACCAGCCACTAAAGATAAGTGTGGTACTGTGTAGTCTGTATCAGTGCAACCTATAGAGAGGTTATATATGGCGTTAGAGATGGGGGGGAAGCAAGATAAGGGATCGGAAAGAGGATAGATATATTAAGGTCAGAGAGAAAAAGACTAGTAGGGCATAAAGATAATAAGTAATAGGGACGACTTGTGCTCACGTCACCCACTCCAAAGAGGTCACATTCTTAGTGATCATAGGGCGTTCTTGTAGGCGTAGATGTCCTTATTCAAATGGTGTAGGAGTTCGTGCAGTTTGAAAAGGCTGTGGGTGCGATGGGACGATCGTTCTGAATAGCGGTGGTAGTGATGGAGTTTATGGTGCATCTGCCCATTAAGGTCCTAAGTTCCGGCTAGATGGGTAGGACGGTCATCGACTACCTCTCGGCCTCGCCCCCCCGTGCCGGCGAAGAGGCTGAATTGCGACTCCTTGATCTTTATGTAGCTCGTTAAGTCAGCTTCATCTGGTCTGATCGTTGGTAGGTGTAGGGTCCGGCACCTATTTCCATCGGGTATAGGAGCGGGGTTGGTCAATCGGTATTGTCGTTTAGGCTCTGTACATGGAGCGATCGTATGGAAAGCACTGATGTAGGTTCAGTGTAAGAATCAATGGCAATAGGGGTTGGACCGGTACCTCAGTTAAATAGGAAAATGAGCATGGCTTGGGGAACTGACGACTGTCGGTGGTGGCCGTTCGTGCGAGGCCGAGAGGTGATCACAGAGGGGCCGGGACCCTGCAGTCCGCATTAGAGAAGATAAAGTCATGGTATGGCTTATGGAAGAGGAGGGGTGTTGACGAGTGAAGAAGTCATTCAGGGGAACATAGAGGGCTGGGGCCATGTTCAGTACGAGAGAAAACACTTATCTGAAGTGGTGGTTGCCGCGCTGGTCAGGGTCGTTATTCGGGCTCTTCATTCAGCATCGGGAGCTTCGGGTGCCGCTGGAGCCGCTGCTGGACCTCGATCTCTCCTTCCTCTACGGTATGGAGTGAAAGGTTGGCGGTGCCTCGGGGTCATATGGTCGGGCGCGGGTGGGAGGAGGTCCTTCCATGTTTCTGGTATGGCGAATTCTCTGTACCACTCTGGGACTGGAATCTCAGGAAGGTTGGCAAATTCGAAAAATTGAGGGAGGTCTGCCGGGGTGTGCATCGTGAACGAACGGCCTTGCAGCGTGATGCACAGTCCGAACGGGAAGCGCCATTTGTAAATAATTCTTCGTTCCCTCAATGCTTCCAGTATGGGACGAAGGGCTCTGCGGTGTCCCAGTGTGATTTGGGATAAGTCTTGAAAGATTTTTACGTTTGCTTCATTAAAGCGGATCTCATCTTGTTCCCTGGCTCTGATCGCAATTTCTTCTTTGATCTTATAGTCCGTGAAGCAACAAATTATATCCCTAGGAGGATCTCCTTCTCTTCCCTTCGGTCTGAGGGCCCTGTGAGCCCGTTCAAAGTCGATTGGAGTGTCCTGCGCCCGCTCCAGCAGGCTATTGAAGAGGGATTGCAGGGCTAGGGGAATCTGGTCGTGTTCTACCGATTCCGGGATTCCTCTCACTCTTAAATTTCTCCTTCTCCCACGGTTGTCAAGGTCTTCCAAACGTCTTTGTAGGTCTATCATATGGTAGTGGTATTGAGCAGCATGCTGTTGTAGTTCCCCTATGTCTGCATCATGGCGTCCTGCGGCTCGCTCCACTTGGTCCAAACGATCCGACACTCCTCGCAATTCATCCTTGAGTTCCCCCACAGCATCGGTGAGGGCGCCTTTGATGTCTGAGGCTATGTGCTGGAGGTCAGACATTTTCGGGACTTGCTGTATAAGCTCCATTATTGCCTCAGGGTCCAGCTGCAGTCTTTGCTTGGGCGTTCCCTCTGTCGTCTTGCGCGCCATTGAGGTGCAGTGAGGGCCTTCCTTGGAGGCTGCAGTCCCGCTCAAGGTTCCCGGTTGAGAGCGGAATAAATCGGGAAGGTTTTTGCCCGGGTGAGAGGCAGAAGTGTTGGTGAAAGGTAGTTGCCTACCAATTTTGCCCATAATTGTTGTTAGGGTGCAAATGTGGCTCAGTTTCTCCCCTTGAGAGCCGGAGCTTCTCTCTCAAGCAGCCATCTCCACCGCGCGCCAAGACACGCCCCCCCATTTTTGCATTTTTTATGTTTTTATTTTTTTTTAAATATTTAAAGTTATTTCCCTGTCCCCATTTCTTTGTAGGTCACTTGTCCCACCCTTACCCCCATTTCCTTCCTTTTGCAGCCCTCTAGGGCTTTCCAGGACTTTGTTACATCCATTTTTGTGCCTAAAAGTTTGGGTCCCCATTGATTTCAATGGGGTTCGGTGTCCGTGCGATCTTTCGGGTTCCGTCCGGACCCGGACCCGGACTTTGTCCCGAAGTTCGGCCGGACCAGCAGAACCCGAACTTCCAGAGGTTCGCTCAACTCTACTCATAATATGATTCAGTAATCTGATTTTGAGTCTAGCTGCTATTTATTGTATATCTCATTGCAGGTGGAGAGCGAAATTGCATGGGAGGGGGGGGCAAGAAAATGTTTGCCCAGGGTCCAATCAATATTAAAGACGGCCCTGTTTTTTATGTGCACTCAACTCCTTTGGTCGACCATGGCGAGGCCTGTTCTGAGTGGAACCTGTCCTGTTAAACCGCTGTATGATCTTGGCCACCGTATTGCAGCTCAGTTTCAGGGTCTGGGCAATCTTCTTATAGCCTAGGCCATCTTTATGTAGAACAACAGTACTTTTTTTCAGATCCTCAGAGAGTTCTTTGGCATGAGGTGCCATGTTGAACTTCCAGTGACCAGTATGAAAGAGTGAGAGCGATAACACCACATTTAACACACCTACTCCTCATTCACACCTGAGACCTTGTAACACTAATGAGTCATGTGACACAGGGGAGGGAAAATGGCTAATTGGGCCCAATTTGGAAAATTTTACTTAGGGGTGTACTCACTTTTGTTGCCAGCAGCTTAGACATGAATGGCTGTGTGTTGAGTTATTTTGAGGGGGCAGCAAATGTACACTGTTATACAAGCTGTACACTCACTACTTTACTTTGTAGCAAAGTGTCATTTCTTCAGTGTTGTCACATGAAAATATATAATAAAATATTTACATAAATGTGAGGGGTGTACTCACTATTGTGAGATACTGTATATGTCTGGATGGGAGCTAAATGTGGAGTTTGATTTACAGGAGTGGGAGACTAAATGGCAGAATATGTGTAACTGTATGAAAGCCTTAACAATACGCGAGACGGCGATTCAAATTTTTACTCGCTGCTACTATACACCCTTGCATTTACATTCATTTTACCCACAAGTTTCCCCCTCCTGTTTTCATGATTGTGCTCTCCCAGGCTCCTTTTTACACATATTCTGGGATTGTGATAAAATACAACCTACCTGGAAGATAAGTATTTAAATTGGTAGACACACTGGCGGGGAGGCATGTTGCCTTGACACACATACACTGTCTTTCATTCTGGAAAATCACAGATGTTCCTAAACCCCTATTAAAGCTTATACACACACAATCTGTGTGGCTATGCAATGGACAATTGCCCTGAACTGGAAATCTAATATGGTACCGTTCGCTCAAGTTATTACTTGTATTGACCAGATTATGCTGACGGAAAAAATCTTTCATACATTGCATGATTCTATATCCTCCTTAGACGCTAAGTGGGACCCTAGATTCATCTACCATCTTCAGGATTGATTTACTTTGGCAATGCTCAATTCCATTGTCATAGGTTTTCATGTAATGATTTATGTTTTGTTTTATTTTTAATCAAGTTTATACAATTGAATTTTATTTTTGAAATTTAGATAAAATTACTACTCAGTATTGTCTTTAGGTGCGCAGCTCGGCTGCTAAGCATTCTGATTGTTCTTGTTGTTTTATATAATGGACTTCTGAGACCTGTTGAACTGTTTCTACAACAGTTATCTGTTTTTTGTACTATCTATATATCACCTTACTGCATTTTTATGATATGGACTTCAGTTCCACCTTACTGTTTTGTACTGTACATTTTTATCTCAATAAAAAACATTTAGTAAAGAAAAAAAAGAAAAAAAAGGTGGTTTGTCCTGGTTTGGGTTACAATGCAGTTACTTGGCACTATGTCCTATAGAGATGCATTTGAACTGCAGCAAAGCAGGTCAAGCACAGTCCTTGCCATGCAAAATCATTTATTTTAATTACAACCACCGTCATGGAAATGAAACACTTGCCTACATGTGCCCTAAGGGCTGTTTTACATTCACCATGTACTGTGGTGCCCTCTGTAGAGTGATCCACACTCCCTCTCAACCCTACTCGTCCCTGCTGTACTTACCTCCCTGGTTGATAAGCTGTCAGTACCCATGCAGCCAGTGTAAGGGTCTGGGGTTTTTTATATACCTGCTCTTCTACCCCTTCTTTCTACAGGGCTTCTGGGATGGATCTGAAAGATTCTCTGTGTCAGAGCAGACCAATCAGAATTGCTCTGATCCATCCTGGAAGCCCTGCGGGAAAGAAGAAGGAAAAGAGCAAGACTTTCAAATCTCCAGACCTCTACACCGGTTGTGTGGGACCTCTTTTAATTTGTTGATAAATCAGAGCTGTAGCATGGGTTAGAGGCAGATAGCCTTCCCATAGTTTTCAAGCATGCATAGCATATTTGCATATTATGGCATATTAATTGCATATTACTGCTAAGTTGGCCCTCCTCAATATCATTGCATTCAACATCTTCTCTCTTCATCAACTGAGCAAATACAGACTGTATGGTACATATGCAATGTTTGTTATATTCATTTGTGTATCTATACCTTTAAAACTGGCTCCAATATAGCAAATAAGCTACAAAAATACCTGCATCAATAAAATTACTGTCTAGCCTATAAAGCAGAACTAAATAAAAATAAAACGTCATAGTAGCTGCCACAAAACTATTTTGCTGTACACTGCCTGTGTGAAAAGCCCAGTAACAAGTTGTTAAAAATTTGTAAAAAAAAAAGTGCAAAATGCTGTGAAAATTCTCCTCCAGGCTTTTATTTTTCATTTACTTGAAGGGCAACTTTATGAAGAATTCTACTGAAGAATTTTTTAAAATGTAAAAAGCCCTTGGGACATTACACTGTGTAATTACAATAAATACCATGAGGACTGCCAGGAGGACTGTTCAGAGGACTAGCTATTCTTGTTTTTGTCGCCTTCTTATTTTGTCTGAGAGGTAAATCATCTGACATGGGGACACGGGGAGCCGGGCACTGCCATGGGGGATATGTTCAAATGGAAAAAAAAAGTGATTGTTCTGGTAAAAGTTCTTTCATGTAATTTAAATGCAACATGAAAAATGCACAAATCCTTTAAATAACACGCTGGAGAGATGTCTTAAAGTTGAACATGATGTTGTAGGACAATATGACGTAGTCTTGTAAAATTGAAAAGAAGAAAAGATCTGTTGTTGGGTTCTTGTTAACATTTTATCCAGACCATTATCCAAGCATGCAGCCAGGGTGCCAAGGAAAGGGAGAGCAGCAACTGTACACTCGCCCTTCATGTAAAAAATCAGGCCACATGCCTGTCAGCATTGTAAACCTTGCAACCTTGCAATAGGGGCAGCAATGCCCCCTATATATACTGTATATATATCTTTTTTTCTAATAATTTTCTTCATTATAGAATAAATATCTACAAAATAACCACACTTATATCAATACAATACCTTTGTTACCACCCCTCCCCCCCCCAATTTAAAAATAAAATACACATATTAAGAATTTTTACCCCTCTTCTATTGTCAGTCTTTAGCTACCCACTTTATCTTCCACTTTCTTTCCTTTCCTCTCATACTCCCATCACCTCTGTATATGTTTCTGATTATTTAAATTTAAACCAACCATCACGTTTCTCAAAAAAATTACAAATTTCTTCCATAAAACAAATATATTCTATTCTCTAGAGCCAATCTTAGATTGATGGGCTCTCCTGTAAACACCAACACATTGGGACAAGCCACCTGAGTCCCTCATACCATTTATTTGCATAGACATAAACCTAAACATTGCACCAAACCAAGAGTACTCTTAGAGGACAGACATTTGTGCAGGAATGATACAATTGACCTCAAGACAAAATGTAAAAAAAAGTAAGCT
>BLSH010432349.1:68526-82034 GCA_018402905.1 Glandirana rugosa
AATACAATACCTTTGTTACCACCCCCCCCCCCCATTTAAAAATAAAATACACATATTAAGAATTTTTACCCCTCTTCTATTGTCAGTCTTTAGCTACCCACTTTATCTTCCACTTTCTTTCCTTTCCTCTCATACTCCCATCACCTCTGTATATGTTTCTGATTATTTAAATTTAAACCAACCATCACGTTTCTCAAAAAAATTACAAATTTCTTCCATAAAACAAATATATTCTATTCTCTAGAGCCAATCTTAGATTGATGGGCTCTCCTGTAAACACCAACACATTGGGACAAGCCACCTGAGTCCCTCATACCATTTATTTGCATAGACATAAACCTAAACATTGCACCAAACCAAGAGTACTCTTAGAGGACAGACATTTGTGCAGGAATGATACAATTGACCTCAAGACAAAATGTAAAAAAAAGTAAGCTCCATAGATAGAGTAGATAGATAGATAGATAGATAGATAGATAGATAGATAGATAGATAGACATAGATAGATAGATAGATAGATAGATAGATAGATAGATAGATAGATAGATAGATAGATAGATAGATAGATAGATAGATAGGTCTTTTAAACCCCCATTCTCTGATCTATGGGGTCATAATATAATAGTTTTCCACTCATTAAAATTATACATTATACAAATGGGGGCTACAGTCCCCAAAAAAATATTACCCCAAGGGAATTTTATCATTATCTCCAGATTCGCCATTTTTTCCCAACACACTATTCTTTGGTTTCGTCAGATTACCATACCTCCTTTGAATTCCTTTGTAAGAATGCCCCCAGACAGAAATGCTTATTCTCTGGGCTTTATAAGTCTATAACCACAATAGGAGATGACTCCAAATTAATAGGGATGGGCCGAACACCCCTCAGTTCGGTTCGCGCCAGAACATGTGAACAGACAAAAAGTTCAGGGCGAACATCTGAACACCATTAAAGTCTATGGGACCCGCACATGAAAAATCAAAAGTGCTCATTTTAAATGCTTGTATGCAATGTTATTACCCTAAAAAGCATATGGGGACCTGGGTCTTGCCCTAGGGGACATGTATCAATGAAAAAAAAGGTTTTAAATTGATCATTTTTTCAGGAGCCGTGATTTTAATAATGCTTAAAGTGAAAAAAAATGAAAAAATCCTTTAAATGTTGTGCCTGGGGGGTGTCCTTAGTCTGTGTGTAAAAGGGCACATCTCTGTGAGGTGTAGAACATAGCCAGAGCAAAATGACATTTCCATAGGAAAAAATGTCATTTAAAATTGCGGCTGTAATGTATTACCGGTTCCCGGCAATATACAAAAAAATCGCTCAAAAAAGTGTGTGGGGTTCCCTCCCAGTCCAAACCAGGCTCTTTGGGTCTGCTTTGGATATTAAGGGTAACCCCGTGCCAAATTTTAAAAACATTGTTGTGGGGTTCCCCCTACGATCCAAACCAGACCCTTATCCGAGCATGCAGCCCTGGTCGGTTAGGATGGGGGAGGATGAGCGAGCACCCCCCCATCCTGAACCGTACCAGGCTACATGCCCTCAACATGGGGAGTATGGGTGCTTTGGGGGAGGGGGGCTCTGCCCCCCCACCTCAAAGCACCTTGTCCCCATGTTGATGGGGACAAGAGCCTCTTCCCCAAAAGCCTGGCTGGTGCTTGTGGGGGTCTGCAGGTGGGGGGCTTATTAGAATCTTGAAGCCCCCTTTAATAAGGGGGCCCCCAGATCCCTTCCCTCCCCATGTGAATAGGTTTGGGGTACATTGTACCCCTACCCATTCACCAAAAAAGGAGTGTAGTGTAAAAAAAAAGAGGCAGTTTTTGACAAGCCCTTTATTTTGTAAAATAGCGCTTTCTTCTTTCTTCCTCCATCTTATCCTCGCCCGGTCCTTCTTCTGGTCTTCTGCTTCTTCTTTTAGTCTTCTTGCTTCCTCTCTTCGTCTTCAATCTTCATCTTCATCTACTTTCACTGCCGCCGCTCTCTCCGCTGCTGCAGTCCGGCCCTTGCGCGTCTCACAGAATGGGTGGTCTTCACAATGACAGTTCTTTTATAAGAAGGGGTGGGGCCACCCAGTGACGTAAATGGATGACTTGCCGTCTCTGACATTACATGATGTCAGAAGGGGACGGGTTCTCTCAGTTATGTCACTGGGTGGCCCCGCCCCTTCTTATAAAAGTACTGTCATTGTGAAGACCGCCCATACTGGGAGACGCGCAGGGGCCGGACTGCAGCGGCGGAGAGAGCAGCGGCAGTGAAAGAAGAAGAAGACGATGAAGATGAAGATTGAATATTGAAGACAAAGAGAGGAAGCAAGAAGACTAAAAGAAGAAGGACCAAGAAAGGTGTGTCTCTAAGTGTAACCATTAAAAGCTTACTTTTATTAAAAAGCCATAAAAGTTGCTAGTGATTCCGATCATAGCCAGCAGTGGCTGAATACTGCAACGCTGACACAATTTGCTACTCTTGTGAATAAGTTTTATGGCTTTTTAATAAAAGTAAGCTTTTAATGGTTACACTTAGAGGCACACTTTTCTTGTTCTTTTTATCCCTTACTACAGAAGACTGGTTTGCTTCTCATAAGGTGCAGCCCTCCGGCCAACCATCTGCTATTACCTTCATGAACTGTTATTACTGGTCTGATAAGTACATTTATTGAACCTAGTATATACCTATAATGTTTCATTGCACTCCCATGTTATTTTTATTCTGTAAAAGAAGAAGCAGAAGACCAGAAGAAGGACCGGGCCAGGAGAAGATGGAGGATGAAAGAGCTATTTTACAACATAAAGGACTTGGCAAAAACTTTTACGCTGCTCGCCTTTTTTGGTGAATGGGTAGGGGTACAATGTACCCCATACCTGATCACATAGGGGGGGGGGTCGGGATCTGGGGGGCCCCCTTATTAAAGGGGGCTCCCAGATTCTGATAAGCCCCCCTGCCTGCAGACCCCCACAACCACCGGCCAGGGTTGTGGGGATGAGGCCCTTCTCCCCATCAACATGGGGACAAGGTGCTTTGGGGGCGACCTCAAAGTTTAGGGCTTGTGGCATGGTATGGTTGGGAGGGGGGGCACTCGCTCATCCCCACCCCCTCCTAACATTCCAGGGGTGCGTGCAGGGTCTGGTTCGAATTTTGGGGGGACCCACGCCATTTTTTAAAAAAATTTGGAGCGGGGGTTACCCTTAAAATACATACCAGACCTGAAGGGCCTGGTTTGGATCTTGGGGGGGGGGTCCACGTAATTAAAAAAAAAAATTGGTGTGGGGTTCCCCTTAAATTCCATAACAGAGCTAATGGGCTTGGTTTGGATTTTGGGGGGAACCCCACGTCATTTTTTTAAAACATTTTGGCACGGGGTTCCCCTTAAATTCCATACCAGACCTGAAGGGCCTGGTTTGGATTTTGGTGGGAACCCCACGTCATTTTTTTTTTACATTTTGGCGCGGGCCCTGCTATTGTAAATTAGTTAAAAAAAGTGATAAAAATCCCCCAGTCAAACAGGTGGCGAAAAATTGGGCCTTGGGTGCTGGCGGTGCCAGAACACTGTGACACCTCGCAGTTACTCTTGTTGACCGGAGGAACTGGGCCTGATGTTGTAAATTTGTTTACAAATTGTGACGAAAGCCCCCAGTCAAACAGGTGGCAAAAAATTGGGCCTTTGGTGCTGGCGGTGCCAGAACACTGTAACCCCTTGCAGTTACGCTTGTTGGACGGAGGAACTGGTCCTAATGTTGTAAATTAGTTTACAAATTGTGACGAAAGCCCCCAGTCAAACAGGTGGGCCTTGGGTGTTGGGGGTGCCAGAACACTGTAACCCCTTGCAGTTACTCTTGTTGGATGGAGGAACTCGGCCTGATGTTGTAAATTAGTTTACAAATTGTGATGAAAGCCCCCAGTCAAACACGTGGCAAAAAATTGGGCCTTGGGTGCTGGCGGTGCCAGAACACTGTAACCCCTTGCAGTTACTCTTGTTGAACGGAGGAACTGGGCTTTATGTTGTAAATTATTTGAAAAATTGTTATGACATGCCCCTATAAATCAGGTGCAGAAAAATTGGGCCTTGAGTGTTGGTGGTACCCTGAATACAAAATATAGTTCTAGATTATGGACAGGAGGAATAGGAGCAGTGGCAGTCTTCAAGGGATCCCAGATCCCTAGCGAATTTAATCAGTTGCATCAACATTAGGGGCTTGATAGCTGCTCATCCAGGACTGATTCATTTTTATAAATGTGAGCCTATCAACCGAGTCTGTGGACAGGCGCACTCTTTGATCGGTTACAAACCCTCCAGCAGCACTGAATGTCTGCTCAGAAAGCACGCTGGATGCAAGACAGGCCAGTAGCTCAATTGCATATTGAGCAAGTACCGGCCAGTGGTCCATCCTTAAGACCCAGTAACTAAGTGGATGCTCAGTTGTAAAGGTCTCCAAGTCTGCTCTTGCCCCTATATATTTCTGCACCATATAATGCAGACACTGACAATGGTTGCTTGAACCTATCAGGCCTGGGTGCTGAGGACTGAAAATGTTTTTAAAGGCATCGCTCAGCCGGCCACCTTCTCCACCACTCTGCCTCTGAATGTCCGAAGCTTCGGAAACATGTTGTCCAGGGCCAGCAGCAGGACATGGTAACCTCCCAGGGTCTGGAAAGGCATTGCACAAACTTTTCTTCAATGTATCCTGAAGATGTTTCATCCTCTGCACCCTCTGCGCAGGCAGGACGAGTTCTGCAACTTTACCCTTGTAACATGGATCAAAAAGGGTTGCCAGCCAGTAATGATCCCTCTCCTTGATACCACGAATCCTAGGGTCTTTTTGCAGGCTTTTCAGAATCAGAGAGCCCATGCAGCGTAAGTCTGATGAGGCATGAGTGCCCTCCGGGTCACTGAAGATGACATTATCAGGAACTACCTCCTCCCAGTCATGTACAACTCCTTGGGTTTCTGGGGCCTGAAAACCATGATCCCTTGAAGACTGCTGCATATTATACTCCACATCCGTGCTGACACAATCCTCCACCTTCTCCTCCTCCTCCTCCCCTGTGTTTGGTGGCTCTGCAGGAATGCTTTCTGCATAAAGGGGGCCTTGATAGGAAAGGAAGTCCTCCTCTTCCTCCCTCTGTTCTGCCTCAAGATAGGCTGTAACCTCTAGCAACCGATCGCAATTGCTGCCTGATCTGATTCAGTAATCTGATTTTGAGTCTAGCGTCTATTTATTGTATATCTCATAACAGGTGGAGAGCGAAATTGCATGGGGGGGGGGCCCAAGAAAATGTTTGCCTAGGGTCCAATCAATATTGAAGATGTCCCTGTTTATTATGTCCACTCAACTCCTTTGGTCGACCATGGCGAGGCCTGTTCTGAGTGGAACCTGTCCTGTTAAAACACTGTATGGTCTTGGCCACTGTACTGCAGCTCAGTTTCAGGTTCTTGGCAATCTTCTTGTAGCCTAGGCCATCTTTATGTAGAGCAACAGTACTTTTTTTTAGATGTTCAGAGAGTTCTTTGCCATGAGGTGCCATGTTGAACTTCCAGTGACCAGTATGAAAGAGTGAGAGCGATAACACCACATTTAACACACCTGCTCCTCATTCACATCTGAGGCCTTGTAACACGAATGAGTCATGTGACACAGGGGAGGGAAAATGGCTAATTGGGCCCAATTTGGACATTTTTACTTAGGGGTGTACTCACTTTTGTTGCCAGCAGTTTAGACATTAATGGCTGTGTGTTAAGTTATTTTGAGGGGATAGCAAATTTACACTGTTATACAAGCTGTACACTCACTACTTTACATTGTAGCGAAGTGTAATTTCTTCAGTGTTGTCACATGAAAAGATATAATAAAATATTTACATAAATGTGAGGGGTGTACTCACTTTTGTGAGATACTGTATATGTCTGGATGGGAGCTAAACATGGAGTTTGATTTACAGGAGTGGGAGACTAAATGGAAGAATATGTGTAACTGTATGAAATCCTTAACAATACACAAGACGGAGATTCAAATTTTTACTCGGTGCTACTATACACCCTTGCATTTACATTAGTTTTACCCACAAGTCTCCCCCTCCTGTTTTCATGGTTGTGCTCTCCCAGGCTCCTTTTTACACATATTCTGGGATTGTGATAAAATACAACCTACCTGGAAGATAAGTATTTAAATTGGTTGACACGCTGGCGGGTAGGGAAGTTGCCCTGACACACATACACTGTCTTTCATTCTGGAAAATCACAGATGTTCCTAAACACCTATTAAAGCTTATACACACACAATCTGTGTCGCTATGCAATGGGCAATTTCCCTAAACTGGAAATCTAATATGGTACCGTTCGCTCAAGTTATTACTTGTATTGACCAGATTATGCTGACGGAAAAAATCTTTCATACATTGCATGATTCTATATCCTCCTCTGATGCTAAGTGGGACCCTTGATTCATCTACCATCTTCAAGATTGATTTACTTTGGCAATGCTCAATTCCATTGTCATAGGTTTTCATGTAATGATTTATGTTCTGTTTTATTTTTAATCAAGTTTATACAATTGAATTTTATTTTTGAAATTTAGATAAAATTACTACTCAGTATTGTCTTTAGGTGTGCAGCTCGGCTGCTAAGCATTCTGGTTGTTCTTGTTGTTTTATATAATGGACTTCTGAGACCTGTTGAACTGTTTCTACAACAGTTATCTGTTTTTTGTACTATCCATTTATCACCTTACTGCATTTTTATGATATGGACTCAGGTTCTACCTTACTGTTTTGTACTGTACATTTTTATCTCAATAAAAAACATTTAGTAAAGAAAAAAAAAGAAAAAAAGGATGTGTTTGTCCTGGTTTGTGTTACAATGCAGTTACTTGGCACTATGTCCCATAGAGATGCATTTGAACTGCAGCAAAGCAGGTCAAGCACAGTCCTTGCCATGCAAAATCATTTATTTTAATACCAACCGCAGTCATGGAAATGAAACACTTGCCTACATGTGCTGTTTCACATTCACCGTGTAGTGTGGCACCCTTTGTAGAGTGATCCACACTCCCTCTCAACCCCTCTCGTCCCTGCTGTACTTACCTCCCTGGTTGATAAGCTGTAAGTACCCATGCAGCCAGTGTACGGTTCTGGGGTTTTTTATATTCCTGCTCTTCTATCCCTTCTTTCTACAGGGCTTCTGGGATGGATCTGAGAGGTTCTCTGTGTCAGAGCAGACCAATCAGAATTGCTCTCATGCATCCTGGAAGCGCTGCAGGAAAGAAGAAGGAAAAGAGCAAGACTTTCAAATCTCCAGACCTCTACACCGGTTGTGTGGGCCCTCTTTTAATTTGTTGATAAATCAGAGCTTCAAAACAAATGAACGTACAGCACGTGGGGCTGTATACAACAGTAACGTAGTAAGGGTATATTAAAGAGGACCAAAGAACGAGACATATATCTCAATTATTGTATGTTTATTATAAATATGAATACAAAAATCTTGAATGAAAAAGGCAAAAAGGCATGTAACCTCCTACACCACATAAGCACCAAAAAAATGTCATATAGCAAAATTATACAACAATTAAATAGTGAAGTGTAATTGCACAAGAAACACTGCAATAAACTCAAAACCAAAAAACAAAAATTAAAACCTAAAAGAGGGAGGTCCGGACGTCAATCCCCACTCACATCCAACCCATCCATACCACACACCATCATGCATACGTGGACTCCAATAACTGGAATGCTACTTCAAAGCATGTGTGAAGACATTGGGGCAGATAAGCAGCAGAGCTCAAACCACTATGGATAAAATATATTGGTAGTGCAAAAGGCTCAGATCCTGGATATAAGATAGTGGCTAAAGTTCAGAGAAAAACTGAGGATGGATGCATGCATCAATGTAAGTTGGAGCCAAAAAATTAGTGCAAAGACCGTTCAGTCCAGGCTTCTGTGTAATCAGCAGGGTGAAATGGCCAGTGGTTCTCTTATAAGGGATCAAAGATACATAAAAAAAGCCAGGAAATAGGGTGAACAAAGTGACCTGTGCAATAATGACAATGAGGTAGTTCGATATGCACATATGTGGAGACACAGTAATGAGAGTGATCCAAGGAAGGCTTTATAGCGGGGTGACCAATAAGTCCGTACGGATGTGAACTGTCAATGCAATCCAGTGCAAGGCAATTGAAACGGTCTCACCCTTATGTGTATGCCTCTCCTTAAACAATCGTATCTGTAGACGTCTCCAGCAATGGTTCTTGTAGGCAAGGAGCTGAACGCTCATTGTCTCACTGGCTACAATGATGATCCGTTCGTGATCCAAAAAGAGACTCTATGCTGTAGTGTAGCGTGGGCCAAATGATCCTTCGTAGCCCCGATGGAACGGAAGGTTAGATGGAGTAAAGACTGAAGCTGGACATTACGTCAACGCGTTCCACTGGATAGACCAGCTTTTTCAGGACTAGCACCCCCTAGTGCTGGTGAAGTTTAAATACATCCCATGAGCCAATGCACAGCAGATTGCTAATGGGGGTGGGGACGTTCATAACAGTCATTCACTTATATAACACCACTTTCAGGTGATTGCATTAAAGGCATACAAACCCAAAAAGGGAAAAGAGCGAGGTTACTGGCAGGATCAAAAAAAAAAAAATTATTATATATTTCATACATTATCAAGAAAAACCTGTAAATTCAATTCAGTATTCAGGCCTCTTGGCCGAAGTGAACCCAATTTATACATCCAGGATTTCTCTTTGCATTGAAGGATTCTATCAAAGTCTCCCCTGCGCCTACTTAATTTCAATGCATACATACCCTTAATCTTGGTCCCAGATAGCTTGGAATCATGGTACGTAAGGTAGTGTTGCGCCAAGGGACTATTGGGGTCCTTATTCTTGATACTACAGAGATGTTCACCCATTCGAATTCTCAACTGGCGTTTCGTCTTACCCACATAAATCAAATTGCAGGGACATGTCCACATGTAGATCAATGCGTGTTGTAGCACAGTTTATAAGGCCATACATTTTTTTTTCCCCTTAGGGATAAGGCCATACATTTTATATGCCTTCTTACATTCTGCATCTGTAAACTGGTCAGTTCTTTCTATGAACTTACAGATTTGGCAGTGCCCACATGCGAACATGCCCCTGCTTCGTGGATAAGACTTCAGCCAGGTATCGTCCGAGGATGGTACGTACTCAGATCTAGTCAAAAGATCAGATAAATTTGGGGCCCTCCTGGCGACCATGTGTGGATGGCTACCTACAATTTTGGCCAGGATTGGACACTGAATTAGTGATGACCAGTGCTTGGCCAAAATGTCCCTTAATATCGGCCATTGTGTCCCAAATTCACTGATAAAGTGCACTGGTTCTTTTCCTGCTTCCTGTGTGGTGACCACCCTTTCACTCAGCAAACTTCTACGGTTAGTCTCCATGGCACTTCTTTTATCTTTTTTTAGGACTCTATGAGAGTATCCCCTCTCACGAAAGAGGGAATACATCTCCAATGCCTCTTTTTTGAACTCCTCATCTGTTGAACAGTTCCTCCGAATGCGGATGAACTGGCCAACAGGAATGCCTTGTTCCAATCTAAATGGATGGAAGCTGTCTGCCCTTTGTAAAGTATTAGCGGCCATTGGTTTGCGATAAGTGCTGGTTGTAATCTTGCCATTACGTTTAGATACCCAAAGGTCCAGGAAGGGGATAGCGGAGACATGACAGCTATACGTCAACTTAATGCACATGCAATGTTTGTTATATTCATTTGTGTATCTATACCTTAAAAACTGGCTCCAATATAGCAAATTAGCTAAAAAAAATACCTGCATCAATAAAATTACTGTCTAGCCTATAAAGCAGGACTAAATAAAAATAAAACGTCATAGTAGCTGCCAGAAAACTATTTTGCTGTACACTGCCTGTGTGAAAAGCCCAGTAACAAGTTGTTAAAAATTTGTAAAAAAAAGTGCAAAATGCTGTGAAAATTCTCCTCCAGGCTTTTATTTTTCATTTACTTGAAGGGCAACTTTATGAAGAATTCTACTGAAGAATTTTTTAAAATGTAAAAAGCCCTTGGGACATTACACTGCGTAATTACAATAAATACCAGGAGGACTGTTCAGAGGACTAGCTATTCTTGTTTTTGTCGCCTACTGATTTTGTCTGAGAGGTAAATCATCTGACATGGGGAGCCGGACACTGCCATGGGGGATATGTTCAAATGGAAAAAAAGTGATTCTTCTGCTAAAAGTTCTTTCATGTAATTTAAATGCAACATGAAAAATGCACAAATCCTTTTAATAACACGCTGAAGGGATGTCTTAAAGTTGAACATGATGTTGTAGGACAATATGATGTAGTCTTGTAAAAGTGAAAAAAAGAAAAGATCTGTTGTTGGGTTCTTGTTAACATTTTATCCAGACCATTATCCAGCAGCAACTGTACACTCGCCCTTCATGTAAAAAATCAGGCCACATGCCTGTCAGCATTGGGGGAACCATGCAATAGGGACAGCAATGCCCTCTATATATAATGTATATATATTTTTTCTTTTTCTAATAATTTTCTCATACTCCCATCACCTCTGTATATGTTTCTGATTATTTAAATTTAAACCAACCATCACATTTCTCAAAAAAATTACAAATTTCTTCCACAAAACAAATATATTCTGTTCTCTAGAGCCAATCTTTGGTTGATGGACTCTCATGTAAACCCCAACACCTTGGGACAAGCCACCTGAGTCCCTCATACCATTTATTTGCATAGACATAAACCTAAAGATTGCATCAAACCAAGAGTACTCTTAGAGGACAGACATTTGTGCAGGAATGATACAATTGACCTCAAGACAAAATGTAAAAAAAGTACGCTCCATAGATAGAGTAGATAAATAGATAGATAGATAGATAGATAGATAGATAGATAGATAGATAGATAGATAGATAGATAGGTCTTCTAAACCCCCAGTCTCTGATCTATGGGGTCCTAATATAATAGATTCCCTCTCATTAAAATTATGGGAACGATATGGATTTAAGTTTAGACTAGTCTCTAAGACTCCCCCCAGGGGCCTCTTTTCTGAGTGATCCCAGGTGCTCTGCGGCCTTTAGGGACCCAGAGGCATTTCAATGGTGGATAGACCAGAATTTAATCACAGTATCCAATCTGCAGTTTGAAACACATTTCACATAATTTTAACCAGCTACAGTCCCCAAACAAATATTATCATTATCTCCAGATTCGCCATTTTTTCCCATGCTTATTCTCTGGGCTTTATAAGTCTATAACCACAATAGGAGACGACTCCAAATTAATAGGGACAGGCCGAACACCCCCCGGATCAGTTCGTACCAGAACATGCGAACATGCAAAAAGTTCAGGGCGAACATCCGAACACCATTAAAGTCTATGGGACCCGCACATGAAAAATAAAGAAGTGCTCATTTTAAAGGCTTGTATGCAATGTTATTGCCCTAAAAAGCGTATGGGGACCCGGGTCTTGCCCTAGGGGACATGTATCAATAAAAAAAAAGGTTTTAAATTGATCATTTTTTTCAGGAGCAGGGATTTTAATAATGCTTAAAGTGAAAAAAAAAAGAAAAGTTCCTTTAAATATTGTGCCTGGGGGGTGTCCTTAGTCTGTGTGTAAAAGGGCGCATCTCTGTGAGGTGTAGAACATAGCTAGAGCAAAATGACATTTACATAGGAAAAATTGTCATTTAAAATCGCGGCTTTAATGTATTGCCGTTTCCCGGCAATATACAAAAAATCACTGAAAAAAAGTGTGTGGGGTTGCCCCCAGTCCAAACCAGGCTCTTTGGGTCTGGTTTGGATATTAAGGGGAACCCTGCGCCAAATTTACAATAAAATTGTTGTGGGGTTCCCCCTAAAATCCAAACCAGACCCTTATTCGAGCATGCAGCCCTGGCCGGTTAGGATGGGGGGGGTGAGCGAGCGTCCCCCCCTCCTGAACCGTACCAGGCTACATGCCCTCAAAATGGGGAGTTTGGGTGCTTTAGGGGAGGGGGGCTCTGCCCCCCCACCTCAAAGTGCCTTGTCCCCATGTTGATGAGGACAAGAGCCTCTTCCCCACAAGCTTGGCTGGTGCTTATGGGGGTCTGCGGGTGGGGGGCTTGTTAGATTCTGGAAGCCCTCTTTAATAAGGTGGCCCTCAGATCCCTGCCTATTGTGAATAGGTTTGGGGTAAATTGTACCCCTACCCATTCACCAAAAAAGGAGTATAGTGTAAAAAAAAAAAAGAGGCAGTTTTTGACAAGTTCTTTATTTTGACAATAGCTCTTTCTTCTTTCTTACTCCATCTTCTCCTGGCCCGGTCCTTCTTCTGGTCTTCTGCTTCTTCTTTTAGTCTTCTTGCTTCCTCTCTTCGTCTTCAATCTTCATCTTCTTTCTTCTTTCACCACCGCCGCTCTCTCTGCTGCTGCAGTCCGGCCCCTGCACATCTCACAGAATGGGCGGTCTTCACAATGACAGTTCTTTTATAAGAAGGGGCGGGGCCACCCGGTGACGTAAATGGATGACCTGCCCCCGCTGACATCACATGATGTCAGAAGGGGCAGGTTCTCTCAGTTATGTCACTGGGTGGCCCCGCTCCTTCTTATAAAAGTACTGTCATTGTGAAGACAGCCCATACTGGAGAAGCACAGCGGCCGGACTGCAGCAGCGGAGAGAGCAACTGCGGTGAAAGAAGAAGAAGAAGATGAAGATGAAGATTGAAAATTGAAGACAAAGAGAGGAAGCAAGAAGACTAAAAGAAGAAGCAAAAGGGACCAAGAAAGGTGCGCCACTAAGTGTAACCATTAAAAGCTTACTTTTATTAAAAAGCCATAAAACTTACTAGTGATTCCGATCATAGCCAGCAGTGGCTGAATACTACAATGCTGACACAATTTGCTAATCTTGTGAGTAAGTTTTATGGCTTTTTAATAAAATTAAGCTTTTAATGGTTACACTTAGAGGTGCACCTTTCTTGTTCCTTTTATCCCTTACTACAGAAGACTGGTTTGCTTCTCATAAGGTGCAGCCCTTCGGCCAACCATCTGCTATTACTAGAGTTGAGCGAACACCTGGAAGTTCGGGTTCTGCTGGTCCGTCCGAACCTCGGGACAAAGTCCGGGTCCGGGTCCGGACGGAACCCGAACGATCGCACGGACAACGAACCCCATTGAAATCAATGGGGACCCGAACTTTTAGGCACAAAAATGGCTGTAGGAAAGTCCTGGAAAGCCCCAGAGGGCTGCAAAAGGAAGTAAAATGGGGGTAAGGGTAGGGCAAGCACCCTACAAAAAAATGGGGACAGGGAAATAACTTTAAATATTTTTAAAAAAATAAAAACATAAAAAAAGCAAAAATGGAGGTGAATGTGGATCATCTTCAAACTGTGTCTGAAAAGTATTAATGAACGGTAGAAGCCATATAACTGTTCTAAAATCATCTTCAAACTAGGGCAAGTGCCCTACAAATAAATGGGGATAGGGAAAATAAATTAAAATCAAGTAAAA
>BLSH010432349.1:90501-101048 GCA_018402905.1 Glandirana rugosa
CCCGAATAGTCTTAGACCTTCGGGGGAAATTATTCCCCCGGGGGTCTAGGGTTGGGGGGGTACACTTATTCATACCCCATGTAACATGGGGATGGGTAAGTGGTTTTTTGTTCTCCGTCAAAAACGGTTCAGGAAATAAAACATTTTATCGAGAAAGAAGAAAGAGGGAGGTAGAAGAGGACCGGGCCAGGAAGAAACCAGAAGACGAAGAAGAAAATGTCTTATTTTTATTGTACCCTCGCGTTACTTTGTAATATCCATATATGATCCAAGTTATTTACATGAATAGTCAGGTCATTATTGTCAAGTACTTCCATTATCGATCACAACTCGCTTGGGCCTGGAACCCGAACGATTTTTGAAATGTCCGGGTCCGGGTCCGTGCCACGGACACCCTAAAGTTCGGTACGGACCCGAACGTTACAGTCCGGGTTCGCTCAACACTAGCTATTACCTTCATGAACTGTTATTACTGGACTGATAAGTACATTTATTGAACCTAGTATATACCTATAATGTTTCATTGCGCTCCCATGTTATTTTTATTCTGTAAAAGAAGAAGCAGAAGACCAAAGAAGGACCGGGCCAGGAGAAGATGGAGGGAGAAAGAAGAAAGAGCTATTTTACAAAATAAAGGACTTGGCAAAAACTGCCTCTTGTTTTTTGGTGAATGGGTAGGGGTACAATGTACCCCATACTTATTCACATGGGGGGGTTGGGATCTGGGGGCCCCCTTATTAAAGGGGGCTTCCAGATTCTGATAAGCCCCTCTGCCTGCAGATCCCCACAACCACCGGCCAGGGTTGTGGGGATGAGGCCCTTCTCCCCATCAACATGGGGACAAGGTGCTTTGGGGGCGACCTCAAAGTTGAGGGTTCGGAGGGCGCGCTCGCTCGTCCCCACCCCCTCCTAACATTCCAGGGCTGCATGCAGGGTCTGGTTTGGATTTTGGGGGGACCCCGCGCCATTTTTTTATAAACTTTGGAGCGGGGTTCCCTTTAAAATACATACCAGACCTGAAGGGCCTGGTTTGTATTTTGGGGGGGACCCCACGTCATTTAAAAAAAAAAAAAATGGTGCGGGCTTCCACTTAAATTCCATAACAGACCTGAAGGGCCTGGTTTGTATTTTGGGGGGGACCCCACGTCATTAAAAAAAAAAAATGGTGCGGGGTTCCACTTAAATTCCATAACAGACCTGATGGGCCTGGTTTGGATTTTGGGGGAACCCCACATCATTTTTTTTAAATTTTGGCACGGGGGTTCCCCTTAAATTCCATACCAGACCTGAAGGGCCTGGTTTGGATTTTGGGGGGGGAACCCCACGTCATTTTTTTTTACATTTTGGCACGGGTCCTGCTATTGTAAATTAGTTAAAAAATTGTGATAAAAATCCCCCAGTCAAACAGGTGGCGAAAAATTGGGCCTTTGGTGCTGGCGGTACCAGAACACTGTGACACCTTGCAGTTACTCTTGTTGGACGGAGGAACTGGGCCTGATGTTGTAAATTAGTTTACAAATTGTAAGCATTAAGTTGCTGAGCATGTGGATGGCTGGGACAGTATTTCTTTTTACGGTTCAGCAACTGGGGTAGGGATATTTGCCTGCTGAATTCACGTGGTGGTGTACTGCTAGCAGATTGGCTGCAAGTACTAGTTGTGGCACGCATTGCTACACCTTCCTTCCTCTCAGTGCAGGTTTTGGAGAGGACTGCAGGTATAGTAGGGGTTGAGATCACAGATGAGGAGCAAGGAGTAGTCTGCCTTGTTTTCTGGTGTGAGTTCTTCAGGTACTCTTGCCAACGGACTGCATGGCTGGTCGTCATATGTCTTGTCAAGACAGTAGTGCCCAAGTGGCTGGAGTCCTGGCCGCGCTTGACCCAATTCAGACATAGATTGCAAATGGCAACGGTGCGATCTACTGCACATGTGCTGAAAAATGCCCACACCAAAGAAATTTTGGAAGTCGACGGGGAGGCAGCATCACTCTGCACCTGTGGAGCTCTGTGAGCTGATGCAATTGGGTGGCTGCCCTTAAGCTGGCCCCTGGAGGACATCCTGCCTTGTTGGAGTTGGGCCTCCTCCTCCTCCTCACTTTCCTCCCCTCTTTTCTCAGGCACCCAGGTACAGTCCTTGTCCTCATCATCCCCTTCCTCCTCGTCACTGGAGCAGACTTGGCAGTATGCTGCAGCTGGGGGAACATGACTGCTAGTTTCTTGTCCTTTTGCGGCACCCCCTGTCTCTAGGCTCATGCTACTCCCTTCCTCAACCTGCCCTTAACCACTTCAGCCCCGGAAGGTACTGCATTGCATGACCGCACAATTACCATTTGAAGCGGTGCAGCTTTAGGACCAGAGCACTTTTTTCAGTTTGGCACTGCACCACTTCAAATGATAATTGTGCGGTCATGCAATGCAGTACCCAAACAAAAGTTGCGTCCTTTTTTACCCACAAATAGAGCTTTCTTTTGGTGGTATTTGTTCACCACTGTTCTTTTTATTTTTTGCGATATAAACAAAAACAGGATGAAAATTTTGAAAAAAAAATGATATTTTCAACTTTATGTTATTACAAAATACAATAAACTAAATTTTAGTCATACATTTTTTTCCAAAATGCATTTAGCCACATGTCTTAGGAAAAAAAAAAGTTAATTACCGTATATTTATTGGTTTGCGCAAAAGTGATAGCATCTACAGACTAGGATACATTTTCTGGAATTTATGCAGCTTTTATTTTATGACTGCCTATCTCATTTCTTGAGGTGCTAAAATGGAAGGGCAGTACAAACCCCCCCCCCCCCAAATGACCCCATTTTGGAAAGTAGACACCCCAAGGAATTTGCTTAGAGGCATGTTCAGACCATTGAATATTTAATTTTTTTGTCATAAGTGATTGAAAGTGACCAAAAAAAAAAAAAATTTACACAAAGTTGTTACTGAAATGATATATTGCTCACACATGCCATGGGTATGTGTGGAATTACACCCCAAAATACATTCTGCTGCTTCTCCTGAGTACAGAGATACCCCATGTGTGAGACTTTTTGGGAGGCTATCTGCATACAGGACCCCAAAATCCAATCGCCGCCTTCAGTATTTCTAAGGGCAAAAATGTATGCATTCACCCCACACTACCTATCTCAGTTGCGGAGGCCCCCCCCCCCAAATGACCCCATTTTGGAAAGTAGACACCCCAAGCTATTTGCTGAGAGGCATGTTGAGTCCATGGAATATTTTATATTTTGCCACAAGTTTCGGGGAAATTACAATTTTTTTTTCCACAAAGTTGTCACTAAATGATAAGTTGCTTGAACATGCCATGGGTATATGTGAAATTACACCCCAAAATACATTCTGCTGCTTCTTCTAAATACAGGGATACCACATATGTGAGACCTTTTGGCAGTCTAGCCGCATACGGGATCCCAAAAACCAATCACCGCCTCCAGTCTTTCTAAGTGCGTAAAAAGGTGATTTTACTCCTCACTCCCCATCACAGTTTCGGACGCCATGGAATGCCCAGATAGCACAAACCCCCTCCCAAATTACCCCATTTTGCAAAGTAGACACTCCAAGCTATTTGCTAAGAAGTATTTTGAGTATTTTGCAGATCTCACATTTTGTCACAAAGTTTTGAAATTTGAAAAAAGTAAAACAAAAAAATTCTGTTTATCTCTTCATTTTCCAAAAAAAATGAGAGCTGCAAAATACTCACTGTGCCTCTTAGCAAATACCTTGGGGTGTCTACTTTCCAAAATGGGGTCATTTGGGGGGGGGGGGGGGTTGTGCTACCTTTACATTTCAGGGCCTCCAAAACCGTGATAGGTACAGAGGAGTAAAATCACCATTTTATGCCCTTAGAAATCCTGAAGGCGGTGATTGGTTTTTGGGGTTCTGTACACGGATAAGCTGCCAAAAAGTCTCACACATGGGGTATCCCCATACTCAGGAGAAGCAGCAGAATGTATTTTGGGGTGTAATTCCACATATACCCATGACATGTGTGAGCAATATATCATTTCAATGACAACTTTGTGTGAAAAAATAAATAAATAACTACAAATTGTCATTGCCCCGAAACTTGTGGCAAAATATAAAATATTCCATGGACTCAACATGCCTCTCAGAAGATAGCTTGGGGTGTCTACTTTCCAAAATGGGGTCATTTGCTTTCTTTTTTTTGCTATATGGGCATTTCATGGCCTCCGAAACCTGAATAGGTAGTATGGGGTGAAGGCATAAATTTTCGCCCTTAGAAATCCTGAAGGCGGTGATTGGTTTTCGGGGTCCCGTATACGGATAGACTCACAAAAAGTCTCACACATGGGGTATCCCCGTACTCAGGAGAAGCAGCAGAATTTATTTTGGGGTGTAATTCCACACATACCCATGGCGTGGGTGAGCAATATATAATTTCAGTGACAACTTTGTGTAATTTTTTTTTTTTTTGTCACTTTTCAATCATTTATGACACACAAATAATATATTCCATGGACTCAACATGCCTCTCAGAAAATAGCTTGGGGTGTCTAATTTCCAAAATGGTGTCATTTGGGGGGAGGGGGTTTGAACTGTCCTGGCATTTTATGCCCAACATCACCTTCTAACCACTTGAACCACCAAGTCTTTTCTGACACTTTTTATTTACATGAAAAAATCTGTTTTTTTGCTAGAAAATGACTTTGAACCCCCAAACATTATACATTTTTTAAAGCAGAGGCCCTACAGATTTAAATAGTGGGTGTTACAATTTTTTTTCGCAAAGTATTTGCGCAGCGATTTTTCAAACACAATTTTTGGGGAAAAAAACACTTTTTTGAATTTTAATGCACAAAATCATACTATTTTGCCCAAATGTTTGGTGAAATATAAAAGTTGATCTCATGCCGAGTGCATAGACACCATACATGACATGCTTTAAAAATGACGCACACCCACGAAGCGGTGACAAACTATATACATTTTTAAAAGCCTTTACAGGTTACCACTTTAGATCTGCAGAGGAGGTAGAGGCTAGAATTACTGCCCTCGATCTGACGTTTGCGGTGATACCTCACATGCATAGTGAAATTGTTGTTTACATACAACATGAAACTGACGCTTGCGTCCACCTTTGCGCGCGTGCACGGGGGGGCAGGGGTGCATTTTTTTTTTTTTATTATTATTCATTTTGCTTTTTGTTTTATTTTTACACGGTTCCTTTCATCTTTTTCTTTTTTTTATAATTTTTTATTTTTATCACAGGGATTTTAAATATTCCCTATGATAAAAATAGGTATTGTCGCATATAATTTTTTTTTCATTTTGGGGTCTACTAAACTCTAGATCTTTCCCCAGCCCTTAAAGAATCTGACCACACCAAAATCGGTTTGATAAGATGTTTCCCCAATTTCCCAATGGTGCTGTTTATATCTGGCAAAACTGAAGTCACAAAATGCTCGTAGCCTCCGGTTTCTTAGGCCATGTAGATGATTGGAGCCATTCTAGTCTTCAATCAGCTCTATATTAAGCTGGTGAAACCACCAGCTGCATTCTCACTTTCCCCGGGGGGGCAGGAGAGCCTGAGAGTACCAGCAACATACTAGTATGTCGCTGGTCCTTGTTGGGCATATATTGTAATGTTCTTTTTTTCATGAAAAAAAGAATCAATCGGTGGGTATGCCCACCATTAGAAAACCTCCCTTCATCCTCCCACTTCTAAAGGTGGGCATAGCCACTTTTTAAAAAAAATATACCGGAGCATAGGGGCAATCCGCTCCAATTTCCACCCACTGCCCCTATGCTCCGGTATATTTGCTCTTTTTTTAACTGTGTTGGTGAAATCACCGTCAACAGCGATGGAGTTGCTGCTTTATATATGGTGGGAGCAAACGCTATTGCTGTCACCCTAAATAAATCAGCTCTGCAGATGGCGTACCTTAAAATTAAATAAAGATTAATAAAAACAGTAACACATAAAAAAATAATATTCCTGCTAAGAAAAAAAAATAATTACATGTTACATAAAAACATTGCATACCTGCAAAAAAAAACAAAACACTATAATAAACCGCAACAAAACATTACAGATATGCATAAACAACAATAGAGAGAGCAATAGAAAGATAATAGAGAGAAAATGGAGATAGAAAAACAAGAAACGTACAACTGTTTTTGGTTTTTATTATTTTAAATTTTTTTGGTTTTTATAACTTTTTTTTTTGGTACGCTTTTTTTTATAACAATGAACAATAAACAGTAAAGGTTAGGGTCTCCAAAAATACGGTGACATCTTTGGAGACCCTGTGAAAGTGTGTCCTATTTCTATGTAGTGCTGTTCCCTACGCTAATACTCAACTAATGAATGGTAGCGCTCGAAACACTCACCGATGCAGAGACCAGGCTGGTCCAAACAGGCGGGGCAATAATATCGGGTGTCACGCCTGTATCCGCGTCGTCGGCAGACATGACATCTTTTTTGGGGGTATTGTTGGGTAGGGGTACCAGGGATGGCATGTGGATAATGCCGTTCATGCAGCCGGCTCACTGCATGTGGATTGGGAACTTGGGGTGCAGAGCCATCTGGATACAGAAGGGCTCTGATGATCTCTTCCTGGAATTGTAGGAGAGGTCCAGTCCGTCCTGACGCTTTGTATAGCACAAAAACATTCAGCAAAGCCAATTGAAAGAATAAATAGACACTTTTTTGTACCAGCGTCTGGATTTACGGGCAATTAAGTAGGGCGCCAATAACTGGTCATTGAGGTCCACCCCTCCCATATTAAAGTTATATTGGTGGACAGAGAGGGGTTTTTCCACAACACCAGTTGCCCTTCTAATTTGGATAGCCGTGTCTGCATGAAGGGAGGAAAGAATGAAAACATCCTTTGTATCCCTCCACTTCATCGCAAGCAAATTACCACATCTTAAGCAGGCTCTCTCCCCCCGACTAAATCGGGAATCTACCAGCCATTGGGGGAAGCCCCGGCGATTAGGTCGCACGGTGCCACATGCTCCAATCTGATGATCAAGTAAGTGACTAAAAAGTGGCACGCTTGTGTAGTAATTGTCCACGTACAAATGGTACCCCTTTCCGAACAAGCTTCACACAATTTTGCCAGCACTCCCCATGTAGTCTGGGCATCCTTCCGGCTCTATGCGGCTATCTAGGCCCTCATAAACCATAAAACTACATGTATAGCCTGTGGCCCTGTCACAGAGCTTATACAACTTGACCCCGTATCTGGCACGCTTGTTGGGGATGTACTGTTTGGAAACAAGACGGCCAGCAGAACGTCTGGTTGAAGTGGTTTATGAGGGACCAAATTTTGTAGAGCCGGTCATATTCAGGGTCTCCATATGGACGATCGAGTCGATTGTCACTGAAGTACATGAACCGCAGAATCTGCTTGTATCGTGTCCTGGCCATGGAAGCAGAGTAGACATACATGTGATGAATTGAGTCACTGGACCAATATAACCGCAATTCAGGTAGTTGATTTATGCCCATGTTGAGGGAGAGGCCCAAAAAGGTCTTAAATTCGGAAACCGTAATTGGTTTCCAATTTCTGGCAAGGGACAAATGGGGATTAGCGGCGATGTATTGACCAGCGTATAAATTGCTTTGGTCCACAATAGATCTATAGAGATCTTCGGTGAAATACAGCGAAAAAAAAATCAATGGCCCTAAAATCAACTGTATTCACCTGAATTCCGGGTTCGGCAGTGAATGGGGGAAGTACGGGCGCTGCATCAGTGGTGGGTTGCCAATCAGGGTTTGCAAGCGCGTCAGGAAGGGCACTATGGGCTCTGCGGGCCTGTGTTCTTCGTCTTCGTGGCTGCGGGGCATTACTCGTGCTAGCCACACCAGATTGAACTGCACTTATGGGACTCGCCACGTCACCAAGTGTTACTGCAGTGCTGGTTGTATGACCAGGATGTACTAGGCCACTGGTGCTTGCCAGGTCACCAGAAGGGGTAGCGGCACTAGTACTGGCTCTATGCTCCATACGAGAGCCCTGCGGTTCTTGCACCTCAGCGACAGCTAAACGGGATCTGGTACGCCTGACCTTAGTAGGGACCACCCAATCATCAGAGCTATCTGTCATGGAGCCGCTGTCGAATATCAACTCGATTGGTGAGTGTGAATCTGACAGTGAGTCTTCCCCATCGCTCTCATCTGTCATACTCACAATCGTGTAGGCCTCATCACTAGTGTACCTCGGATTAGACATGGCCTCTAAATTTATAGGTACACAAGTGAGACTCACAGGCAAAAAAGTGCACCTGGTTGTCAGAGCCTGTTTCAAGTCGCTAGAAAATTCACTGTCAGAATTCTCAGGGATCGGGCGTGATCTCTACGAAGGCTGCAGATATGCGTTCTGTGAGTGGTAAGTGTCAGCGATCTATTGATCCTGCACTTGGGTGGGGTGGGCTGGGCTGGGCAGAGAGGCTAAACGCAGGTGTTAGCAGTTATCTGGGCTGATCCCGCTAACGCTGCATTTTTTAGAACACTAAATCTAAGGGGAGCGCTAATATAGATCTGATCAGATCGCAGATATTGATCTGATCATATATTACAATAATATCTAACACCTACCTAATGCGTGTGTGCGTGTCAGAGTACCTCGCTAAATGGCCCTGCCTGGTATTGACGCTGACCCTAACGCACGCTAAAACCTAACTGGGCTCACCGCCGGGCGATCGGGGGTTCAAACCTATAAAAGGTATATAAAATAATATACAGCGGGTAATCAGATGGGGAAAAAACTATCTAGCTAGCTAGCGTCACCCGTGACACTTATACGGTAATCACAGGTGACACAGGGCAATCAAGGTGTTAAAACCTTTATTGGGGGGGCAAGGGGGGGTATTTACACCTAACTAGGCCTACTAGGAACCTACCCTAACACTGATTTAGTGTCACAAGGGTCACAAGTACAGCGTTCGGTAAAAATCAGATCGCTGCACTATATGACACTGTGACAGGGGGTGACAGAGAGTGAAGGGGTTAACTGGGGGGGGGGGGGCGATCAGGGGGCGATCAAAGGGTTAAATGTGCCTATGTGACCTGGTGTCAATGTGGTGTTGGTGCAACTCACGTTTTTGATGTCTCTCTCTCCTCTCTGCAACGGAAAAGAAAGCAGAGAGGGGAGATGACATCACTTCCCCTACCTGTGTTTACATTTCACAGGTAGGGGAAGAAATCCTATTCACCGGACGATTAACAGGAATAGATCAAAATCCATTGGTCTATTCCTGTTGACTGAACGGTCCGGCAACGAATGGGACCACCGCGACCGCGCGCCCCCGAGCTGTGCACGCGATCGCCGTCTATTTACGGCGATTTACGCACAGCATCCACACTGCCGCGGTGAAAACACGGCAGGCGGTGGGGAAGTAGTTAAGCTGACCCCTGGAGGACATCCTGCCTTGTTGGAGTTGGGCCTCCTCCTCCTCACTTTCCTCCTCTCTTCTCTCAGGCACCCAGGTACTAGTCCGTGTCCTCATCATCCCCTCCCTCCCTCCTCGTCACTGGAGCAGACTTGGCAGTATGCTTCAGCTAGGGAAACATGACTGCTAGTTTCTTGTCCTTTTGGGGCACCCCCTGTCTCTAGGCTCACGCTACTCCCTTCCTCAACCTGGGAACCAACATCGGAGCCTTCAAACTCATGCACATCCTCCATGAGCATGTAACCGACACTATGGTCGAACAACTCTGGTGACTCCTCCATGCATGATGGTGGGGCTACAGAAGGAGTAACTGTGGACAAGGATCTGATGGAATAGGCCGCTTTGCCAGATGCGTTGGAAGGCAAACTTGTATGAGCCTGGGTGACAGAGGATGAGGAGGATGAGGACGGCTTTGTTATCCACTCCACCAACTCTTCTGCATGTTGTGGCTCAATAGCACGTCCAACAGCAGAAAAAAAGGACAAGAGTGACCCGCCTGCAGAGGATGCACCACTTCCGCCACCTTTCACTGAAGACACAGAGGCTGCTTGCCCTCTTTTAGTGGACTGGGAGCGTCTGCCTCTCCTTTGTGGCCTTCCTGACATGATGTTTTTTTTTTTTTAGTACTATATGTACTATATACTGTACACCTCGAATGCACCGATATATAGTGCACACTCAATACGCTGCATGTATATCTGTATACACTAAACTGTATATATTTGAAGACAACATGTCAAGTAGTGTGCTATATACTGTACACCCCCAAATGCACCAATATATAGTGTGCACTCAATACGCTGTGTGTATATCTGTAT
Source organism: Glandirana rugosa (assembly GCA_018402905.1). Lineage (NCBI taxonomy): Eukaryota > Metazoa > Chordata > Amphibia > Anura > Ranidae > Glandirana > Glandirana rugosa. Next base: position 100,752 of record BLSH010432349.1, read on the forward strand.
ACACTAGACTATATATATTTTAATACACCATGTCAAGTGTACTATATACCTTATGTACAGATATATAGTGCACACTCAATACGCTGTATACCAAGCTGTATATATTTTAATACACCACGTCAAGTGTACTATATACCGTATGTACAGTGTACACTGATATATAGTACACTGTGCGTATATATATATATATATATATATATATATATATATATATATATATATATATATATATATATATATGTATATATATACTAGACTGTATATATGTACCCTGTAGATAGATAGATAGATAGATAG
>BLSH010432349.1:104431-117301 GCA_018402905.1 Glandirana rugosa
CCCCCAAGAAAATGTTTGCCCAGGGTTTAATCAATATTAAAGACGGCCCTGTTTATTATGTGCACTCAACTCCTTTGGTCGACCATGGCGAGGCCTGTTCTGAGTGGAACCTGTCCTTTTAAATTGCTGTATGGTCTTGGCCACCGTACTGCAACTCAGTTTCAGGGTCTGGGCACTCTTCTCATAGCCTAGGCCATCTTTATGTAGAGCAACAGTACTTTTTTTTCAGATCCTCAGAGAGTTCTTTGCCATGAGGTGCCATGTTGAACTTTCAGTGACCAGTAAGAAAGAGTGAGAGCGATAACACCACATTTAACACACCTGCTCCTAATTCACATCTGAGATCTTGTAACACTAATGAGTCATGTGACACAGGGGAGGGAAAATGGCTAATTGGGCCTAATTTGGGAATTTTTACTGGGGTGTACTCACTTTTTGTGCCAGCGGTTTAGACATTAATGGCTGTGTGTTGAGTTATTTTGAGGGGGCAGCAAATGTACACTGTTATACAAGCTGTACACTCACTACTTTACATTATAGCAAAGTGTAATTTCTTCAGTGTTGTCACATGAAAAGATATAATAAAATATTTATATAAATGTGAGGGGTGTACTCACTTTTGTGAGATACTGTATATGTCTGGATGGGAGCTAAATGTGGAGTTTGATTTACAGGAGTGGGAGACTAAATGGCAGAATATGTGTAACTGTATGAAATCCTTAACAATACGTGAGACGGCGATTCAAATTTTTACTCGCTGCTACTATGCACTCTTGCATTTACATTCATTTTACCCACAAGTCTCCCCCTCCTGTTTTCATGGTTGTGCTCTCCCAGGCTCCTTTTTACATATATTCTGGGATTGTGATAAAATACAACCTACCTGGAAGTGACGTATTTAACCACCTCCCACCCAGCCACTGTATATATACGGGCGGGTGGGAGCTTCCCCGTTCTGACAGGACGTGCATATACGTCCTGCAGAACGGCAGCTCGCAGCGCGGCCACGCGGCGCGCTGCTGCTGGATCCTGTGATCATTATGATCACAGGATCCAGCTGAGCAGAGATTGGGATATGGGCGCAGTGACTGACGGCTGTGTCCAATCACAGCCGTCACATTGTAAACAGAGACGAACGTCTCTGTGACAGTTCTCCCCCCGCCGAGCTCAGTGAGAGCTCAGTGCGGGGGGGAGGGGGGGGAGCTGCAGCTCTGTGACAGCTTTCTGCATGATGAGGATGTCATGCAGAAAGCTGTCACAGATCGCCCCCCACACAGTGCACCAAGCACACTGATACCCTTGTCCCCATACATATAAGTGTCCCCATAAAACAGCCCCCAAAACATCTGTATGACCCCCCTCAACATCTGTCACAATACACAAAACATCTGTCACAGTCCCCAAACATCTGTCTGTCCCCAAAACATCTGTCACAGTCCCCAAACATCTGTCTGTCCCCGTCACATCTGTCACCATACACAAAACATCTGTATGTCCCCGTCACATCTGTCACAGTCCCTGTCACATCTGTCTGTCCGCCAACACCAAATAAACTCCGATTTAGGTTATTTTTACCAAAGAAGTGTAGCAGTATCATTTTTGGTCAAAATGTATGAAGAGAAATTACTTATTTGCAAAATTTTATAACAGAAACGCAGAAAAATGCATTGTTTTTAAAAATTTTCAGTCTTTTTTTAATTTATAGCGCAAAAAATAAAAAACCCAGGGGTGATTAAATACAACCAAAAGAAAGCTCTATTTGTGTGAAAAAAATGATAAAAATTTCATATGGGTGCAGTGTCGCATGACCGCGCAATTGTCATTGAAACTGCAACAGAGCTGAAAGCTGAAAATTGGTCCAGGAAGGAAGGGGGTTTAAGTGCCCAGTATTGAAGTGGTTAAATTGGTAGACACGCTGGCGGGTAGGGAAGTTGCCCTGACACACATACACTGTCTTTCATTCTGGAAAATCATAGATGTTCCTAAACACCTATTAAAGCTTATACACACACAATCTGTGTGGCTATGCAATGGGCAATTGCCCTAAACTGGAAATCTAATATGGTACCGTTCGCTCAAGTTATTACTTGTATTGACCAGATTATGCTGACGGAAAAAATCTTTCATACATTGCATGATTCTATATCCTCCTCTGATGCTAAGTGGGACCCTTGATTCATCTACCATCTTCAAGATTGATTTACTTTGGCAATGCTCAATTCCATTGTCATAGGTTTTCATGTAATGATTTATGTTCTGCTTATTTTTTAATGAAATTTATACTATTGAATTTTATTTTTGAAATTTAGATAAAATTACTACTCAGTATTGTCTTTAGGTGCGCAGCTCGGCTGCTAAGCATTCTGATTGTTCTTGTTGTTTTATATAATGGACTTCTGAGACCTGTTGAACTGTTTCTACAACAGTTATCTGTTTTTTGTACTATCTATTTATCACCTTACTGCATTTTTATGATATGGACTTCAGTTCCACCTTACTGTTTTGTACTGTACATTTTTATCTCATTTAGTAAAGAAAAAAAGGATGTGTTTGTCCTGGTTTGTGTTACAATGCAGTTACTTGGCAGTATGTCCTATAGAGATGCATTTGAACTGCAGCAAAGCAGGTCAAGCACAGTCCTTGCCATGCAAAATCATTTATTTTAATAGCAACCACTGTCATGGAAATGAAACACTTGCCTACATGTGCCCTAAGGGCTGTTTTACATTCACCGTGTAGTGTGGTGCCCTCTGTAGAGTGATCCACACTCCCTCTCAACCCTACTCGTATCTGCTGTACTTACCTCCCTGGTTGATAAGCTGTCAGTACCCATGCAGCCAGTGTAAGAGTCTGGGGTTTTTTATATTCCTGCTCTTCTACCCCTTCTTTCTACAGGGTTCTCTGTGTCAGAGCAGACCAATCATAATTGCTCTGATCCATCCTGGAAGCCCTGCAGGAAAGAAGAAGGAAAAGAGCAAGACTTTCAAATCTCCAGACCTCTACACCGGTTGTGTGGACCCTCTTTTAATTTGTTGATAAATCAGAGCTGTGGCATGGGTTAGAGGCAGATAGCCTTCCCATAGTTTTCAAGCATGCATAGCATAATTGGATATTATGGCATATTAATTACATATTACTGCTAAGTTGTCCCTCCTCAATATCATTGCATTCAACATCTTCTCTCTTCATCAACTGAGCAAACACAGACTGTATGGTACACATGCAATGTTTGTTATATTCATTTGTGTATCTATACCTTTAAAACTGGCTCCAATATAGCAAATAAGCTACAAAAATACCTGCATCAATAAAATTACTGTTTAGCCTATAAAGTAGAACTAAATAAAAATAAAACGTCATAGTAATCTCAACCAGACACCAAGTCATAGAAGAAACTTTAACACCCCTAATACGCACAGATTGCAGTTTGACCTACGCCTTCAGCTGACGTCCTACAGGTGTGAGCCCAGGTAACCGCGAGCCATCCAGATATGGAGGTATTTATTTATATGCTGCCCTTTTAATCAACCTGTGGATTTACCACTCTTTTCTTTTCTTTCTTTTATTATATAGAATCACACTCGGTTGCACACATCAATGGTGTCACTATAACAATCTGCTGTGTTATTATACGTTTACAATGTCTCTACTTGCCCGATACATGATCCTATACAATGGTGCAATTTCGTTATTCTGTATCATTTATGTTATTATATATCTCTAATAAAGCTTTTATTGGAAAAAAAAAATAAAACGTCATAGTAGCTGCCACAAAACTATTTTGCTGTACACTGCCTGTGTGAAAAGGCCAGTAACACGTTGTTAAAAATTTGTAAAAAAAAGTGCAAAATGCAGGTGCGCATGTGCGAGAGCCCCTGGATGACTGCCTAACCAGGAGCTCCGCACCCTCATCGGACATCGGTGCCCCTGGCTCCCGACAGAGCATATTCGGACAGACTGGGAAGGGGCATCCCAGCTCTCCAGGACCCCAGGCTCCCCAAGACCGCACCAGGATCTCCCCAGCTCTGAAACCGGAGCACTCCGGCCGCTCGTTCCTCCTCGTCGGGGTGTACCAAGATGGCCACGGTTGCGGCCTAAGCTGAGAACGGAGGCTAAACTCCCTCATCTTCCTCCTGAGTCTGACGGAGGGTGAAGGGGAGAGGGTGAAAACATTCCCCAAACAGGGAACCACTGCAGGGTAGTTCAGAGCAGCTTAATTCGGCCTCCTGCATTCAGTCTGGACGCCCGCTGGGTGGACCAAGATGGCCGCCAGAGCGGCATGCTAGGAGCACCTATCACCAGGAGGTCTTCTAAACTTCCAGGGGCCTAATTGCAGCAGATTACCAGAGGATCCCAGGGAGAGACAAGTTTATAAGTTAAGACAAGAGGGCCCCGAATACCACCAGGACATCCAGGTATGGCTGACTCTTAGAATAAGGGGACAAGTAAGAGGTGGAAGAAGGAATATCCCGGGAGACATTTCACCCAAACAAAAGGAGACTCCACTCCTCAGGTCCTGGCACCTTTTTACTACATTTCCCCCCCGTGAATGCAGGCCACATACTCCAGAAGGTCGCTTACGCAACTTTTTTAAGGGGCTAATCAAGTCTCCTCATCGGCTATGGCCTTAACGGGGGCTCACTCTCAAGCTAAGGCCCAGGAGATCCAATCAGAACCCAGGCCAGTTATAGCTCCAGCCACTCTCACACTCACGCCAGGCCCCAGCCACACTCCGCTTCCGACTCTTTCTGTGTCCCCAGCTTCCACCGAGGCACTGCTTCGCCGCACAATGGATTATTTTACAGCTACGCCAGCAGGACATCTCTCTATTCAACCTGAGACCCCTACCCTTAGTCTGATAATTCAGGACTCCACACTTAATACAGCAGAATTGTTTCTTAAATTCTCCAATTTACTGGAAAGAGGCCTGGCAAACACGGCTGCAAAGATCGCAGGAGACATTAAAGCTGACTTTCACAATCTAGGCTCAAGAATGGAAGCAATTGAACAAAAATTAGACATTACCGTTTCAAGAACTGACCAAAACTCTTCTCAGATAGAAGTCCTGCAAGAGCAACTTGACACAGCACTGTCAAGAATCGACGATCTCGAAAATAGATCGAGACGTTACAACTGCAGGATCAGGGGCCTTCCAGAGTCTATCACCGAAATCACTACCGCTGTCCAGGACCTGATCCTATCGTTAATTCCTAACGTACCAAAGCATAAGCTGGAGCTAGATAGAGCCCATAGAGCCCTGGGCCCCCTTAGAAAGGATGGCTCGCCCAGGGATATAATAGTTAAGCCACACTTCTACAATATCAAAGAAGAGCTCATGAGAGTGTCTTGGTCCAATCCCAACATCTCCTGCATGGGTCACCAAATATAAATATTTGCAGACTTGTCTCCCACCACCATCCAAAAGAGGAGAGCCCTCAAACCAATTTTACAAGTGCTCCAACAAAAAGATCTTAAATATTGGTGGGCTTTCCTGTTTGGTGTCAAATTTGCCTACGATGGAAAAACTTTCTCCTTTTCAAGTTTGCAGGAGAGGGGAAAAAATTATTTTATCACTGAAACTTATTTCTCAAGAAGCTGCAATGGATATCGCTGATCTGGCTGGATCCAAGGCAAAGAGACCTCTCCCCGCGAGCCCTGCCTCACCGCTCTGGAATAAATCGCAGAAAAAAAATCCAAAGACAATAGACCTCCTTAACTCGCCTCCTTGGAACTTTTTGTTTTGAATCTCCTTTTACTCCGCAGGCTGCCTGTCTGCCCTGAACCTTTTTTGGTTAAGTCCTTGTGTGGTCTTGGGTTAAAGTTTTTTCCCCCCTTTTTTTTTTTACTATGGACTATTGAGTTGCTCACTTGAGATCGGAAGGACCCAGACAGCCTGGACCCTGGTATAAGCCTAGATCTCTTTAGTTATGTTCAAATGTTAAACGAATATCACCTCATAGCGTTATCCCAGTAAACGGGGTTTAACATTCGTTTGCTCATATCATTAGTGGTGAGTAGTGGTTAGTAGTGAGCTTTCACCCACTGATCGGGAGCCTTAGGAGATATTTCCTAACTCAGACCATTGGGTGCTATTACATCGTATTGACAGTACGTCTATCTTGGTTTTAGCTTTTTATTAAGAAGAGCCAGGGAACGCCCTGTCTGTGAGGGTCCCCTTGCGCCTCCACTTACCCCTAGGTGATCTCTGGGTTAAGTTGTCTGCCCGGGAAGGGACCAAGACATTTCCTCTGTCCATACATTCGAGTATGGCTTTCTTCCCTCTGCGGACGGTAGGGATCGTGGGTCGGAGGGGTCAATCCTCCCCTCGGACATCACCCCCACTAGAGTTAATCGGGAGTAATGTTCATTGTCTATGCATTCTCGTTTCTTCTCTCTTCTCCTCCTTCTCTTTTTTCCTGACAAAGCACCTAATTTGCCTCTTTGCTTCTAATGATCACAGGTTTGCAGTTCCTGAGCCTCGGGTTCTGGATGTTCCCAATCCCCCCCCCTTCGTGAACGAAGAGACAAGGTCATGGGTGAGTGATGTTAATGACTCGAGCATGTTCTCCGAAAGGCTTCATGGCTACTGATACCCAAAAATTCCTTAAAATCGCCACACACAGTGCTCAGGGCCTCAACTCCCCTATCAAAAGGAAGAAGGTTTTTGACCACTACAAGGCTCTCAAACTAGATGTAGTAATGGTTCAGGAGACCCATTTCCCTTCACGGTACAGCCCCAACTTCCTTAATGCTCACTACCCTCTTTTCTATTTAGCAAATGCGGAAACGAAAACTAAAGGGGTAGCGATCTTGTTCCCCTCTAAGTCTGGCTTCACACTCCACAAGGAACTCAAAGACCCTGAGGGTAGGTTTATACTAATCAAGGGAGAAATAGAAGGGAACCTTTACACATTCATATCGTACTATGCCCCGAATAAGGCCCAAGTGCACTTCTTTAAAATTCTATTCAACTCTATTCAACCATATTTAGAAGGCAGGGTCATTTTAGGCGACAATTCTAATATCGCCTTTGATCAGGGTCTAGATAAATCTAGACCACGGGGAGATCAATTAACATGTCCTGCCAAGGCGAGCCTCAAACTAGCCAAATTGATCCACTCATTTAATTTGACAGACTGTTGGAGAGAATTCAACCCAACCAAGAGAGATTTCACTCACTACTCCCCACCTCATGATTCATACGCGCGAATTGACCACTTGTTAGTCCAGACAAACACGATACCTTTGATAATCAATTCCCGTATAAGTGATACAGATCAATAGTGACCCTCCAAATCCGTTCCGACCCTCATTTTGCTAGACAGTCTCATTGGAGACTGAATGAATCCCTGCTCTCTGACCCTGTTAAATTCACAGAAATCAATAAAGTCCTTAAGGAATATTTCCTTTTCAATAATTTAGAGGGCACTTTGACAGAAACTCTCTGGGCAGCCCACAAAGCTTTCATTAGAGGAAAACTCATTCAGATTTCCTCACTAATCAAGAAAGAAAGAGCCGCGGAGTTGGTCAATCTCGAAAAGTCTTACCTATCTCTTCAGGCTTCGCATAAGAAGCATCCCTCCAAAGACCTTGCTGCCCAGTTAAATAAAGCTAGACTGGAACTAAACATGGCCTTAACGGCCAAAGCAGAAAAAGCCATCCGTTGGAGTGGACAGAAATTTTATACGCAGAATGACAGAATAGGTTCTCTGCTAGCAGCGAGGATATCCCCCCGCCCTCGCCATTTTGCTTTACCCAAAATATGAATTCCAGGTCAGGGCCTGACTTCCAGCCCAACGAAAATCCTGGATACCTTTCACAGCTTTTACACAAACCTCTACAGTTCCCCAAATCCAAGCCAGAAGACTCTTATTGAATCTTTTCTTGATGACTTTCCCATCCCCTCGTTGACAGCAGAGCATAAACAAATCTTGGAGGCCTCTATCTCAGAGGAGGAGGTGTTGGGCGTCATCAGAGAATTAAGGAAGGGTTCTGCCCCAGGCCCGGATGGACTTTTGGTGCCTTACTATAAGGCCTTTGCCGAGACCCTATCCCCGCATTTAACACATTTTTTTAACTATAAAATCCAGGGCACCCCCCTGGATCCACAGCTAAATTCTGCCTTTATCACAGTGTTCCCTAAACCAGGTAGGAACCCTGAGGAAGTGAGCAACTACAGACCAATTTCTCTAATAAACAATAATATTAAAATTTTAACCAAAATCTTGGCCAATAGGCTGGCCTCCTTCATCAATTCTTACATTAACAAGGATCAGGTAGGATTCATCCCAGGTAGACAGGGCCCAGACCAGATACGTAGAGCAGTGGACCTGATTTGTATTTTGCAATCGAATTGGGAGGGAGGCCCCAAACAGCGAGGCATGGTTCTTTCACTGGATCTACAGTGGATCTGTCTCTTGGGACTACATATTTCTGCTCCTGGAAAGATGGGGGTTTGGCCGGGGCTTCATGAGTCTCATCAGGGCTCTGTACTCCAGGGATATCACTCAAAGACGATAAATATAGCTAAAGGGACGAGACAAGGTTGCCCCCTCTCGCCACTAATTTTTGCTATTGCCATTGAAACTTTGGCAATTGCGATTCGTCAAAATCTGGATATCAAAGGGGTTACCTGCGGGGTTACCTGTGTCATAAATGCTATCTCTTCGCGGATGATATTCTTTTGTTTATCACGTCCCCCCATACCTCCCTTCTTAACCTAAACAACATACTAGATCGCTTTACCGAAATCTCAGGGCTCAGAGTAAACTACTCAAAATCGCATGCGATGAACATTTCCCTCCTGCCTGAAACAGTTGCTTCGCTACAACATTCATTCCCATTCATATGGGAATCAAGTTCACTCAAATATCTGGGTATTCATCTAACAGCAAAAATTGAAGCTCTCTATGCCTATAATTTTCCCCCTTTATATTGTAAACTTGAGGAGGACCTGAAATCTTGGTCGAAATGTAAGCTCTCTTGGTTGGGTAGAATTAACGCAATCAAAATGACCCTTCTACCTCGGGTGCTCTACTTATTTCGAGCATTGCCCATAGCAGTCAGGAAAGACCATCTGAAGAACTTTCAGACTAAGATCGTTAGATTCATATGGGGAGACTCTGGTTATCGGTTTTCTCAATCAATCCTGTTTCGTCACAGGAAAAAGGGAGGTCTGGCTCTCCCAGTTCTTCTTAAATATTATCAAGCAGCAAGACTTGCTCAACTTTCCACAGTATATACTAAGCATGAGAAACCCGACTGGATTCAGATAGAAAGACAAGCAGTCCCAAATTATACCATTGATTTCCTCTTATGGATCCCATTGAAACAGAGACCCCCACTTTTATCCCCAATGCTGTCCCTTTCGTTTGCCCTCTGAGACTCCCTAAGGTGTTGTCACAAGTTAATCTCTCCCTTGAAGCCATTAGCGCACATTTTTCATAACCCAGACTTCCCTCCAGGGCTAGACATCTTAGCATTTAAATGGTGGTTGGACAAGGGGCTGTACCGGATAGGGCACTTTTTCTCCTCCTCAGGACCTGTAACTCTGAGCTATTGTACAAGCAAACTTGACCTCCCAGTTTCCAAAAGGTTCAGGTTTCTTCAAATTTCCCATTTGCTTCAGCAAATTTGGAAAGATAAACCTCTTGCACCAAAGATCACAGCTTATGAACTGTGGTGTGCACAAGCCATGGAGCAAAAGGGGGGCATTTCCGTAGTCTATGCATCTCTCACCTCTCCACTTGGAAAACCACGTTTATGGATCTTTGGGAGACTGACCTCCAATTTTCTTGGGACTTGGAGACCTGGTATGGCTCTTTTGCTAAATAATTTTGGGGTATCTTGAACACAACCTTCATGGAAGCCAGCGTTACGGTTATCACTAAGTGGTACCTCACCCCGGCTAAGCTTGCCCACATCTATCCTTCAGTTGATCCGCAATGCTTCAGAGGCTGCTTACTTTTGGGCTCCTTATCGCATATTTGGTGGGAATGCCCGAGGATCCGCCAATTCTGGAGGAAGATATTTAATCTTATTGAAAATTTGAACAATGCCTGGGTCTCCAGGTCCCCAGAGATAGCTCTGCTTAATGCCCATATCCCGAATATGTCCAAATCCAATAGAATATTAATCCATTTTGTCCTGATTAGGGCAAAGCTCACTATTGCAAAGTTTTGGAAATGGCAAAAGTCTCATTTGCGGCAGCCGTCTGGAAAATCTCCTTTATAATGTCGCAAGAAAAATTAGCGAGCATTTTAATGGATACGACTGAAAGGTTCGAGGCTATATGGGAACCCTGGGCAACTTTTACAGGTATTTCTTTAATCCCGGGTCTTTCACGGTCCATAAATGCAGATAAATCGGGCGATCATTAGGTGTTTGTCAGTTCTTTTTCTCTCTATTCTCTCTTTCATCTCTCTCCTCTTGATATGATGCTTTATTCAGCTCTATTTCCAGGATATCACTGATTGTTAGCATTCGCTCCTATAGAAATTGTCCAAGCTGTGTATATAGTTGGTTGCCGTCTCTCACTGCTATCCCATAGCTGCTCTAAGGTGGCTAGTTATAAATAAGCCTCACAATTTTGGTAGGATATGTGGACCCCCCCCCCTCTCTGGGCACAGCGTGCTCCCATTTTGGGGTGCCTTGAGTTGGCAGAGTTCTGCTCATATTGATTGTGCCCTGACAGTGAGCTGGTAGAGTATACTTCATCCCTCAATATGCTAGTAACCAAATACTAGAGAATATGAATCTTAAATGTTAATTTTTTTTTTTACTGATGCAGTGATAAGAATTGTACTCAGTGTATTCATTCTGACGTGTGATTTCTCTGCTTTCCTGTCTAAAATTTCAATAAAAATCTTTTAAAAGTAAAAAAGTGCAAAATGCTGTGAAAATTCTCCTCCAGGTATTTTTCATTTACTTGAAGGGCAGCTTTATGAAGAATTCTACTGAAGAATTTTTTAAAATGTAAAAAGCCCTTGGGACATTACACTGTGTAATTACAATAAATACCAGGACTGCCAGGAGGACTGTTCAGAGGACTAGCTATTCTTGTTTTTGTCGCCTTCTGATTTTGTCTGAGAGGTAAATCATCTGACATGGGGACATGGGGAGCCGGACACTGCCATGGGGGATATGTTTAAATGGAAAAAAAGTGATTCTTCTGGTAAAAGTTCTTTTAATGTAATTTAAATGCAACATGAAAAATGCACAAATCCTTTAAATAACACGCTGGAGGGATGTCTTAAAGTTGAACATGGTGTTGTAGGACAATATGATGTAGTCTTGTAAAAGTGAAAAAAAGAAAATATCTGTTGTTGGGTTCTTGTTAACATTTTATCCAGACCATTATCCAAGCATGCAGCCAGGGTGCCAAGGAAAGGGAGAGAAGCAACTGTACACTCGCCCCTTATGTAAAAAATCAGGTCACATGCCTGTCAGCATTGGGGGAACCTTGCAATAGGGACAGCAATGCCCCCTATACATACTGTATATATATATTTTTTTTCTAATAATTTTCTACATTATAGAATAATTATTTACAAAATAACCACACTTATATCAATACAATACCTTTGTTACCACCCCCCCCCCCCATTTAAAAATAAAATACACATATTAAGAATTTTTACCCCTCTTCTATTGTCAGTCTTTAGCTACCCACTTTATCTTCCTCTTTCTTTCCTTTTCTCTCATACTCTCATCACCTCTGTATATGTTTCTTATTTAAATTTAAACCAACCATCACGTTTCTCAAAAAAATTACTAAGTTCTTCCATAAAACAAATATATTCTATTCTCTAGAGCCAATATTTGATTGATGGGCTCTCCTGTGGATAGACCAGAATTTAATCACAGTATCCAATCTGCAGTTTGAAACACATTTCATATCATTTTCCCAGCTACAGTCTCCAAAAAAATATTACCCCAAGGGAATTTTATCATTATCTCCAAATTCGCCATTTTTTCCCAACACACTATTCTTTGGTCTCGTCAGATTCCCATACCTCCTTTGAATTCCTTTGTAAGAATGCCCCCAGACAGAAATGCTTATTCTCTGGGCTTTATAAATCTTTAACCACAATATGAGATGACTCCAAATTAATAGGGATGGGCCGAACAACCCCCGGTTCAGGTTCGTACCAGAACATGCGAACAGACAAAAAAGTTCAGAGCGAACATCCGAACACCATTAAAGTCTATGGGACCCGCACATGAAAAATAAAGAAGTGCTCATTTAAAGGCTTATATGCAATGTTATTGCCCTAAAAAGCATATGGGGACCCGGGTCTTGCCCTAGGGGACATGTATCAATGAAAAAAAAAAGTTTTAAATTGATAATTTTTTCAGGAGCAGTGATTTTAATAATGCTTAAAGTGAAAAAAAAAAGAAAAGTTCCTTTAAATATTGTGCCTGGGGGGGGGGTGTCCTTAGTCTGTGTGTAAAAGGGCGCATCTCTGTGAGGTGTAGAACATAGCTAGAGCAAAATTACATTTACATAGGAAAAATTGTCATTTAAAATTGCGGCTGTAATGTATTGCCGGTTCCCGGCAATATACAAAACAAATCTATGAAAAAAAGTGTGTGGGGTTCCCCCCCCAGTCCAAACCATGCTCTTTGGGTCTGGTTTGGATATTAAGGGTAACCCTGCGCCAAATTTAAAAAAACTGTTGTGGGGTTCCCTCTAAAATCCAAACCAGACCCTTATCCGAGCATGCAGCCCTGGCCGGTTAGGATGGGGGGGGTGAGCGGGCGCCCCCCCTCCTGAACCGTACCAGGCTACATGCCCTCAACATGGGGAGTATGGGTGCTCTGGGGGAGGGGGGCTCCGCCCCCCCACCTCAAAGCACCTTGTCCCCATGT
>BLSH010432350.1:11107-27426 GCA_018402905.1 Glandirana rugosa
ATCAAATAAGAGTTTCTGTATTGTGGTATTTTTGGTATCCGTACTCGTATATATTCGTATTTTTTTTTATATATATATATATATATATATTCTTTTATCAGTTACATTTAACTAGTGATAATCACAACTCGCTTGGGCCTGACATTGCAAGCCCAGGCATGGCTTGAAAACCCACAGGCACCGTGCCTGGGCCTGTAAAGTTTTTAGCAAGCCCAAGCCCAAGCCAGGCCCCAAGACGATAAAATGAGGTGCACAACTCTTCGACGTCCCGTCGGTTAGTCGTTCGCAAAGTGACCAAACGGGAATCTTCATGGCTGTGATGGCTTCTAAGGGCAAACCAGTGAAACGCTTGCTGATTGGCTGCCCTGCAGCTTCTCAACACGTGGAGTAAAATAGCAGAACCCCGGACCGAACCCGAACCCGAACGATTTTTGAAATGTCCGGGTCCGTGCCACGGACACCCAAAAGTTCGGTACGGACCCGAACGTTACAGTCCGGGTTCGCTCAACACTAATAGTGATCAATTTACATTGACTATTTTCTTATATATATATATATATATATATTTTTTTTTATGCTTATATATGCTCATGCCTATGGTTTTTATGGTGTTATGTCTTTGAGAATAAACTACTTGCTATTAACTTTGAGTTCTACACCTTGTTCATGAATCTATAGCTGTCTCAAGAGCTTATGTGCAACAGTTGGCACCAGAACACTGTAACCCCTTGCAGTTACTCTTGTTGGACGGAGGAACTGGGCCTGATGTTGTAAATTAGTTTACAAATTGTGACAAAAGCCCCCAGTCAAACAGGTGGCAAAAAATTGGGCCTTGAGTGCTGGCAGTGCCAGAACACTGTAACCCCTTGCAGTTACTCTTGTTGGATGGAGGAACTCGGCCTGATGTTGTAAATTAGTTTACAAATTGTGACAAAAGCCCCCAGTCAAACACGTGGCAAAAAATTGGGCCTTGGGTGCTGGCGGTGCCAGAACACTGTAACCCCTTGCAGTTACTCTTGTTGGATGGAGGAACTGGGCTTTATGTTGTAAATTATTTGAAAAATTGTTATGGCATGCCCCTATAAATCAGGTGCAGAAAAATTAAGCCTTGAGTGTTAGTGGTGCCCTAAATAGAAAATATAGTTCTAGATTATGGACAGGAGGAATAGGAGCAGTGGCAGTCTTCAAGGGATCCCAGATCCCTAGCAAATTTAATCAGCTGCATCAGCATTAGGGGCTCGATAGCTGCTGATCCAGGACTGATTCATTTTTATAAATGTGAGCCTTTCAACCGAGTCTGTGGACAGGCGCACTCTTTGATCGGTTACGAACCTTTCAGCAGCACTGAATGTCCGCTCAGAAAGCACGCTGGATGCAGGACAGGCCAGTAGCTTAATTGTATATTGAGCAAGTTCCGACCAGTGGTCCATCCACAAGACCCAGTAACTAAGTGGATGCTCAGTTGGAAAGGTCTCCAAGTCTGCCCCTATATATTTCTGCACCATATAATGCAGACACTGACGATGGTTGCTTGAACCTATCAGGCCTGGGTGCTGAGGACTGAAATTTTTTTTAAAGGCACCGCTCAGCCGGCTACATTCTCCACCACTCTGCCTCTGAACGACCGAAGCTTCAGAAACACGTTGTCCAGGGCCAGCAGCAGGACATGGTAACCTCCCAGGGTCTGGAAAGGCATTGCACAAGCTTTTATTCAAGGTATCCTGAAAATGTTTCATCCTCTGCACCCTCTGCGCAGGCAGGATGAGTTCTGCAACTTTACCCTTGTAACGTGGATCAAAAATGGTTGCCAGCCAGTAACGAACCCACTCCATGATACCACGAATAGAGTTTAGCAGACACCTGGATGTTCGGGTTCAGCGGGTTCGTTTGAACTTCGTGAAAAAGTTTGGGTTCAGTACCGAACTTGACCCGAACTCCATTGAAGTCAATGGGGACTGAACTTTTCGGGACACAAAAATGGCTGTAAAAAAGTCTTGGCAAGTGCTAGAGGGCTGCAAAAGGAAGTAAAATGGTGGTAAGAGTAGGACAAGTGCCCTACAAAAAATGGGGATAGGGAAAATAACTTAAAATCAAATAAAAAGAATAGAGCAATAAAAAGAATAAAAATGGGAAGGGGGGGGTGAATGTGGAGTAGGATCCTAGAGGTTGACTAGGCCGTGACCGTGGCAGTGTAGGTGAAAGTGGTGGTGATGGAGGAGGAGGAGGTAGCCAACACTTTTTGTTGTTTGTTTGTTTTTTTTTCTAATTGGGGTAGCCCACTAAATATTGAGGCATATTCAAAAAATGTCTATTCTGCACCAGGTACAGACAAGTCTTGTGGGATCCATGCCTGGTTCATTTTAATAAAGGTTAGCTTGTCCACGTTGGCTGTGGACAGGCGGCTGCGCTTGTCTGTGATAACGCCCCCTGCCGTGCTAAACACACGTTCAGACAATACACTGGCTGCAGGGCAGGCCAGCAACTCCAAGGCATAAAGGGCAAGCTCAGGCCATGTGCCCAATTTGGAGACCCAGAAGTTGAATGGGGCAGACCCATCAGTCAGTACGTGTAGGCGTGTGCACACATACTGTTTAACCATGTTGCTGAAATGCTGCCTCCTGCTAAGACCTTACCTATCAGCTGGTGGTGCTGTTTGTTGTGGCGGGCTGCTGACAAAGCTTTGCCACATTTCGGCCATGCTAACCCTGCCTTCTGAGGTGCTGGCGGTGCCACAGCTGCGTTGGTGGCCTCTTCCTCCTCCTCCTCTGCCTTCGCCTTGTGCTTCCGCTGAGCCCCCGGTGTCATTTGGGAATGCACTCAGAAGCGCATCTACCAGTGTGCTCTTGTAGTTGCGCATCTTCCTCTCACGCTCCAGTGAGGGAATTAAGGACGGCCCGTTGTCCTTGTAACGGGGATCCAGCAGGGTGGCCACCCAGTAATTGGCACAAGTTACAATGTGGGCAACTCGGCTGTCGTTGTGCAGGCACTGCAGCATGTAGTCAGCCATGTGTGCCAGGCTGCCCAGAGGCAAAGACAAGCTGTCCTTTGTGTTAGGTGTATCATCTGTGTCCTCTGTATCCCCCCAGCCACGCTCCAGTGATGCCCACGAGCTGCGTTGGGTGCCACCATGCTGCGGTTCCTCCTCCTCCTCCTCCTCCTCATGATCTTCCTAGTCCTCCTTATCCTCCAGAACTGTGCCCTGGCTTGAATATTTTTTACCTGGCCTATGCTGATGCAGGAACCCACACTGTGAGCCACTTGTGAATGACTGGCCTGATAACCGTGGAAATGACCCCTCTTGCTCCTCCTCCTCCTCATCCTCCTGTGCTACATCCTCTTCCATTATCGCCCAAAGTGTTTTTTCAAGGAGACATAGAAGTGGGATAGTAACGCTGAGAACAACGTCATCAGCACTGGCCATGTTGGTGGAGTACTTGAAACACCACAATACGGTACACAGGTCTCTCATGGAGGCCCACTCATTGGTGGTGAAGTGGCGCTGTTCCGCAGAGCGACTGACCCGTGCGTGCTGCAGCTGAAACTCCACTATTACCTGCTGCTGCTCGCACAGTCTCTCCAGCATGTGCAAGGTGGAGTTCCACCTTGTGAGCAGGTCGCATAGGAGGCGGTGAGGGGGAAGGCCGAAGTTCCGCTGCAGTGCAGACAGACGAGCAGCAGCAGGGTGAGAATGCCGAAAGTGCGCACAGACGGCCCGCACTTTCTGCAGCAGCTCTGACATATCCGGTTGTGTTTTAGAAATTTCTGTACCACCAAATTCAGCACATGCGCCAGGCAAGGGATGCGCATCAAACCGGCTAGGCCCAGAGCCGCTACGAGATTTCGCCCATTGTCGCACACCACCAGGCCGGGCTTGAGACTCAGTGGCAATAACCACTCATCGGTCTGTTCTTCAATGCCCGTCCACAGCTCCTGCGCAGTGTGGGTTTTATCCCCCTGGACGTGCTGAAGTTGGTGGTGAAGGTGTTACGCTGAGCGGATGAGGAGGTGGTAGAGGAGGAGGAAGTGCAGTAGCAGCAGGAGGCAACAGGAGGCAAAGAGAAATGCCCTGCAATCCTCGGTGGTGGAAGGAAATGCGCCAAATGGCTAGCCGCCTCAGGCCCACCCGCCACTGCATGTGCCCAGTGTGCAGTTAGCAAGATATAGCATCCCTGCCCGTGCTTACTGGTCCATGTATCAGTGGTTATGTGGACCTTGCCACAAATGGTGTTGCGCAGTGCACACTTGATCTTGTCCCCGACTTGTTTGTGCAGGGAAGGGATGGCTCGCCTGGAAAAGTAGTGGCGGCTGGGAACCACATACTGTGGAACAGCCACCGCCATCAGGTTTTTAAAACTGTCTGTGTCCACCAGATGGAAAGACAGCATTTCAAAGCCCAGGAATTTGGAAATGCTGGCATTCAGGGCCAGGGATCGCGGGTGGGTAGGGGGGTACTTCCTCTTTCTCTCCAGTGTTTGGAAGATGGAGAGCTGTAAGCTTCCATGGGACCATGTGGAAATGCTTGAGGAAGGTGGAGGACATGGTGGCGTTGCTGTCACATGCTCTGTTTGCTGGGCGGCAGATGACACTATCACTATAGAGGTGGAGGAAGAGGCCGAGGCAGCAGCAGAAGAGGAAGCAGGAGGAGGCCGACACCTTTCTTGGATTTTGAGGTAATTATTCCAATGCAGCTTGTGCCTTGAATTTAGATGCCTGATCATGCAGGTTGTGCTCAGGTTTAGAACATTTATTTATTCATTGCGCAGCGTGCAAACCACTCGTGTCTTGTAGTCAGCACATTGCCTGAAGAACTGCTACGTGGGGGAACGCCTTTGAGCTGCCTTTGGTGTGCTAAGTCCCTGGGTGCGGTGGGTAGTAGCAGGCGTACTGTCTAGGGGACGCTCACTCCGCTTTTGCAACCTGTTTCCTCTTTTGCTGTGCTGGTGCCTCTGTGCGATTACCACCTCTTCCTCCAAACTGCACACGTCACTCGCATGACCCTCATTCCATGTGGGGTCTAGGACCTCATCATCCTCCTCCACATCATCTTCCACCCACCCTTCACCACTGCCCTCCTTGACAGTCTGCACACTGAGGAAAGCTGCAGCACTTGGCACCTGTGTTTCGTTATCATCAGAGACGTGCTGCGCTGGTGTTTCCATGTCCTTATCCTGCAACAGAAGTGGTTGGGCATCGGTGCACTCAATGTCTTCCACTTCTGGGGCAGGGCTATGTGGATGGCCCACGGACAGCACACCAGGAGAGTCATCAAAAAGCATAAGAGTCTGTTGCGTGACTTTGGGCTCAGACTGCTTGGCTAATTTACAAGGGGCTGAGGTGAAAGACAGATGGCCATGGGGTTCAGGTGACAACTCTGAGCTTTCATCAAGGGTCTGGGAGGGAGACGATGTGAAGGAACTGGAGGCATTGTCAGCAACCCAATCTATTATCGCCTGTACTTGTTCTGGTCTCACCGTTCGTTGAGCGCCATTCGGGTCTACCATATAACGTTGAAGGTTCTGTCGGCTACTCGCACCTGAGGAAGGTGTCTCACTTGTGCGTGTAGCTGGCACAGATCGACCACGTCCTCTCCTTCCAACAGGAGCTTCACCAACACCACCAACACCAGCAGCACCAGAACCACGTCCCTTATTTGACGCTCTCCTCATTCTGCCCGCAAATGTACTATGTAGCACTATTTAAGTATTTATTAATACAAAAAAATGAATAATAAATTCTTCTTTTTTTGGAAAACGGCAACGTAGACGCACTTTTTATTTTTGTGCAAGAAATGCAATGCTCACACCAACAGCAGGAACCTCTCCCTATAGAACTAGGAGATGATTATAGAACAATAATCTGTCCCTTACAGGAGCAGCAGGAACCTCTCCCTATAGAACTAGGAGACGATTATAGAACAATAATCTGTCCCTTACAGGAGCAGCAGGAACCTCTCCCTATAGAACTAGGAGATGATTTTAGAACAATAATCTGTCCCTTACAGCACCAGCAGGAACCTCTCCCTTTAGAACTAGGAGATGATTACAGAACAATTATCTGTCCCTTACAGGAGCAGCAGGAACCTCTCCCTATAGAACTAGGAGACGATTATAGAACAATAATCTGTCCTTTACAGCACCAGCAGGAACCTCTCCCTTTAGAACTAGGAGATGATTTTAGAACAATAATCTGTCCCTTACAGCACCAGCAGGAACCTCTACCTTTAGAACTAGGAGATGATTTTAGAACAATAATCTGTCCCTTACAGCACCAGCAGGAACCTGACCCTATAGGAGTAGGCAATGATTTTAGAACAATAATCTGTCCCTTACAGCACCAGCAGGAACTTGACCCTATAGGAGTAGGCAATGATTTTAGAACAATAATCTGTCCCTTACAGCAACAGCAGGAACCTGACCCTATAGGAGTAGGCGATGATTTTAGAACAATAATCTGTCCCTTATAATAAATAATCTGTTTTTTCGCAGGCTTTTCAGAATCAGAGAGCCCATGCAGCGTAAGTTTGATGAGATGTGAGTGTCCTGTGGGTCACTGAGGATGACATTATCAGGAACTACCTCCTCCCAGTTATGTACAACTCCTTGGGTTTCTGGGGCCTGAAAACCATGATCCCTTGAAGGCTGCTGCATATTATACTCCACATCCATGCTGACACAATCCTCCTCCTCCTCCTTCTCCTCCTCCTCCTCCCCTGTGTTTGGCGGCTCTGCAGGAATGCTCTCTGCATAAAGGGGGCCCTGAAGCATGTGCTTCAGAAGGAATATTAGTGGGACAGTGTCACTGATGCATGCATTGTCTCTGCTCACCATCCCTGTGGCCTCCTCAAATGGTGACAGGACAGTGCATGCATCCTTGATCATTAGCCACTGACGTGGGGAAAAAAAGCCAAGCTCCACTGAGCCTGTCCTGGTGCCATGCTCTTAGAGGTACTCGTTGATGGCCCTCTGCTGTGCGTGCAGCCGCTGCAGCATTGCCAATGTTGAGTACCACCTGGCGGGCATGTCCCGATGAGGCGGTTGTTGGGCACGTTGAATTTTCACTGGATGTCAGCCAGCCGGGCACTGGCATTGTATGAACGCCAGAAATGACCACAGACTTTTCTGGCCTGCCTCAGGATATCTGGAAAGCCTGGGTACCTGGTCAAGAAACACTGCACCACCAAATTCAAGACGTGTGCGAAGCATGGAACATGTGTCAATTGTCCCAGTCAGAGGGCAGAGAGAAGGTTGGTGCCGTTGTCGCATACAACCATTCCTGGCTCAAGCTGCCGTGGCGTCAACCACCTCTGAACTTGCCCCCCCGAGCTTAAAGAATCTCTTCCCCAGTGTGGCTCCTATCCCCAAGACAGACTAACTCAAGCAACACTTGGCATCTTTTAGCCTGACTCCTTGCATAGGCCCTTGAAAGCTTAGGGAGCACTGCAGGTTCAGAGGACAATTCTGCAGAAGAGGCCCCAAAGGTAGAAGAAGAGGAGGCGGATGTGGAAAAATCACCACCAGCTTTTTGGAGGCGTGGTGGCAGAACTATTTCCAAAACTGGACCCTGTCCTGCATCCTTCCCAGCTGCCAGCAGAGTTACCCAGTGCACTGTGAAGGAAAGGTAACATCCCTGACCGTGTCTGCTGGACCATGAGTTAGCGGTAATATGAACCCTACTGCTGACCGCACTGTTCAATGAGGCCAAAACATTGCCTTCCACATGACGGTAGAGAGCTAGAATGGCCTTACGTGAAAAGAAATATCTTTTGGGAACCTGCCACTGTGGGACCGCACATTGCACACATTCACGAAAGGGGGCAGAGTCTACCAGCTGAAAAGGCAGCAGTTGGAGTGCTAGCAATTTGGCCAAGCTAGCATTAAGTTGCTGAGCATGTGGATGGCTGGGACAGTATTTTTTAAGATTCAGCAACTGGGGTAGGGTTATTTGCCTGCTGAATTCACCTGGTGGTGTTCTGCTAGCAGATTGGCTGCAAGTACTAGTTGTGGCACACATTGCTACACCTTCATTCCTCTCAGTGCAGGTTTTGGTAGAGGATTGCAGTTATAGTAGGGGTTGAGATCTCAGATGAGGAGCAAGGAGGAGTCCTCCTTGTTTTCTGGTGTGGGTTCTTCAGGTACTCTTGCCAATGGACTGCATGGCTGGTCACCATATGTCTTGTCAAGACAGTAGTGCCCAAGTGGCTGGAGTCCTGGCCGCGCTTGACCCCCTTTAGATATAGCTTGCAAACGGCAATGGTGTGATCTACTGCACATGTGCTGAAAAATGCCCACACCAAAGAAAGTTTGGAAGTCGGCGCACCTGTGGAGCTCTGTGGGCTGATGCAATTGGGTGGCTGCCCTTAAGCTGGCCCCTGGAGGACATCCTGCCTTGTTGGAGTTGGGCCTCCTCCTCCTCCTCACTTTCCTCTTCTCTTCTCTCAGGCACCCAGGTACTAGTCCGTGTCCTCATCATCCCCTCCCTCCTCATCACTGGAGCAAAATTGGCAGTATACTGCAGCTGGGGGAACATGACTGCTAGTTTCTTGTCCTTTTGCTGCACCCCCTGTCTCTAGGCTCACGCTACCCCCTTCCTCAACCTGGGAACCAACATCGGAGCCTTCAAACTGCTGCGAATCCTCCATAAGCATGTAGCCGACACTATGGTTGAACAACTCAGATGACTCCTCCGTGCATGATATTGGGGCTACAGAAGGAGTAACTGTGGACGAGGATCTGGTGGAATAGGCCACTTTGCCAGATGCGTTGGAAGGCAAACTTGTACGAGCCTTGGTGACAGAGGATGAGGAGGATGAGGACGGCTTAGTTATCCACTCCACCAACTCTTCTGCATGTTGTGCCTCAATAGCATGTCCAACAGCAGAAAAAAAGGACAAGCATGACCCGCCTGCAGAGGATGCACCATGTCCACCACCTTTCACTGAAGACACAGAGGATGCTTGCCCTCTTGTAGTGGACTGGGAGCGTCTGCCTATCCTTTGTGGCCTTCCTGACATGATGTTTTTTTTTTTTTTAGTACCGCACTACACTGTACTACATGCCACACACCCCGAATGCACCAATATATAGTGCATACTCAATATGCTGCATGTATATCTGTATACACTAGACTGTATATATTTGAAGACAACACGTCAAGTAGTGTGCTTGTCAGGAAGATACAGCAGTTCCAGTGGTTTCCGCGGTGGTGCGCGCGCCTGTGCGCGTTCGCGCGCGCTCGTGCGCGTTCGCGCGCGCCCGTGCGCGCACCCGCGTGCGCGCGCGCGCGTCCGTGCGCGCGCACGCGCCGGAAACAGGCGCCAATCGGCCCTATTTAAACCTGCAGGACTTAGTGCACGGTGCTGTCCGTTCTACAGCGTTTCCTGCACCTGTGCCCCCAGCAAGCTATTTCTGAGTGACTACCCGTTCCTGTGACCCCGGCTATCCCTTTGGACTTGTTGCTATCCGCCTGCATCTGACCCCGGCTTGCCTACGACCATCCGCTTGTCTAATCCCTTTGTACCTTTTCAGCCAGCACGTTGCCGACCCTGCCTGTACCCGACCATCCGTTTGCCTGATCCCGCTGTACCGCACCGCCTGCTAGTTGCCGACCCGGATTGAATCACTACTCTCTTGTTTGCACGAGCTCCAGTGGACTTCCGTCTACCAGCTAAGGACTGTCCAGCCCTCGTGCCCCCCTGTGCTCCTGAGCTCCCTGTTCCCACTATCAGGGGTTCTCGAACCAGGGCCGCAAGAGAGGTTGCCCCCGCATAAGCCAGACTCTACCACCAGGTACGTGACAGTGCTATATACCGTACACCCCCAAATGCACCGATATATAGTGTACACTCAATACGCTGTGTGTATATCTGTATACACTAGACTATATATATTTAATACACCACGTCAAGGGTACTATATACTTTATGTACAGATATATAGTGCACACTCAATAATATACTGTGTGTGTGTGTGTGTGTGTGTGTATATATATATATATATATATATATATACTGGTATATATATATATACACCAGGCTGTATATATTTTAATACACCATGTCATGTGTACTATATACCTTATTTACCGATATATAGTGCACACGCAATACGCTGTGTGTATATATATATATATATATATATGTATATATACCAGGCTGTATATATTTTAATACACCACATCAAGTGTACTATATACCATATTGACAGATATATATAGTGCCCACTCAATACGCTGTGTGTGTATATATATATATATATTTATACCAAGCTGTATATATTTTAATACACCATGTCAAGTGTACTATATACCTTATGTACAGATATATAGTGCCCACTCAACACGCTATGAGTTTGTGTATATATATATATATATATATATATATCAGGCTGTATATATTTTAATACACCACATCAAGTGTACTATATACACCTTATGTACAGATATATAGTGCTATATATTTTCATTTCAAAGATTTTATTGCATTTATAGATACAGAAAATCAAGCTTGTTTCAACAATTCACAATGGTAGAATCCGGCAGAGAGAAGAGATCATTCAAATTTTTACCGACAGAATCAGCTTACATGCTATACAAGAAGATAACTGAATAAAAACATGGGAAAGTAAATGGTTCTATTATCTGCAAACCATAGGACCTTTAGATATTTATCCCAATACAGCTCTCTGAGGGGTAAGGCTGTGTTAAATACTGGTCACCCCTCCCGGGATTTATGCGATAGTCTTAGGGGAGCGAAGAAGAAGGGATCCCAAGCCTCCGGCACCCCCTATGGGGAACTTGCTGTGCCAGCTGGCTGGGAAGCCTCTCTCCCTCCCCCAGACTATAATGCTTTGTCTAAACCTCAACCCTTCAACTTTGTGGGCCTTCGGTACTATGTCACACAAGATTCAACTAAAAGAACTCTTCCCCTTAAGGTCCACTTAGATGCCTGCCTGGACCCTGCCATTAGTGGGGTAATATAGGGGGGAGAGATTGAGAAGGGAAAGATAAGTTGGTAAGGAACAGGAACTTGCCCCAGGATGGGGGAGAAGAAAGGGAGGGAAAGAGAAAAGTGGATGAATGTTTTTTCAGAACGTGTACTGTATGCTAGGATAGGGAAGTGTCGCTCCTTACCTAGTGCGCCTTATCCATCACCTAGGTTACTTGAACACCAGGCACCAGGGAGATCCCTCTAAAATTAGCCCAGGGTTCCCACACAACCTCGAATCTTTGTTTATTGTTAGCTATGGAGCTGGCAATTTTTTCTTGAGCCATAAGCCAAGATATTTTTTGTTTTGCTGCTCTCAAGGAGACTTTCTGTTTTTTCCAGGCTCCCGCTATGGTAATTTTGGCAGCGAGGAAAATATAATGGATCAATTTGCGTGTCGGTTTGGGAATCCTGGGAATAAATTCATTTAGCAAGGCAGTAGAGGGAGACCTCGGAAGCTGTATGTCCATGACCTTTTTGATTAGTGAGAAGATCTTGGACCAGAAGGGTCTGATTTTGGGGCATTCCCACCAGATATGGGCCATGGAACCAGCTATTTGGCATCCTCTAAAGCATAGGGGATTAGCTGCTGGGTAGATCTTTGAGAGCTTTACCAGGGTAAGGTACCATCTCATGATAACCTTAACACTCGCCTCTGAGATGGTAGTATTTAGAACCCCTTGGAATGATTTGAAAAACGCAGTATGCCATTTCTCTAAATCCCATTGGATGTTCAAATCCATTTCCCAGGCCTTCATGAATGCAGACTTCTCCAGGGGTTGGGTCAGCGCCTCGTATATGACCGAGATACCTCCCCTTTGTTCAATAGGCTGACCACACCATCTTTCATAAGTAGTAAAGTAAGGGGGGAGAGGTTTATCGGACCAGAGCTTGTGCAAAAAAATTAGATATTTGGTGGAACCTGAAGTATTCTGAGACTGGTAATTCTAATTTACTTTTACAGTAGGTTAGAGTGATTGGGCCCTTAGCGGTAAAGAAATGTCCGATGCGATATAGGCCCTTATCCAGCCACCACTGGAAGGCTTTTATGTTCATTCCCGGTTGAAATGCAGGGTTATGGAATAGATGTGCCAGGGGTTTGATTGGGGACACCAGAGATGACTCCTTGCTCAATTTATCCCATAAAGCCAGAGTGTGGGAGAGGGTAGGAGCCAGCACTGGGGGCCTTTGTTTCGGAGGACACCATAATAAATAATCTAGTGTGTGTCTAGGGGTAGCCTGCCTTTCCATTGCCACCCAGTCAGGTTTTTCGTATTTTGTGTAGACAATCGATAATTGGGATAATCTAGCAGCGTTATAGTATTTGATAAGATGCGGTAAGCCTAGTCCCCCTTTCCGTCTATGATGGTACAGATAATGCTGTGAAATCCTAAACCCTGCTTTTCCCCAGATAAACTTTAGAATTTTGCTTTGAAGTGAGTTCAGCTGATCCTTCCGAAGAGGGATCGGGAGGGAACGAAAGAGGTATAGGATTCTAGGCAATAGAGTCATCTTTACAGAGTTAATTCTACCTATCCACGAGAGGTTCAGTTTGGACCAGGACAATAAATCTGCTTCTAGTTTACGGTATAATATTGGGTAGTTTTGGTTATAAAGTGATTCAAATTTGGGTGTGAGATTTATACCTAAATATCTAATCGATGTGTCATTCCATTCGAACTGGAAGTTCTTTTTTAACACGGCTACGGTGTCTTGATTTAAGGAAACATTAATTGCCTGTGACTTATTATAGTTGACCTGGAGACCCGATATGTTATAGAAATCTTCTAACAGACGCGAGAGAATGGGTAGGGTAGTTATTGGAGATGTTATGAATAAAAGGACATCGTCGGCGAATAGACCACATTTATGTTCCGTAGGCCCGCACATAACTCCCTTAATGTCAGGACTGTTTCTAATCGCAATTGCTAACGTTTCAATCGCAATTGCGAAGAGAAGAGGGGACAACGGGCATCCTTGTCTCGTGCCTCTCTTGATGGGAATAGGTTTGGAATAGAAGCCCTTAAGTTTTATTAGAGCTTGTGGGTTGGAGTATAGCGACCGCACTAATCCCAAAAATTTTCCCCCAAAGCCCCATCTCTCTAGGATAGTAAAAATATAGGGCCAAGAAACAGAATCAAAGGCCTTTCTGATGTCTAAGGATAATAGCATGCCTTTTTGTTTAGTTCCCCCTGGCCAGTTAGACTGTAGGACGGAAACTACATCTATAGCCCTCCTAATTTGATCTGGGCCCTGCCTACCTGGCATAAAACCCGCCTGGTCTTTGTGGATGTAGGAGCTTATAAATGAGGCTAACCGATTAGCTAGAATCTTAGTGAGGATCTTGAGATCATTGTTAATAAGAGAGATTGGACGATAATTTTCGACTAGATCTGGGTTTTTATCTGGTTTCGGGATTACTGTTAAGAAGGCTGTATTTAGATGTTTCTCAAGAGGCTCTCCTTTCATCTTGCTATTGAAGAAACGTGTCATATGGGGGGTGAGAGTGCCAATAAATGCTTTATAGTATGGGCCTGAGAGTCCATCTGGGCCCGGGGCCGACCCTTATTTTAGACCCTTGACCGTGTCCCGGACTTCCTCCTCCGTGATTGCTGAATCTAATATGTCCCTGTGCGTAGTTGCAAGAGTAGGGATCGGTATGTCATCTAGGAAGGTTTTAATCTTACTTGTGTCGTCTGATAGAGGGGGTGAGTATAGTTTCTCGTAGAAGGAGTGGAATGCTCCCATTACTTTATCAGGGTTCGAAGAGGGAGGATTACCTCCTGTTCTAATTTTGGGGAAGGAGTGGTGGGTGATACGTGGCGATAATTGATTAGCCAACAGGGAGCCCATTTTGTTTCCCATTGTGTAAAATTTATTCTTGCTCCAGCTGATGCTCTTTTCAGCTCTCGTGGTTAGGGCTAGATTGAGTTCCAGTCTTGCTTTGTCTAGACGGTCTAGATTTAAGGGGGTCGGGTCCTGTTTATGTTCTGTCTTGATAGAAATAAACTTGTTTTCAAGTCTACTTATGTCTATCTTTCTTTCTCGTTTAATTTTGGAGGCAATTTGCATGATCTTGCCCCTGATGGAGGCTTTATGGGCTGCCCACACTGTCTCCGCCGATATTTCGTCGGACACGTTGTGGGCGAAGTACTCCTGCAAATGTTTTTCAATTTCCGTGACCCTCACTGGGTCGGACAGAATTGATTCATTTAATCGCCAATAAGGCGTGTGGAATACCCTAGCGTGTGTATGGATCGAAAGTGACACTGCAGCATGGTCTGAGAGCACAGTATCATGTATGCGAGCGGATACTATGTTGGGTAGATTATGGGCATGGGTAAATAGGTGATCAATCCTAGAATAAGAGCTGTGTGGGTGTGAGAAGTGCGTGAAGTCTCTGATAGCGGGATTGGTCTCTCTCCAAGTGTCCACCAGATTATAGGAATGCAATAACTTGGCAATTCGCAGACTGGCCTTGGGAGGCCTGATCAGTTGGCTTCCTATAGGCCTGGTTTTATCCAGACCCTGGTCAAAAGCCACGTTAGTATCGCCACCTAGCAGAACCAACCCCTCCATCAAGGGAGACAGTTTCTCTAGAATATGTTGAAAGAAGTTGGACTGTCCTTTGTTTGGGGTGTAGTACGAGATCAAAGATGTCATTTGTCCCTCCACTAGTCCTTTAACTAAAATGTACCGACCTTCCGGGTCTTTGATTTCCGAAATACATTTAAAGTTACACCTCTTGGATACTAGAATTGCTACACCTTTAGTTTTAGTGGGCGCATTCGCCAGAAAGAATTGTGTAAAGTGGGAATGTAAGAACTTGGGGTTATATTGGGACGGTAAGTGGGTTTCCTGTAACAAAACTATGTCAAGTTTGAGTGCCTTATACCAGTCCCCTAGTTTTCTGCGTTTAACTGGGGAGTTCATGCCTTGCACATTGTGTGTGGCTATGCGGAGAGGGATTTTGTTGTGGTCAGCCATTGAAGTAAAAAGTGAGAAGTGCTGGGCTACTGAGGTCACTTACTCGCCCCTGGAGAAGTCTTCTGGCCTCGTGTGTTGTCCCTGTTGTGAAGCATTCCGAGATCCCCAGATGACTGTCCATACTAAGAATCAGAAAGGCTGCGACACTAGATAAGAGGATCAGAAAAGTAGAGAACCTTAGCTGAGTACAGAATTCATCCATGAATAAAAGAGCAGAATAGGGGGAGAAGAATGGGTTAGAAGAGGAAGAGAGAACATTGATGGCAAAATTTAACGTTACTAATTTGTTTCTCCAGCAAAGGGAAAAGTAGCCCAGGAGGGAGAAAATCTCCTGGGCTATCCCGTCAAAATCAAAATTAGCCTGGTGAAAAAATCCAGGCCGCCTGTCCCCCCGGTCCATAGCGTATCAGAGGGACAGGTGGAGGCGCATCAAGATCGCCCTCCGGTCTAGGAGCCCTGTGTCAATCAAAGAAAACTGTTTCAGGGAAACAACCATATTAACAACTAAACTGAAAAATGTAAAAGGTTAGATATTTGTCTCAGGACTTTCACAGCCCTTCCCAACGCGGTTAAACTAGGCCTCCTTCACCCCGCGGAGCGGAGGTGAGTGTTCTCCGGGGGGGTCCAGTCCCCATACAAGACTACTCGTCTAGTTCTCTTAGGAAAGGCGGAACCGGGCCCCTCAGAGAATCAAGGGCCTCAAGTCAAACCCCAGGGAGACCCCTGGGGTCAATCTACAACCTGCAAGAACTCATCCGCAGAAAATCAACTATGTATAATTGTCCCCCCCTAGTGGGAAGGTGGGGAATCTCCCCTATGTCCAGTTGGACTATATGAGCCCAAGTCAACGAGGAATCAATGACTAAAAGAGATGATGAGAGTAGTAAGATCGCTTCATGGGGGATCTCGACTTCAGGTGGGGCCATTGTCCTTTGCCCTTTTTGGTTTGGCCTTCTCCCAGAGGGGGGTCCTGGGACTAGTAGGAGAGAGTCTCTTAGAGGGGTTTGAGGAGTTAACAGCAACTTCCATGTCCGATTCTTGAGATATGAGTTTTAAGTGCAGTAGTAGTCTCTCTCCCTCCTGTAATGAGGAAAAGGCATATTCACGGCTCCTATGAGTGAACTTTACTGCGAACGGGAAGGACCATTTGTATTTTATTTCTTTTTGTGACAAGATATTCAGGAGTGGCTTGAGGGCTCTACGACGTTGTATTGTGGATGGGGATAGGTCTGCGAATATTTGAACTTGATGACCTTTGCACATTATCTTGTCTGACGTACGGGAGTGCTTCATGACTCCCTCCTTGATTGCGTAAAAATGGGGTTTTACTATGATGTCCCTAGGCGATCCA
>BLSH010432368.1:22988-33699 GCA_018402905.1 Glandirana rugosa
GGGGTATCAGTAAGTGTATCCCCCCCCCTAGACCCCCGGGGGAACAATTACCCCCGAAGGTCTAAGACTATTTGTCTGTTAGTGGTTGTTCCCAACAGCCTTTCTCCGGGAACAGGAGTAGTTGTACCCCTGTTCCACGAAACCCCCCCTGGGGTTACGTGGGAGGGGTAGAACTCCCGTACACCGAACCATGCCAAGTCCTACCCCCCGCGAGCGAGTAGGGGGGGAAAAGGACTGGAGGTCCGACGTACGAGCCTATTCCCAGACCATACCTAAAACCCCTCGTGGGGTGAGGTAAAAAAAATTTTTAAACCACACCCCCCCAGGTGAAGGTTAGTTAAGATCTGGACTTCCCGGACCATACCTGGACCCCCCCCCCCCCCCCCCCCAGGTCCATACCAGGCCCTTCAGGTCTAGAATTGATTGGAAGTGGACCCCCCCACACCAAATTTTTAAAAAAAATGGAGTGGGGTGCTCCCCAAAATCCATACCAGACCCTTATCCGAGCATGCAGCCTGGAGGTCAGGAAAAGGGGGGGATGAGCGAGCGCCCCCCATCCTGAACCGTACCAAGCCACATGCCCTCAAGATGGGGAGGGTGCATTGGGGTCCCCCCCAAAGCACCTTGTCCCCATGTTGATGAGGACAAGGGCCTCTTTCCGACAACCCTTGTTGGTGATTGTCTGTTTATCAGAATCTGGAAGCCCCCATTAACAAGGGGGCCCCCAGATCCCCCCCCCTATGTGAATGACTATGGGGTACATTGTACCCCTACCCATTCACCAAAAAAAGTGGTGTAGTGGGACAAAAAAAAATAGGCAGTTTTTGACAAGGCATTTATTGTAATATAGCCCTGAGCTGTAGTCATCCCCCACTTCTACCACCGGCTTCACCTTCCCCACTTCTTTCTCTGGTCTTCTCCTTCTTCCCCCACTCCTTCTTCTGGTCCTCTTCTTCTTCTTCCTACGCCGCCACTCCCGCCACCGACCCACTGAAGCTCAAAAAACGAACTTCCTGTGACGCTGCAGCCCACTAATCTGTCCGCTTCCATGGAGCACAGGTCAAATATTTCTATGGGGTGTGGCCACCGGATGATGTCATCTGGAGACACACTCCTTTGTGACATCATGGACCATGGGCGTTGAAGTCACATGGGGGATCTCTGAATGACGCATTCCCCATCGTATTATCGGAGGGGGTTTATTTTTTTTAACCTTCAGCGGGTCAGTGGCGGGAACAATGGTGGAGGAAGAAGGAGAAGACAGGAATACAAAGAAGTGGGGGGAAGAAGATGCCGGAGGCAGACCAGAGGAAAAAGGAGAAGACCAGAGGCAGAAGCGGGAAAGGATAAGACAAGTGAGACCGGAGGAAGAAGCAGGGAAGAAGAAGACATTTAATAAAGGACTAAAAACTGTCTCGTGTGGTTATTACTTTTGTACACTTTTTTGGTGAATGGGTAGGGGTATGATGTACCTGATATTCCTTAACATGGGGAGGCCGGGATCTGGGAGCCCCCTTGTTGAAGGTGGCTTCCAGATTCCAATAAGCCCCCCTCACACAGACCCAGACAACCACTGGCCAGGGTTGTCGGGAAGAGGCCCTTGTCCTCATCAACACAGCACTCTCCACATGTTGAAGGCATGTGGCCTGGTACGGTTCATGAGGGGGGGGTGCTCGCTCATCACCCCCTATCCTGACCTCCAGGCTGCATGCTTAAATAAGGGCCCTGTCAGTTTATAGACATTTGATAACCTGGACAAGACAGCTGCCTGTTAATAGGAATCAACAATGACCTTGCACGGAGGTTGCTCATTCCCTTAGACTTGAAGAACAGCATAACCATGGAAGCTATTCACCCTCAGTAACATCAGGCTTATTAATGTGTCCTGTGAGAATAGAGAGCCCCTGAAGAGGTAGTAGGGAGACTGTAGAAGTGTGGGTTTAAAGAGAGGATACTCCAAACATGCGATATTGCTTATCTCAGGGCCAAATTCAAACTGACCTGGGAACAACATGGGCCCTTTGTCATCCATGAAGCTGATCCACGGACAAAGGTATGGGAATCAAAGTAATTCCTGGAATAATCCACACCAAGGCTTTACAATGTCATCACGGCAAAGTACCTGTCAGTATTCAGAACAATACGGAACTCCCTGTCATGCTACACTACTAAAACCTCGGATGTTGCTTGAGAAAGGGAATGTACCAACCCCAGGGAGTACACTGAGACTAGTGAGGGGAACTCCAGAAGAGGTGACCAAAGACAGACTCTAGCTTTACTACTCCCCTTTACCTGGAAAGTGGAGGAGCAGGGTCTGAGAGCGACTCCTTAGTTGGCAGAAGATCTTCTCAAAGGATGGTTATGATGTGGGCTGTGTCAAGAGTGCCCATCATAGGATTCGGGTCATTGAAGGCAAGTTGTTCCAAGAGAGATCTTGAGAAATCCCACTAAGAGATTTAGAAGATCTTCAAGAGCAGCTGGTTGAATTGAGAACAGGGATCATTAGGGAGTCATGTAGTCCATATGCTTCCCCAAAAATCGTGGCAAGGGAGAAGAATGGCTCTTTATGCATGCGTATTGATTGCTGAACACTGAATTGAAGAACCCTCCCGGACCAGTACACCACGTTATAGATCGAGGACCTCCTCTAGTGCCTGTTGGGGGCTAAATGGTTTAGCCTATTGGATCTGAAAAGTAGGTACTCAGATTCCTATGCACCACAAAGACAACGTGAAGACTGCTTTCATTTGCCTGTTGAGGTTCTTCGAGATTAGCAGAATGTCACAGGGACTGTCGGGAGCCCCAGCCACATTCCAGCGACTGATAAAGTGCACAGTGGGCGACATGAATCTGTTTGAAGTCCTGGTGTACCGGGATGATATCATAGTTTTTGGAAGGACTCTTGAAGAACCAAAAAAAAAAACAGCTTGAAAATGTGCTGCAAAAGCTTCATGAGGACGTGCTGAAGTTCTTGGAGAAGTGTCAGTTCTACCTAGGGCCAGGACAAGAGGTGGGCAGGAAGCACGGCTGCCCTGGGCAGAGGTTTACTGTAGGGATGGGGGAAGTGATTTTGACAAGGGAATGACTGCTGGGGGTAGGATCTCCTAAGCTTGCACATCATGAATGGGGAGGGGGGCGCAGTTTGGCATCTTTGCCCTGGGCGCTGGATGACCTTGTCCTAGCACTGGTTCTACCTACCACCCGTCAAGTACTTGGGGTATGTCATTTCAGCCTAAGGGATTGCAACTGACCCCAGCAAAATAGAGTTGTCACTTCCTGGCCCTGATCCAGTGTCACGGAGTTAAGATTGTTTCTAGGCTTCTGCTCAAACCATCAAAGATTTGTCGAAGAATTTGCCAAGACAGCTGCTCACCTCACTGAGCTATTGAAGAATAATAAGGACAATGGCAGCACACTCTCAGCAAGTAAGCCAAGTAAGGGCCCACGGAAGCCCAGAGAACCTATCTGCAATCAGCGGACAGAACAGTGTGAACAAGCGCTCCACCAACTGAAAGAGTGCCTGGCTAACACCTCGGTCCTTGCCTATTGTGACCTATCCAAACCGTATGAGCTGCACGTAGACGAACAGTCGGGAAGGATTGGGTGGCATGCTATATGAAAAAGTACAAAGGACAGCTACAACCTGTGCCGTTTGAAAGCAAAAGTCTTGCCCCAGCCGAGAAGTTGGAGTTCCTGGCTCTAAATTTGGCCATGGTGGATAAGTTGAAAGAATACCTTTATGAGACAGACTTTCTAGTCAAGACCGACAATCATCCCTTGACATATATACTTACCACAGCCAAGCTGGATGCTACTTGACACAGACGGCTGGCTGCTGTCTCTGGATTCTGGTTCAGTTTAAAATATCGTCAGAAACCGAGATACAGATGTTGTCTCTAGGGCAGGGGCATCAAACTCAATTTCATCGAGGGCCGCGTCAGCATTATGGTTGCCCTCACAGGGCCGTTTGAATCTTTTAAACTATACATTTACCCAGGGCCATTTGTCTAGAGAATAGGTGCAGAAACTCAACCACGCCCCCCCCCATGAACCGCAGGTGTGCCCAAATTGCACAGTGGGAGGATCGTAAAGGGGCAATAAATACCATGAGTGTATTATGTGCATCTGTATAATAATAATAATAATAAAATGATGTGCAGAGTTCAAGGGTGTTCTGTGTACAGAGTGCAGGGTTGACGAGTGCACTACATATAGAGTGCAGGGTTTAGGGGTATGATGTGCAGAGTTCAGTTCTCTTTGCTGTCCACATCTTAATTCCACCCCTTCTTACCTCTGACCTCTGCACCATTCTCTCCCATCCCCACATCTCCCCTCCCCCCAAAAGTTTCCTCGTATCTCACCTACCTGTCCTGGCTCTAGTACCTCCTGGCAGTGTAGGCGGCTCCGCCCATCTCTCTCACTTACAGGAAGATCATTGGTTGGAATCTGTGCACCCATGCACAGATGGGGATCACAGTGCAGCTTACCACGTGATGCCTCATCCCACACTGCATCTGCCATCTGAATTTTCCTTGTCCCAGCTGAAAAAAAGCCCTGGGTATGAGGGCCATGTGAAATAGCCTGGAGGGCCGCATTGGGCCTTGTGTTTGACATATGTGCTCTAGGAGATGGGGCACCTGAGCTGGAAAGGACCTCAATTTCCCCTGAAGGGATGCAAGTGCTGAGGTAGGAAGTAATAAGCTGTGCCAGAGGCACTGCCTGTGCGGAAGTCATTGGAGCCAGTGCCATGTGTGTTCTCCAGTATTACTGCAATGTATCCCAGCTGAAAATTGAAGGGCTGCCCAGGTTGAGGACAAAAGAGCACCCCTTCGGTAGCTTGACCACGCAGACAATGAGGAACCAGCAGGCAGTCATGCTGCTGGTGAATGACCCAAAGGACGCTTGAATAGTGCATAAGGAATGGAATCGATTGAAGCAGGGAGTGGTATACTGAAGGGGCCCCTCAGACCATGCAGATCACATATGGCAGCTGTTTCTACCAGAGAGATACTGGGAAGTAGTGTTGAGGCCATTACACAATGAGCATAGTCATTTAGGTACAGAGCAAACTGTAAAGCTGATCAGAGTTTTTACTGGCCCTGTATGTGGGTTGATTTAGAGAAATAATGTTGTACATTTATGCTGCATCCAGCGGAAGACCCTTCCACAAAAAGCGATACCCATGGGACATCTCCAGAGTCAAGGGCCAATGAATTTAGCATGCACTGATTTCCTGTCCACAGAGCCTAATTCTAGTTGACGATGGAATGTCCTGGTGGTAACTTGGTAACTGACCATTTCACCAGATACACCCAGGTGTTCCCATCAACAAATCAAGAAGCCTCTACAGTAGTCAAAGTCTTTGTTGAGATATTCTTCATGCACTATGGTTTGTCCCAGCACATACACTCAGATCAGGGAAGAGACTTTGAGGGCAAGCTAATTAAAGAACTGCTGAATCTATTAGGGACACAGAAGACTAGAACTACTCCCTATCACCCTCAAGGAGACCCCCAACCTGAACGGTTCAACCAAACATTCTTGAATATGCTTGCCACGCTGTCTCATGGGAAGAAACAACAGTGGAGCTTGCACATTGGCGCTGTAGTACATGCTTACAACAGTATGGAAAATGACGCCACAGGTTACTCCCCATACTTTCTAATATTTGGCAGGGAGGCAAGACTACCAGTGGACCTGGCCTTAGGCACTTCATGCAATCACATGTCCCCAGCTACATGATTTGGGCGGATGTGACGATGGGGTGGGTGGGTGTGGTGAGGCATTGTGGACCATGTGCTCCTTCTTCAGGACAAGACAGTGCCATATTAGATGAGGAATATATGGTGTGGCCGGTCGAGACTGTGCCACTACTTAAGATGGAATTCTGGGCCAGGTTTTCTGGGAAGCAAGTACACTAATGGCACAGGTGTGTGCTGCGTTTATGTTTGAGATAGAGTTAGAGATCAGTGGCCCCACCTTCACAAGGGTGTTAGTAATTGTTATCCAGTTTTTCAGAATATTTCCCCTTTTTATGTTGGCAGGATGATCAGGACTCTTAGAAAAAGGTTTGGGGAACATTGGCGCTTTGTCGAAGACATTTCCGACAAAAATAGTGTGCCCAGACATCGCCTAGAGTTCCACGAACAATTGTCTTCAGGATTGGCATGATAGGATAGGAACCCATTCCCAGAACTTTCCCTGTGGCCAAAAGCTTTAAGCCCCTCTGTCAAAGGGAAACGTTCTAGATTTACACCTTGGATACACTGACACCAGGTGGTTTCAAAGAGGAAATGGAGGTCAACACTCTTTTATAACTTTCCCAACACATTGTATATCAGTGCCCTTTATAATTTTATGCAATTAGGTGACTCATTCCCTGGCTATAAACAGTTTGCCATACATTTCCTCTTATATTACCATTTCCTATCATTACCTTTCCCATGTATAGAATTTTAGCTATAAATTATCACATATGCGCCATTATCTTACAAGTATATTTGTTTTTCCGTTATGTATCTATAAATACATTCAATATATTTTCTGCACCCTGTAGAATATATATAGTATTTTTTATATATTTAATTTTTTTATTCAGTTCCATTCATTACAGGATATGGGACCCTTATGGTCTTGTAGTCTGATTTTCTATGTGTAAGTACACCTCGAACCATAGCATTATTAAGTCATTTTAGGATAGAACTGTATTAGTCCAAACTGTATTTCTTATCATTATCCAACATCATTGTGGTTATTGCCCAGATTATTGGCATAATATGTTGCAAACTGTTGCTTGTGTACCCATGTTTTGGCTGAACTTTTTCTGTGTTTTAAATTTCACTTTTTAGTTCATAATGTGTACCAGTTTTTATATTTTTACCATTATGCCATCATGTTTTTTATAGTTTGATATTGTCGCGGCTGCTGAGCTTTGTTGTCTGCCGCTCTTTGCCCATATATACCTCATCTAACATGGCACTGTCATGGCCTGAATAAGGAGCGCATGCTCCCCAACGCGACGCCACGCTCGCCCACCCCATCTGGCTGTAATGTCACAAGCCTGCGTTTCACGCCGAGCAGGAAGCCCTGGGAGCCTCCGGCGCACCCGATCAGCTCGTGGAGGCAGAGACATCTATAAACAGCACTACATGCATGTTTCCAGGTCACCTTTGTGAGTGCATCATTTTATGAGTATTGAAGTCTTTTTTAACCTACTATACTTAGCTGGCGCTTGTCCTTCTCCCACCTTTATGTACTCTAAGAGCTACTTATTTTAACCTTTTAGTGCCAGCGCCTCTCGGTCCTTTAAGAGGTTTATGATGCCGGGAGGTGGGGCACAGTTTAAGATCACGTGACTGCCGTGATTAGCTGTCTTCGCAGTTACATGGTCCAAAAACTCACGATTGCAGGGAGCAATGAGGAGCTTTCGGTTAGGCAACGTTAACTGTACCGGGAGTGCGCAGCCCGCGTGCTCTTGGGGGCTATTCATATTTGCGTACAACCGGCACCAAGGTGTTAAATTGTAAATTGTATTATATTTTGTTATTTTGTTTTCAGAGTTTCTAATAGTGAATGGAAAGGGAAGAGGATTATTCTGGAAGGAAGAATTAGTAGTGAATTGAGGTGGGATTAATGATCCAGAGGGTAAGGGTAGATATTTAGGGACTAAGAGTTGTCACAAGAGGACGCACGTTTTGGTGATGCATGGCATTCGATCACCCAATTGAAATGTAAGCACATTGACTAGCTTTACAGTGTGCTTTGTTTGGACATACTATACTGTACACTATGGGGGTCATTTACTATAGCACCAATAAGCGATCGAGCGGGACAGGATAGCACCCATTTAAAGGCAATTAGGACTTCAACTCTCAGAAACTGGGCGGACATGCAAATGGAACAGTGCGCTATTTCCAGGCGACCATGCCTGTCTGATTGCATATGCGGGAATTGTGGAAGTCAGTGGGGCTAGAACCTGCAAAATCCAAAGTCCTAATTGTATGCAAGTTAATTGCCATAAAAAAGTGTATGGGGACCTGGGTACTGCCCTGGGGGACATATATCAATTGAAAAAAAGTATTTAAAACAATCATTTTTTCAGGAGCGGTGATTTTAACCACTTCACGCAAATCACAGTATATATACAGCGTTCGGGAGAAGTGGATTCACCAGAGTATAGCCTGCAGCTGCAGGACCTGCCCGTCCGTTATCCCAGGCAGCGGGAGAGAACATCCCCCCCGCCACCTTCTGCCGCTCTTCCCCAGCCTCCCGTCCCACCGGAGCATCCATCCAGTGAGTCCGCCGGCTCTGTGGAGTCCCGACAGAAGCCGGAGTCAGCTCCGATCGTGTCTCCTTCATGTATTTCCTCAAGCAACGTCACAACATCACTTCCAGTTTACCCGGCGGCCAATGGCCGTTTTTGGCAATATGAATACTTTGAAGTGCAAAGGAGAGATTTGGGGACTTTTAGACCCCCGATCCCTCCATTAAGAGTACCTGTACCTATCACCACCTATTACTGTCACAAGGGATGTTTAAATTTTTTGTAAATGAACAGTGCTAAAAATAAAAAAAAAATAAAAAAATTAAAGTGCCCCCATCCCTGCGAGCTCGTGCAGCAAAGAAAATGCATATGTAAGTTGCGCCCGCAAATGTAAGCAGTGTTCAAATCACACAAGTGAGGTATTGCCACAATCAGCAGAGCGTGAGAAATAATTCTAGCACTAGACCTCCTCTGTAACTCTAACCTGGTAACTGTTAAAAAATTTTAAAGCATTGCCTATTGAGATTTTTAAGTACCGTTGTTTGTCGCCATTCCACGGGTGTGCATAATTTTCAACCGTAACATTATCTAGTATCTGTTTACTCAGTAACATCCTCTTTCACAATATACAAAAAAATTAGGCTAACTTTACTGATTTCTTATTTTTTAATTCAAAAAACAGTATTTTAAAAAAAAAAATAGCGTTTGAAAGACCGCTGAACAAATACCGTGGGACATAAAATATTGCAATGACTGCCATTTTATTCTCTAGAGTCTTTGCTAAAAAATATATATATATATAATGTTTGGGGGTTCTAATAATTTTCTTAGCAAATAATACTGATTTTAACTTGTAAACAACAACTGTCAAAAAGGACTCCAGGGCTAAAGTCATTAATGATGCTTAAAGTGAAACAATAAAAATGAAATATTCCTTTAAATATCGTGCCTGCGGGGTCCCCCTCGTCTGCCTGTAAAGTGGTGCATCTGTGCGATGTGTAGAACAGTGTCACAGCAATAATGACATTTCTAAAGGAAAAATGTAATTTAAACTTGCTTGCGGCTGTAATGTATTGCCGGCTGCAAAATCCAAATTCCTCATTCAAGGCTTGTATGAAAGTTATTGGCCATAAAAAGTGTATGGGGACCTGGGTCCTGCCCTGGGGGACATGTATCAATTGAAAAAAAAGTTTTAAAAACAATCGTTTTTAAAGGAGCAGTGATTTTAATGATGCTTAAAGTGAAACAATAAAAATTAAAAATTCCTTTAACCACTTCAATACCAGGCACTTTCCCCACTTCCCAAACAGACCAATTTTCAGCTTTCAGCACTGTCACATTTTGAATGACAATTGTGCGTCGTTGTACCCAAACAAAATTTTTATAATTTTTTTCCCACAAAAAGTGCTTTCGTTTGGTGGTATTTGATCACCCCTGGGGTTTTTATGTTTTGCGCTACACATAAAAAAAGATTTGTTTCTGTCACAAAACTTGTAAAAAAGTAAGTTTTCTCCTTCACTGGTGGGCACTGATGAGGCTGCACTGATGGGCACTCATGAGGCAGTACTGATTGGCACTGATGAGGTGGCACTGATGGGCACTGATGATGAGGCACTTATAGGCAGCACTGATGGGCACTGATAGGCAGCACTGATGGGCACTTATATGTGGCACTGATGGGCATTGATAGGTGGCACTGATGGGCACCAATAGGTGGCACTGATGGGTGGCACTGATAGTTGGCACTGGTGGGCACTGATAGGTGGCACTGGTGGGCACTGATAGGCAGCAATGTTAAGTAGCACTGTTAGGCGGCACTGATAAGGAGGCACTGGCCGGCATCACAGATGGGCACAGTGCCATCCCTATAGTACACTGTATGCCCCTTACCTGGTGGTCCCTGGGTGGGCTCCCTGGTGGTCCTGGGTGGCGATCCTCAGGGGGCTACACCGATAAACAATCAGCGCAGACCCCCCTGTCAGGAGAGCTGCCAAATGGCTCTCCTCTACTCGCGTCTGCAGACACAAGTAGAGGAAAAGCTGATGCACGGCTATTCCTGTTTACACTGTGATCAGTAGTGATTGGTCACGGCTGATCACGTGGTAAAGAGCTTCTGACTGAGGCTCTTTACTGAGATCGGTAATTTGGTGGGTCAGACTGAGGCACCGCACCACCAATCGTCGTGATGCGTGCCCCCGCGGGCACGCAACCATGGTTATCCTGCCGGACATCATATAACGTTCAGTCAGGATATCTGAACCACTGCCCCGCCATCATTTGTTCATAGGCCTGGCGGGAAATGGTTAAATATGCGATGTGTAGAACATGCCGCAGCAATAATGACATTTCTAAAGGAAACATTTTCATTCAAACTTGCTCACAGCTGTAATGTATTGCCTGCTGCTGGCAATATAGATGAAAGAAAAAGAAAAAAATGGCGTGCAGTGG
>BLSH010432368.1:111122-122358 GCA_018402905.1 Glandirana rugosa
TACGTCTCATGACGTGTATGATGTACAGTGTCCGTGTATGTCACAGGGTCTATTACATATGTCAGTGGTCTATCCCCAAGTGTCACGGGGGGGGCTTCATCCCTGTTCAGGGCGTGAATGGGGTAGATTATCCGTCCGTCCTCGCACGTTTCAAGCCGTACGTCGGTCGCCGACAAAATACGTCTCTATGGCGAACGTCACTCGCGGGACTTCGGACCTCTGACCCCTAACCGACGAGAGAGGTCAGAGGTACCGGCCTTCACTACGGCTCCGAGGAGGTCTAGTTAATGGTGGCAGATAACCTGCCGCCGCTAACTAACCGTCATGGTCCTGGTTATCCGTCGAACTCCGCGTCTCGTTTAGCGGAGTTCCGTCCTTATTTGGGACGGTAACTTCGCACTGTGGACGTTAGTACACTAACGTCTCCCAACAAGGGGACTAGGTTTAGGTCTGAGGTTATGGATTAAAGTCAAATCTGCCTTCAGCATAAAATCATCTAGCTATAGTCCTCGTTGCAATCACATGATTGCAGGTGTCACGCTTCAATGGCAGGGTTTATTCCTGCCTTGAGGCGATTTGCTCTGCGCCTCAAGCTGCCTATTGGTCCTGGTACTGCCAATCAATCGCCGCCGTCCAATAGACGGTGGTAATTGATCTGGAGGAGCCTCGGCATCACTTCCGGCCATGGAGACTGGAGAGAGCAGCCAATCCCCAGTCTCCAGGCTTCAGGGCGCTCACTGCAAGCGGTATCTCTGCATAAAACAGCCGCTGGCTGCATGCCGAACTTTGCACGCTCCTGCCTGCCTATTAGATGGGGTAAGTGCGGGACTTGTCCCTACTTCGGGGGGGCACTGTGAACCCCTATCTGGTGACTGTATACATTATCTGGGACACTGTATGTGCCTGTGACATGTAGTATGTGCAGTACTCTGCATGAAGCTGCCTGTGACATGTACTATGTGCAATACTCTGCATGGAGCTGCCTGTGACATGTAATATGTGCAATACTCTGCATGGAGCTACCTGTGACATGTAGAATGTGCAATACTCTGCATGGAGCTGCCTGTGACATGTAATATGTGCAATACTCTGCATGGAGCTGCCTGTGTCATGTACTATGTGCAATACTCTGCATGGAGCTGCCTGTGACATGTAGTATGTGCAATACTCTGCATGGAGCTGCCTGTGACATGTAATATGTGCAATACTCTGCATGGAGCTGCCTGTGACATGTAATATGTGCAATAGTCTGCATGGAGCTGTCTGTGACATGTCCTATGTGCAATATTCTGCATGGAGCTGCCGGTGACATGTACTATGTGCAATACTCTGCATGGAGCTGCCTGTGACATGTACTATGTGCAATATTCTGCATGGAGCTGCCTGTGACATGTAATATGTGCAATACTCTGCATGGAGCTGTCTGTGACATGTCCTATGTGCAATATTCTGCATGGAGCTGCCGGTGACATGTACTATGTGCAATACTGTGCATGGAGCTGCCTGTGACATGTAATATGTGCAATACTCTGCATGGAGCTGCCTGTGACA
The DNA here is from genome assembly GCA_018402905.1 of Glandirana rugosa. Taxonomy (NCBI): domain Eukaryota; kingdom Metazoa; phylum Chordata; class Amphibia; order Anura; family Ranidae; genus Glandirana; species Glandirana rugosa. The sequence continues at coordinate 112,674 of BLSH010432368.1, forward strand.
TGTAGTATGTGCAGTACTCTGCATGGAGCTGCCTGTGACATATACTATGTGCAATACTCTGCATGGAGCTGCCTGTGACATGTACTATGTGCAATACTCTGCATGGAGCTGCCTGTGACATGTAATATGTGCAATACTCTGCATGGAGCTGCCTGTGACATGTAGTATGTGCAATACTCTGCATGGAGCTTCCTGTGACATGTACTATGCACAATACTCTGCATGGAGCTGCCTGTGACATGTAGTATGTGCAATACTCTGAATGGAGCTGCCTGTGACATGTAATATGTGCAATAGCTGCATGGAGCTGCCTGTGACATGTACTATGTGCAATACTCTGCATGGAGCTGCCTGTGACATCTACTATGTGCAATACTCTGCGTGGAGCTGCCTGTGACATGTAATATGTGCAATACTCTGCATGGAGCTGCCTGTGACATGTAATATGTGCAATACTCTGCATGGAGCTGCCTGTAACATGTACTATGTGCAATACTCTGCATGGAGCTGCCTGTGACATGTACTATGTGCAGTACTCTGCATGGAGCTGCATGTGACATGTACTATGTGCAATATTCTGCATGGAGCTGCCCGTGACATGTACTATGTGCAATACTCTGCATGGAGCTGCCTGTGACCTGTAATATGTGCAATACTCTGCATGGAGCTGCCTGTGACATGTAATATGTGCAATACTCTGCATGGAGCTGCCTGTGTCATGTAGTATGTGCAATACTCTGCATGGAGCTGCCGGTGACATGTACTATGTGCAATACTCTGCATGGAGCTGCCTATGACATGTACTATATGCAGTGCTCTTTATGGAGCTGCCTGTGACATGTAATATGTGCGATACTCTGCATGGAGCTGTCTGTGACATGTCCTATGTGCAATATTCTGCATGGAGCTGCCGGTGACATGTACTATGTGCAATACTCTGCATGGAGCTGCCTGTGACATGTAGTATGTTCAATACTCTGCATGGAGCTGCCTGTGACATGTAGTATGTGCAATACTCTGCATGGAGCTGCCTGTGACATGTAATATGTGCAATACTCTGCATGGAGCTGCCTGTGACATATACTATGTGCAATACTCTGCATTGAGCTGCCTGTGACATCTACTATTTGCAATACTCTGCATGGAGCTGCCTGTGACCTGTAATATGTGCAATATTCTGCATGGAGCTGCCTGTGACATGTAATATGTGCATTACTCTGCATGGAGCTGCCTGTGACATGTTCTATGTGCAATACTCTGCATGGAGCTGCCTGTGACATGTAATATGTGCAATACTCTGCATGGAGCTGCATGTGACATGTACTATGTGCAGTGCTCTCTCGGACCCTGTATACCCTATCTGGGACTCTGTATACCCTACCTGGGGCTCTCTATACCCTATCTGGGACTCTCTATACCCTATCTGGGGCTCTGTATGCCCTATCATTGGCTCTGTATAGCCTATCTGGGTCCATGTATATCCTATCTGGGGCTCTGTATACCCTATTTGGGACCCTATATACCCTATCTGGGGCACTGTATACCCTATCTGGGACCCTGTATACCCTATCTGGGGATTGTATACCCTATCTGGGACCATGTATATCCTATCTGGGACCCTGTACACCCCTATCTGGTGACTGTATACACTATCTGGGACCCTCTATACCCTATCTGGGACTCTATATACCCTTTCTGGGACCATGTATACCATATCTGGGGCTCTGTATACCCTATCTGGGGCTCTGTATACCCTATCTGGGACCTTGTATACCCTATCTGGGACCCTGTATACCATATCTGGAACCCTGTATACCCTATCTGGGGCTCCATATACCCTATCTGGGACCCTGTATACCCTATCTGGTGATGGTATACCCTATCTGGGACTCTGTATACTGCTATTTGGGGCTCTGTATACTGCTATATGGACTCTGTATACTCCTATCTGGGGCTCTGTATACTGCTATCTGGGGCTCTGTATACTGCTATCTGGTTCTCTGTATACTGCTATCTGGTGATTCTGTATACTGCTATATGGTGGCTCTGTATACTGCTATATGGTGACTCTGTATACTGATATATGGTGATTCTGTATACTGCTATCTGGGGGTCTGTATACTGCTATCTGGGGCTCTGTAAGTGTATACTGTTATCTGGTGACTCTGTATAATCCTATCTGGTGATGCTGTATACCATTATCTGGTGATGCTGGACTGTATACTTCTGACACAAGGGGTGGAAACTATAAAGGGTGGGGCTTATAAGAAGTGGGAGGGGTCAAAAAGGAAGGGCGAGGTCTGCCCCCCCATACTAAAATTTCATCAGCCGCCACTGGTCTTCACCAAATAAAATGCGACCCTCTTCATTCATGAATCAGAATAAAATACATGCATAAAAACTAAGATGTGTCTTGTCTCTATTTCTCCATTCTTCCACAAGTGCAATACAATTCTGCAGATTAATTATCTTCCTTCTATACCCACTAGTGACACTCAAAAAAATAAAAAAAAAATAACATTTAGTGTATACTGTAGTACGTCCAAACAAAATGTACTGTACAGCTAGTCCATGTGCTCACATTTCAATTTTGTGATTGAGTGCTATGTATCATAAAAAAGTGTGTCCTCCCGTGACAACTCTTAGTCCCTAGATATCTGCCCTTACCCTCTGGATCATCAATCACTCTTGATATAAATTCACTACCAATTCTTCCTTCCAGAATGATCCGTTTTCTTTTGTATTCACAATTATAAGGTCTGAAAACAAAATAAGAAAATATAGTGTATTACGTTCTAAAATAAGTAGCTCTTAGAGTACATAAAGGAAGGAGAAGGACAAGCATCAGCTAAGTGTATTAGGTTAAAAAAGGACTTCAATACTCATAAAATGATGCGCTCACAAAAGTGAAGTGGAAACATGCATGCAGCACTGCTTATAGGTGTCTCCACCTTCATGATCTTGGTCTACCAGGTGGAAACGAGTTGTCGTCCTGCTGGTCGGGTGTGCTGGAGGCTTTCTGGTCCACGTGGAACGCAGACTTGGGCTGATGTGATGTCAAGGCCAGATGGGGTGGCGGGCGCGGTAATGCATTGCAGAGCATGCGCTTATTTTTCAGGCCATGACAACACCATATTAGATGAGGTATATATGGGCAAAGGAAGGTAGACAATAAAGGTCAGCAGCAGCAACGATATCAAACAATAAAAAACATGATGGCATAACGGTAAAAATATAAAAACTGATACACATTATGAACTAAATAGTGAAAATTGAAAACATATAAAAAAACTTCAGCCAAAACATGGGTACACAAGTGAATCCTATATACGATAGTACAATATAAAGCATCTGTTGCAATATATTATGCCAATGATCTGGAAGCTGCCTGCCCTGCACTCATGGCAGGGACAGGGAAAATTCAGATGGCAGGTGGCAGGTGCAGTGTGGAGTCATTATGTGGTAAGCTGCACTGTGATCCCCATCTGTGCACGGGTGCAAATGATTGTACCATTCAAACTACAGAGCCGGCTGAAGATCATTGGAACTTTTCATCAAGGAACATTAATTCATCATAGCTTTTGGTCTGTTTTCTCCCCTATTATAAGCCTGCAATATTGGTCAAATCATTAATAGGTCATAGTCACTTAACTCTCTGTACTAGAGCAGGATGATTGTATTAATAATTGTTGTCTATTGATGTATCTGATTATTTGCAGTTCTCTGGTTTAAGTCTGTTTATAGATTATTTAACAGTTATATCTGGCTTTTTTTCATTTTTTGGTGGCTGTCAAGGGTATGGATAGTAGATAGGGATGGGTCGAACACCCCCTGGTTCATTTTACACCAGAACATGCGAACAGACAAAAAATTTGTGCGAACATTCGAACACAGTTAACGTCAATGGGACCAGAACATGAAAATTCAAAAGTGCTCATTTTAAATGCTTATATGCAAGTTATTGCCATAAAAAGTGTATGGGGACCCGGGTCCTGCCCTAGGGGACATGTATCAATGCAAAAAAAGTTTTTAAATCAATGGTTTTTTCAGAAGCAGTGATTTTAACAACTTCAATACAGGACATTTATACCCCCTTCCTGCCCAGACCAATTTTCAGCTTTCAGCGCTCTCACACTTTGAATGACAATTATTCTCTCATGCTACACTGTATCCAAACAAAATGTTTATCATTTTTTTCACACAAATAGAGCTTTCTTTTGGTGGTATTTAATCACCTCTGGGTTTTTATTTTTTGCGACATAAGTGAAAAAAGTGCGCAAATTTCGAAAAAAAAACACTTTTTTTTCGTTTCTATGACAAAATTTTGCAAATAAGTAATTTTTGTTCATAAATTTGGGCCAAAACATATACTGCTACCTATCTTTGGTAAAAATAACCCAAATAAGTGTATATTATTTGGTCTGTGTGAAAGTTATAGAGTCTACAAGCTATGGTGCCAATCATTGAAAATTGATCACACCTGATGCGCTGATGGCCTATCTAATTTCCTGAGGCCCTGAAATGTCAGGAAAGTACAAATACCCCCCCAAATGACCCCTTTTTGAAAAATAGACATTCCAAGGTATTTAGTATGAGGCATGGTGAGTTTTTTCAAGTTGTACTACTTTTTTCTCACAATTAGTAGGAAAATTAAGACATTATTTTTATTTTATTTTTTCTGCACAAAATTGTCATAACAACAAGTGATTTCTCACACACAGCATATGCATACTTCCAACTACACCCCAAAATACATTCTGCTACTCGCCCTGAGTATGGCGATACCACATGTATGAGACTTTTTCACAGCCTGGTCATAAAGAGAGGTCCAACATGCAGGGAGCACCGTCATGCATTCTAGGAGCAGAATTTTCACATCTAATTTTCTAACGACCTATTACACATTTTGAAGGCCCTGGAGCACCAGGACAATGGAATTACCCACAAAATGACCCAATTTTGGAAAGGAAATATCCCAACGTATAATCTATGAGGCATAATGAGTCTTTTGTACGGTTCAATATTTTCCACAAGTCTTCGGAAAACGTGAAAAGAAAATGAAAACGTCTATCTGAGTACAAGCAGACAATTAAATATAATACATTTATCATCACACACAATATCTCCAAGTGAGGTAGCAGTCCTCTATAGGGGATTAACCTTCTGCCCTCAGCAGAATGTGGATATTTTTTAAATCATCATGGATTTGCAACTCTTTGCTCGCAAACTCCTTTTAAAATGCACCTATGCCAAAGACACCAAACGATTAGATGATACTGATTGGTCAGAATACAGTATGCGGGAATTTAGAGCCTTAAAGGATCTAACCCTGCTGTTTGAGGAAAATAACACAATCTATCTAATTGATCAGATTGATTTGGATCAATTATTAGAAGAAGTCAATAAGTCCACACAAAATCCAACTACTTGTTTCAAAAAACCCTCTTCAAAATTTCCCTCTCTCAATACCAATCCTAACATAGCCACCTTTTTAAAACAAACTCTAAAAGAGATCTGCAAAATATCTTGTAAAAAATCTTCTCCTGAAAAATTTTCGGCCAAGTAAATGGCCGCACTAGAGTCCCTTGCAAATTATCAAAGTATCACCATAAAGGCGTCTGACAAAGGAGGAAACGTTGTAGTAATGGATAACACATTTTATAAAACCATGTGTGAAAATATCCTCCTGAATAAGGAGTGGTATAGATCCATCCCTCGGAGTCTCATTGATAAGTTTGATGAGAAATTCTACAGCATAATAGATCAAGCATATCAGAGAGGCATCATAAACAAAGATTTATATGAATATGTAAGAACAAAATATCCAAAGGTACCAACCTTTTACAGTCTTCCGAAAATTCAGTAGAGTCATCGATGCGTATTTACAACCATACATTATATCATTGCCTTCTTTTGTGAAGGACACTATTCACTTCCTAAAAACATTGGACAAGGCGTAGCGATGGGAACCTGTTGTGCCCCATCCTACACCAATGTGTACCTGGGGGAGTGGGAGCAATCCCTCCTGGGTGACGAGGACCTTGTCGAGTACACTGGCCACATTTTGGTGTGGCTTAGGTACATCGACGACGTCTTTGTCATCTAGGATGGATCCAAGGAGAAACTTTTGAAATTTCTGGGACTCCTAGATCAAAATGATTTGAATTTAAAATTTACTTCTGCATTTGATCAGAAGGCAGTCACTTTCTTGGATGTACAAATTTGTAAAAACAATGATGGCAAATTGGTGAGTCAACTCTACAGAAAGAGCACTGCCGGCAATACAATTTTGCATGCAGATAGTTTCCATCCCATTGCCCTTAAAAAATCCATACCATATGGACAGCATCTCCGCTTAAGGAGAAATTGTTCTGATGATCGCATATATAAAAGAGAGGCGGCACTACTTCAAAGTAGATTGTTAGAAAGAGGGTACAGTCGGTCATGTCTGAGGCGGGCCTATAATCAGGCCTCGCAACACACCCATCACCTCTTGTTTCGAAAAAAACCTCCCCCATCATCAGAGCATGATGTAACACGCATCATTATGAGATATTCAAAACAGCATTTGAAGATCCGTGAAATCATTAGTAGATATTGGTCTATTTTGACCGATGACCCTAATTTACAAAGATTTTTACCATCAACTCCCTCCATTACATACAGGAGGGCAACGTCTATCAAGGACAGATTAGTGCACAGTGAGTTCAAAGGTGTACTTAAAAAATCACATTGTCCGGCCCTTGGTACCTATCCCTGTGGGCACTGTACTCAATGCCCACAGATTAGGAAAGGCAAAACTACAGTGCTTCCGAATGGAAGCACCTTCCATGCCAAACACTTTGCCAATTGCCAGACCAAGGGTGTGGTATATATCATGACCTGTGAATGTGGGGCATATTATGTGGGAAAAACAAAACAAGAATTCCACAAAAGAATAGGCAAACACATGTACAGCATGGACATTGGAAATCACTATCTTCCAATTTGACGTCATGTGGTGGTGCAACATAACTACCACATGCCCAAGGTACAGTTTACTGTCCTTAATCAGGTTCACCCTCCCGATCGAGGAGGAGACTGAAACAAACTACTGCTCCAATGAGAACAAAGATGGATCTTCAGACTACAGGCGACCATGTCCCCAGGTCTGAATGAAGTCATCTCATATACTCCTTTTTTGAAGGGATTTGCATCTGGAAAAACCCACTAAAGCAGCCCCTTCTTATCAGCATGTCACAGGCATGGAAGTACTCCATTTTCATAGCTCTTCCTCAGGTGGCCGAGATGATTATTTTGGTGCAAATTCCTCCCTCCTGAGGCTATATATTTGATTTGTGTTATATATATTTGAACTACTGCTAATTTGTTTATATTTCTTTCAAAGTAGATGTAAACCTCATTTATAGTCTTCTGCTTTGTTTATTACAGATTTTGGTACATGCATGTATGAGGCTGCATCGACATTGAATTGCTTCACTTGGACACTTGTGGCGTCGCTCTACCAGCTTGGGAACTTCCCGGCCTGAAAAGGAGGAGGTTGACTCCTCCTATGGTCCCATTTGGTGATCCACTATGGGTCCCTATTTGGGTCAATTCAGGCCGGCGGCATCCCGGATCCCTTCCGCACGGCTCCTCCGAGTGGCACGCAGCTCGGCCTCGGAATTGGCCGGAAATGATGATTCTCGTCATTCAACATCCACAGGAAGTGACGGCAATTGCCGGGGCAACTTCCTGGACGCCGAGGAGCCCACGCGAGGGCCGCTATGGGCGGCCAGCTGATATACATCAGCTGTTCTGCGGTTACATCCCATGGAATATAAGTATTTAAAGAGTAGTACAGAGTAAGGTAGGATGTATGGAGAATTTTCTCCATCTTGGTTAGGATGTCAGGCTATCGCTTCCAGGTAAGGGGTCCCTTTTTGCTTCAATGGTTTATTGAGACAATTCCACAGCACAATCTCCCTTTCCCCCTTTTTTGGGATATGGTCAGGAACCCTTTCTTGAGCAATCTATGCTGTGCATTTTTTGCAGTGGTCGGTTGCGGTGTTATCTACGGGACCGTAAATATCTCCAACATTTCCAGCTTCTAGTTATTAGTAAGTATTTGTTTTTCTGCTTCCTGCCTCAGGGATATAAATTATTATTATATTTTCTTTAACCCCTTGCCGACCGCTGATCGGCAATTGACGGCGGCAAGGTGGCTCGCGAGCGCAAATCGCCGTCATATGACGGCGGCCGCGCTCACGAGCCTAGTGAGCGCGCGCGCCGCCGGAGGCGCACCCGCGCGCTCACTGTGTACGGGGAGGGCCAGGGAGCGGGTGCGGCGGCTACCCGCGATGGCCCCCCCGGAGCGAAGGAACGGAGGTCCGTGTATGTAAACACGGACCTCTGTTCTGTGTGAGGGGGAAGAGCTGTGATCACAGCCTTCCTGTATACGAAGGCTGTGACCACTTCCCTTCCCCAGCCAGGGCAGTCCCCCTACAGTTAGAACACGCCCAGGGAACATACTTAACCCTTAGAGCGCCCCCTGCAAGTTAACCCCTTCACTGCCAATGGCATTTACACAGTAATCAGTGCATTTTTATAGCACTGATCGCTGTATAAATGCCAATGGTCCCAAAAAAGTGTCAAAATAGTCCGACATGTCCGCTGAAATATCGCAGTGCCGCTAAAAATCGCAGATCGCCGCCATTACTAGTAAAAAAAAAAAACCCCAAAAATGAATTCTCATCATCCGTAAACGCGACCACCAATCAATAAACGCCGATTGTGATTTTTTTTATCACAAATATGAGGAAGAATATAAATCGGACAAAAACGGTGAAAAAAAATGTTTTTTAATATTTTTTTTTTGATTTGTATTCTAGCAAAAAGTAAGAAATTTGGGTTTTTTTGCAAAATTGTCGCTCTTCTTTTGTTTATAGCGGCGATCAGAAATGACGCAGTGGTGATCAAATACCACCAAAAGAAAGCTCTGTTTGTGGGAAAAAAAGGACGCAAATTTCGTTTGGGTACAACGTCGCATGACCGCGCAATTTTCAGTTAAAGTGACGCAGTGCCGAATCGCAAAAAGGGCTCCGGTCCTAAAGCTGGAAATCCTTCCGGGGCTGAAGTGGTTAAGAATAATTTTTGTAGCTACACGCTCTAGAGTACAGAAATGTAAAACTGTTTAAACTACAGTTAATTTTACATGGAAAGGAAGCTCAAAACTGTGTACGAATATTTTTTGGAAAATAAGGATATTGTTTAGTGTCACTTTAAGGTCAACTACAAACATTAATTTAAGGGCTCCTGTCCATTTTTATTTAACAACAAAAGTACCTTTAACCACTTGTCTACCTGGGTAATTTTTTCATTATTTGCACACATGTTAAAATCTGCTTCTTTTGCTAGAAATTACTGTAAATCCCCCAAAAGGTGTACTGTATAAAGACTCTGATTTATTTTTACCTGTCCTCGGGAATTTAATTACAAACATCAACTGGAATTTCACTGTGATTTGTTATAGGAATAAAAGGTTTTTTATAAGCATGTGTCAAAACTCGAAGGAAAGGTACATTTTAATTGACATCAAATTTGTCAAAATGTAAAGACATGAGATCTCGCACATCGATGTTTTTAATAAGAATTGGTGAAGTCGGGGCCTTCCTAAAGGTCGAAATCCTGGCCTCGGGAAAAACGC
>BLSH010432413.1:7260-17989 GCA_018402905.1 Glandirana rugosa
CGGTTAACAGGGTAATGAAAACCAGGGAATTTTTCACACTCCGTGTATATGTTTGACAACATTAAGGATTTGGCAAGTGGACTAAACCTACATTTATGGGAGTTTAATTTCGACTTTCAGACATCAATTTCATGTAGAACAAGCAAATTAAAGTAAGTAAATACCTAGACTGACATCCTGGACATAGTGGACACTGGTCAATTGATAAGACATTGATGAACTGTCCCCATAATTTAAATTTTAAAAACGTCGGAAACTACGGCTACCACGACAAATTGGTGAAGTCGGGGCCTTCCTAAAGGTCGAAATGCTATCAAAGGCTGCAAAAATTTTAAATTTAATACCCCTGTCAAGTAGTTACAGAATAGTTAACTGGTCACAGGTGATACAGGTCCTACAGTCAGATCCATAAATGAATGAAATTAAACGAACAAGATGTACTTTAACTACAGACTTTCAGCTTTAATTTGAGGGTATTTACATCCAAATCAGGTGAACGGTTTAGGAATTACAACAGTTTGTATATGTGCCTCACACTTTTTAAGGGACCAAAAGTAATGGGACAATTGGCTGCTCAGCTGTTCCATGGCCAGGTGTGTGTTATTCCCTCATTATTCCATTTACAAGGAGCAGATAAAAGGTCCAGAGTTCATTTCAAGGGTGCTATTTGCATTTGGAATGTGTTGCTGTCAACTCTCAATATGAGATCCAAAGAGCTGTCACTATCAGTGAAGCAAGCCATTATTAGGCTGAAAAAAAAAAAAACAAACCCATCAGAGAGATAGCAAAAGCATTAGGTGTGGCCAAATCAACTGTTTGGAACATCCTTAAAAAGAAAGAACGCACCGGTGAGCTCAGCAACACCAAAAGACCCGGAAGACCACGGAAAACAACTGTGGTGGATGAATGAAGAATTCTTTCCCTGGTGAAGAAAACACCCTTCACAACAGTTGGCCAGATCAAGAACACTCTCCAGGTAGGTGTATGTGTGTCAAAGTCAACAAACAAGAGTGAATACAGAGGGTTCACCACAAGATGTAAATCATTGGTGAGCCTCAAAAACAGGAAGGCCAGATTAGAGTTTGCCAAACAACATCTAACAAAGCCTTCACAGTTCTGGAACAACATCCTATGGACAGATGAGACCAAGATCAACTTGTACCAGAGTGATGGGAAGAGAAGAGTATGGAGAAGGAAAGAAACTGCTAATGATCCAAAGCATACCACCTCATTGGTGAAGCATGGTGGTGGTAGTGCCATGGCGTGGGCATGTATGGCTGCCAATGGAACTGGTTCTCCTGTATTTATTGATGATATGACTGCTGACAAAAGCAGCAGGATGAATTCTGAAGTGTTTCGTGCAATATTATCTGCTCATATTCAGCCAAATGCTTCAGAACTCATCGGACGGCGCTTCACAGTGCAGATGGACAATAACCTGAAGCATACTGCGAAAGCAACCAAAGAGTTTTTTAAGGGAAAGAAGTGGAATGTTATGCAATGGCCAAGTCAATCACCTGACCTGAATCCGATTGAGCATGCATTTCACTTGCTGAAGACAAAACTGAAGGGAAAATGCCCCAAGAACAAGCAGGAACTGAAGACAGTTGCAGTAGAGGCCTGGCAGAGCATCACCAGGGATGAAACCCAGCATCTGGTGATGTCTATGCGTTCCAGACTAGAGGCTGTAATTGACTGCAAAGGACTTGCAAGCAAGTATTAAAAAGTGAAAGTTTCATTTATGATTGTTAATCTGACCCATTACTTTTGGTCCCTTAAAAAGTGAGAGGCACATATACAAACTGTTGTAATTCCTACACTGTTCACCTGATTTGGATGTAAATACCCTCAAATTAAAGCTGAAAGTCCGCAGTTAAAGCACACCTTGTTTGTTTCATTTCAAATCCATTGTGGTGGTGTATAGGGCCAAAAAGATTAGAATTGTGGTGATGTCCCAATATTTATGGACCTGACTGTAGCGCTGTCAATTTACGCAGCACTTTACATATTCATTGTACATTCACATCAGTCCCTACCCTCAAGGAGCTTACAATCTAAAGGTCCCTAACTTACATTCATACATATACTAGGGCCAATTTAGACAGGATCTATTTTACCTACAGCTTGTTTTTGGAGTGTGGGAGGAAAACAGAGTACCTGTAGGAAACCCACGCAGGCACAGGGAGAACATACAGACTCCACCAATCTCCAAGTTCAGGGTCTGCACCAATTGCTGCACCCATATTTTCTTTATTTAAAAAAAAAAAAAAACTATAATAAAACGGTTTATAGTGCACCAAGCACAAAATTATTGCACCAAAGCACCTTATTTCCATACCACACTCTATAATAAAAAGTTATAAAAATTCTCCCAAAAAATCCCCATCACGTTTCAAAGGACAACAAGGAGAGGCCACTAAAGAGCACAAGCAGCCTCTGTGTCCACAGTGAAAAGTGGTGGTCATGGACATGGTGCATCCTCTGCAGGCGGGTCACGCTTGTCCTTTTTTTCTTGTGCTGGCTGTGTTATTGAGCCACAACACGCAGAACAGTGGGTGGAGTGGATTACTAAGCCTTCCTCATCCTTCTCATCCTCTGTCACCCAGGCTCATACTAGTTTGCCTTCCACAGCAGCTGCCAAAACAGCCTATTTCACAGGTTCCTTGTCCACAGCTACTCCTTCCGTAGCCCGACCATCATGCATGGAGTAGTCACATGAATTATTCAATCATAGTATCAGTTACATGCTGCTGGAGGATATGCAGCAATTGAATGCTCCGATGATGGTTCCCAGGTTGAGGAAGAGAGAAACGTGAATCTAGAGAGAGGGGGTTGCAATGATGGACAAGAAACTAGCAGTCATGTTCCCCCGGCTGCAGCATTCTGCCAAGTTTGCTCCAGTGACGAGGAAGTAGGGGATGATAAGGTCACTGACTGTACTTGGGTGCCTGAGAGAACAGAGGAGGAAAGTGAGGAGGAGGAGGAGGAGGCACAACTCCAATGAGGCAGGATGTCCTCCATTGGCCAGATTAAGGGCAGCCGCCCTATTGCATTAGGCCACTGAGCTCCACAGGTGCAGGGCACTGCTGACTCCCCACTGACTTCCAAAAGTTCATTGGTGTGGGCTTTTTTCAACACATGTGTAGCAGACCACAGCGGTGCTGTTTGCAATCTCTGTCTGAAGCAAGTTAAGTGTGGATAGAACACCAGCCGCTTGGGTACCACATGTTTGGCAAGACATATGATGACCTGCCATGCAGTCCATTGGCAACAGCATCTAAAAGATCCACATCATAAAAACATGCAGACTTATCCTTGCTCCTCATCTTGGATCTCTACCCCTACCATACCTCAAGTCTTCTCAAAAACCTTGGTAAAAGAGACATGGCTGCACACTGTCTTCACAAAAAATCCTTTATTTGAATGCTTAAATCAGACATGACACACCACAGAAGAGCATAGCCAGAGTCGAGGTGGACTAGTTTCACACACCAGATGTGTGCTTACTCATCACCCCAATCTATGCTGACACCTAATATTAAATAGGCATATCCCTCACACCACCTGTGTGGCAGGTGCGGGGGAGGCGTCAGTATAATGCCTCACCAGACCCTAAGAAAACCTGTAGATGCAAGCCTGGTGCAAATAGGAGAGCAAGGAGAAACAAACAAGGGGTTGTAACCCCACTACACAAAATTCCACAGTGTAAATGTTTAAAAACATAAAAAAGGTTGAACATACTCATACACACTGGTTCTCCAGAAAAAATAAATATTCATTAAACTCTCCAAGTACTGTACTGGTGTTCACAGAGTTTGGGTTATACAACAGAAAAATAGGAGACAATTACTTGACAAATGACATCATAAACGAAAGATATCTAAAACAAAGTGCCATGAGCCGAAGGCAAACGGCGCAATGAAAGCATATAATGAATCACCACACACTGTATATGGGGTATACAGTCATACATTGTAAAATGCAGAACGGGGGCTAACAATATTACCTGCCATCACTGTAAAAAACTGAAACCCTAATACACAGAAGCTAAGTCAAAACGGCCCCCAAGGAAGATAATGGCAATGATCCTTTCATTGAAAATACGTCCCATATATAGAGAGATATATCTACCTGATCATTAGTCACAATGTCCATAGGTATGTTAAGTGGAAAATGGAATGGAGAAAATAAAAGAACAGAAAACTAAAAATTGGAAAGAAAAAAATAAACCTGACAGAGGTTATAACCCTCCTCGGGGAAAAAAAACCTGACAGAGGTTATAACCCGCAAAAAAAAAACAAAAACAAAAGAAAAAACCTAATAGATGTTATAACCCGAAAAAAAACCTGACAGAGGTTATAACCCTCCTCGGGGAAAAAAACCTGACAGAGGTTATAACCCACAAAAAAAAACTGACAGAGGTTGTAACCCTCCCAAAAAAAAAGAAAAAAAATATTTAGGAAGAAAAGCAAGGAAATTGAGAAAGTCAGCATACTATGTATCAGGGAGGGACTGGAAACTTATAAATAAAAATCAGTCATAAAAATGACTCACATCCCACTCGAAGTTTAAACCTCTGGGGATGCGAGTCTGGAGGTGAAATATCCAGAAGACCTCCCTGCGACATAGGAGACAAAAAGCATCACTCCCTCTCTTATGGGTTCTAACCCGATCAATAATCTGTACCTGCATAGTAGACTTATCACCCCATGGCATGTAGAAAAATGTCTACCCTCCTTGGTGGATTTAGTCTTACCAATACTGTTGACATGTTCATAAAATCTGTCTCTCAACAGCCTGGTTGTCCTTCCTACATACTGCACCCTACAGGAGCTGCAAGAGATGAGGTAAATGACAAATGTTGTATTACAGTTATAGAATGAGCTGATGCTATATTCTTTCTGGCTGGACATGGAGATAAACTTTGTGCCCCCGAGAATGTGTTTACAACAGGGGCATTCTCTTGTTCCACACCTGTAATTGCCCTTGCAGTGTAACCACGTGATTGATCCTGTGGATGTTTTATTATTGAAAGCACTAGGGGACAAGGAGCAACCTAAGGTGGGCACCCGGCGGGGCACCACATTAAACCCCTCTTTTAAAATGTATAAAATACTTGTGATGACAGAGAAGATTTGGTTCACTCAATTTTAAGACCAGATCAGAGTTCTATCCAGTCAATTCTCATACACCAGAGAATGCAGAAATTCCAGAAAATAGTTGAACAAGATCTCACTGATTTAGACCAATCCATTCAGGATGGACAGGGAATATGGCAGGACAATTTAACCAAGGGAGAATGTGCAGCTATCAAGAGCTTAGAGGAGGGTGATTCTATTTTTATCAAGAACTCTGGGATTTGGTAGTAGTGATGAATGTGGAACAGTACAAAGCGGAAACAATGCGACAATTAGCAGATTCCAATACATACATCACCCTTACCAGTGACTCCACACGCAGATTCAAAACTTCTTTAGCAGAACTGGTAAATAGGGGTGTTTGTTTGGGCATATTTGATAGGAAGGAGGCAGATGCCTTGATCCCAGACTACCTGATTTTACCTACTTTTTACCATTTGTCCAAAACGCATAAGAGGATTAATCCCCTTCAGGGAAGACCAATTGTTTTGGGTACTGGCTCCCTAAATGAAAAACTTGGGCAATGGGTTGATAGCCAATTACAGCCCTTGGTAGTCCAGCTTCCAGGATACCTTAAAGATACTAATCATTTGTTACAGATATTTGATCAACTTGAGTGGGGAGAGAAATACACATGGCTCACATGTGAAGTATGTAGCCTATATTCATCAATATCACACAACCTGGCGATCGAAGCAGTGTCGTTCTATTTAGAACTATGGACTACATTACCTGTTGAACATTGTTCATTTATCCTTGACACGCTAGAATTCCTTTTGTCCCATAATTATTTTACTTTTAATGGGGGGTTCTACCTACAGAGATGCGGGGCCGCAATGGGGGCCAAATTTTCACCCTCTCTCAACAATTTCTATATGGGTTGGTGGGAACGGTCCGCCATCTTTGGATCTGAGAACCCCTTTAGGTCATCCAATATTTTGTATCTCAGGTACATTGATGACCTCCTGATCATCATGGAGAATGGGGTTAAAAATCGTACTTCTGGGAGTGCGTATGTGCTGGAGCACCTGGATGGATGCCTAGACAGGAGCTCCGCACCCTCACCAGATATCGGCGCCCCTGGCTCCTAAAAGAGCACCACAGGATGGACAACATAGGGGCAGCTAAGCCCCACAAATCCCCAGGCAGCCAAAGGATACCCCGGGTGCCTCCTGGCGACGCGCCCCGTCGCTCAGCCACCCATAGTGGGGTGTACCAATATGGCCACGGTTGCGGCCTAAGCCACGAGTGGAGCCATAGCCGGCCTCTACCCCTGCATAAGATGGATGGAGGAGGGAAGGACAAGGACACAGACATCCCCAAAGCAGGGGACTGCAAGAGGTTAGTGCCAGCTAGTCCATCCTGGCCTCCCATTGTCCTCCCAAGTATACGCCAGGTGGACCAAGATCTCCGCTGGAGCGGCCTAAAAGGAATTCTGAACCACGGGAGGTTAATAAGGAACAACAAGGGGGATTTTGAGTGTGCAGCTGGCTTCCGCAGAGCCCCTGAAATAAACAGGAAGCACAAACTTTCCCTCTGGGGTCCCACCTTCTCCTTAGACACCTGGGCACCCTCTCCACACAGGGGGGGAAATAAGAGAAAGGCAGAGGAAGGGATCTCCTAAGATCAAATCCCCAAAATCACAGGGGAACACAACCTCACAGGCCGTGGCACTCCCAGACAGCCTCAACCGCTCTGCGAATGCAGAAATCGCACACCAGAAGGTCTCTCACTCAACTGTTTTCAGGGGCCAACCAAGCTGCCCCATCTGATATGGCCTCTGCTGGGGCTCATCCACAAGCCAAAGCTCAGGAGGCTCCCGCAGAACCCAGGCCTGTTATAGCGCCGGCTACCCTCACTCTCACTCCGGGACTCAATCTTACCTCGCATTCTCCTTTCTCTGTTTCCCCAGCCTCCACGGAGTCACTGCTTCAACACAATGGAGGACTTTCCAGTTACGCCGGCAGGCCACCTCTCTATTCAACCAGAGACCTCTTCCCTTAGTCCACCACCTCAAGACCCCCTCACTTAACACAGCAGACCTGTTCCTTAAATATTCAAATTTGCTGGAAAGAGGCCTGGCAAATACGGCCGCGAAAATTACAGGGGACATTAAAGTGGACTTCCATAATTTAGGCTCAAAAATGGAAGCAATTGAACAAAAAATAGACATTACAGTTTCCAGAACTCTCAAAACTCTTCCCAGATACAAGCTCTACAAGAACAACTGGACACTGCCCTATCAAGAATTGATGATCTCGAAAACAGCACGAGACGTTACAACTTCAGGATAAGGGGCCTTCCGGAATCCGTCACCAAAGTCATACCAGCTGTCCAGGATCTGATCCAGTCGATGATCCCCAATATACCTAAACATAGGCAGGAGCTGGACAGGGCCCATAGAGCCCTGGGCCCCCTTAGGAAGGATGGATCTCCCAGGGATTTAATAGTTAAACTGCATTTCTACACCGTCAAAGAGAAGCTAATGAGAGTGTTGTGGTCCAAACCCACTATTTCGTGCGTGGGACACCAAATCCAGATATTTGCAGACTTGTCCGCTACCACTATTCAAAAGAGGAGAGCGCTCAAACCGCTCTTACAAGTTCTCCAACAAAAGAGCTCAAGTATTGGTGGGCTTTCACGTTTGGTGTCAAATGTATCCTCAAGCCTACCAGAGGGGGAAAAATCATTTTAAGTCTGAAACTTATCTCACAAGAAGCCCCAATGAATATCGCTGACTCAGCTGGAGCCCATGCAAAGAGACCGCTCCCTACAAGCCCTGTCTCCCCACTCTGGACCAAGTCACAGAGGCAGAAATCTAAAGACAATAGACCACCCTAGCTCTCCCCCTTGGACTCTTGGGATTTCTTCTTCCTCTGATTGATGTTTGCTTTTCCTTAAAGAAGGGAAAAGTACTTTTATAGACTCACGCTGTTGCCTAAAAGTTTTGCTTACTTAATTCTCCATCTAGGTTCTGAAATGGTCAGTTGGTTTCCGCATTGGTTTATCCTCAGATTTCCCATTCCTTTTCTGAACTGTTAAGGGACGTTATAGTTTAATGTTTGCCCCATAATTGGGATTCACCTAATATTTGTCCACAACCCGATGACGTACGTTTTTACCCACCTGCCTGGAGCTCTAGGCGCTATATCCTAGCACAGGCTGTTGGGTATCCTGGTATCCTTTTTTTTGATATGTCTATCCTGGTTATAGTTAGTCTTTGTGATGAGCCAGGGAACGCCCTGACTGGGAGAGCCCCCTTGCGCCTCTACTTACCCCTGGGTTTTCTTTGGAACTTCTTGGGTTAAGTTGTCTGCCCGAGATGGGACAGACAGTTCCCCAGACCATACTTTTGAGTATGGTTTTCTTCCCTCTCCAGAGGGCAGGGATACTGGGTTGGAGGGGTTTCCTCAACCCTCGGACACCACCTCCATTAGCCTTAGTTAGGATTAATGGTTCCTGTCTGTGTATTCTCTTCTTCATTTTCCATTATTTCTTTTCCTTCTTGTTGATAAAGCACCTAATTTTCTTCTTGGTTGTTGGTGATTGCAGGTTTGCTGTTTTGCGGTGGAGGACACAAGGTCGAAGGTGAGTAATGTTGTTGACACGAGCATGGTCACCCATGGTCCCCATGGCAACTGATACCCAGAGATTCCTTAAAGTAGCCACAGATAACGCTCAGGGCCTCAACTCTCCTGTAAAAAGGAGGAAGGGACCATTACAAATCCCTCAAACTAGATGTGGTAATGATTCAGGAGATTCACTTCCCATCACGGTACAGCCCCAATTTCCTCCATGTCCACTTCTCTCTTTTCTATTTAGCTAAAGCGGAAACGAAAACTAAAGGGGTGGCGATTTTGTTTTCTTCAAAGTATGGCTTCACTCTCCACAAGGAAATCAGACACCCAGGGGGAAGGTTCATCCTAATCAACAAATTCATAGAAGGAAACCTATACACATTTATATCTTACTATGCCACAAACAAGGCTCAAGTAAACTTCTTCAAAACCCTATTTGACTCTATTCAACCCCATTTGGAAGGCAGGGTCATTTTGGGTGGAGACTCCAACATCGCTTTTGATCAGGGACTGGATAAATCTAGACCCCTGGGTGACCAATTAATGCGCAACTCCAAAGCGAGTCTTAAATTGGCCAAACTGCTCCATACACTTAATATGACAGATTGCTGGAGAGAATTCAACCCAACCAAGAGAAACTTCACACACTACTCCTCTCCACACTACTCCTCTCCTCATGACTCGTACGTGCGAATCGACCACCTGTTAGTCCAGACCAATGCGATACCCCTAGTAATCAGCTCCTGGATAAGTGATACAGCTCTCTCCGATCACTCAATAGTGCTTCTACAAATCCACTCTGACCCACATTATGCGAGACAGGCACAATGGAGACTGAATGTATCATTGCTCTCTGACCCCGTCGAGGTCTCTGAAATCAATAAGTCCCTTAATGAATATTTTCTTCTTAATAATGTAGAGGGAGCCTCAACTGAAACTCTTTGGGCAACCCATAAAGCCTTCATTAGAGGCAAACTAATTCAGATGTCCTCACTAGTGTTGAGCGAACCCGGACTGTAAAGTTCGGGTCCGTACCAAACTTTGGGGTGTCCGGGACCTGGACCCGAACCCGGACTTTTCAAAAAAAAAGTCCGGGTTCGGGGTTCTGGTAATTTTACCAAAAGTTCTGAAAATTGCTGTAAAAAAGTCCAGGAAAGTCCTAGAGGTCTACAAAAGGAAGGAAATGGGGGTAAGGGTGGGACAAGTGCCTTACAAAGAAATGGGGACAGGGAAATAACTTTAAATATTTTTTAAAAAATAAAAACATAAAAAAATCTAAAATGTAGGTGGATATGGACCATCTTCAAACTATGTCTGAAAAGTATTAATTAACGGTAGAAGCCATATCACTGTTATAAAATCATCTTCAAACTGTGTCAAAAAAGTATAAATAAGCCGGGAGAACCCATATCACTGTTCTGCAAACATCTGGAAACGCTGTGTAACACTTTAAATAAAACCGGGAGAAACCATACTACTGTTCTGCAAACATCTGGAAACTGTGTGTAACGCTTTAAATAAAACCGGGAGAAACCATACTACTGTTCTGCAAACATCTGGAAACTGTGTGTAACACTTTGAATAAAACCGGGACAAACAGAACTACTGTTCTGCAAACATCTGGAAACTGTGTGTAACACTTTAAATAAAACCGGGACAAACAGAACTACTGTTCTGCAAAAATCTGGAAACTGTGTGTAACACTTTAAATAAAACCGGGCGAACCCATATCAATGTTCTGCAAACATCTGGAAATTGTGTGTAACACTTTAAATAAAACCGGGACAAACAGAACTACTGTTCTGCAAACATCTGGAAACTGTGTGTAACACTTTAAATAAAACCGGGACTAACAGAACTACTGTTCTGCAAACATCTGGAAACTGTGTGTAACACTTTAAATAAAACCGGGCGAACCCATATCACTGTTCTGCAAACATCTGGAAACTGTGTGTAACATTTTAAATAAAACCGGGACAAACAGAACTACTGTTCTGCAAACATCTGGAAACT
>BLSH010432414.1:11052-27436 GCA_018402905.1 Glandirana rugosa
TAGTATGGTATGACGATATCCTTCTCCAAGGACGACGAGGACACTCCGTGTATAATAACAAGATTTTAGTATGGTATGACGAAATCCCTCTCCAAGGACTACGAGGTCAATCCCTGTCTAATAACAAGATTTTAGTATAGTATGACGATATCCCTCCCCAAGGAAGACGACTACACTCCCTGTCTAATTACAAGATTTTAGTAGAGTATCACAATATCCCTCTACAAGGACGACTACCACACTCCCTGTCTAACCTCTCCCTATAGCACTATGAGATGATTTTAGAACAATATTCTGTCACTCACAGCACCAGCAGGAACCTCTCCCTATTGCAGTTGATATGATTTTAGAACAATAATCTGTCCCTCACACCATCAGCAGGAACATCTCCCTATAACACTATGAGATGATTTTAGAACATTAATCTGTCCCTCACATCAGCAGAAGGAACCCCTCCCTATAGCAGTATGATATGATTTTAGAACAATAATCTGTCCCTAACTGGAGCATCAGGAACCTCTCCCTAAAGCAGTATGGTATGATTTTAGAACAATAATATGTGCCTCACAGGAGCAGCAGGAACCTCTTCCTATAGCAGTATGGTATGATTTTAGAACAGCAATCTGTCCCTCACAGGAGCACCAGAAATCTCTCCCTATAGCACTATCAGATGATTTCAGAACACTAATCTGTATCTCACACCAGCAGCAGGAATCTCTCACTATAGCAGTAAGAGATGATTTTAGAACAATAATCTGTCCCTCACAGGAGCAGCAGAAACCTCTCACTATAGCAGTTGATATGATTTTAGAACAATATTCTGTCCCTTACTGGAGCTGCAGGAAACTCTCCCTATTGCAATTGATATGATTTTATAACAATAATCTGTCCCTCACACCATCAGCAGGAACATCTCCCTAGAACACTATGAGATGTTTTTAGAACATTAATCTGTCCCTCACACCCGCTGCAGGAACCTCTCCCTATAGCAGTTGATATGATATTAGAACAATATTCTGCCCCTCACACGAGAAGCAGGAACATCTCCCTATAGCAGTTGATATGATTTTAGAACAATAATCTGTCCCTCACAGCCCCAGCAGGAACCTCTCCCTATAACACTATGAGATGATATTAGAACATTAATCTGTCGCCCACACCCGCAGCAAGAACCTCTCTTTATAGCAGTATGATCTGTTTTTAGAACATTAATCTGTCCCTCACACCCGCTGCAGGAACCTCTCCCTATAGCAGTATGTTATGATTTTAGAACAATAATCTGTCCCTGACAGTAGCCGATGGAACCTCTCCCTATAGCACTATCAGATGATTTTAGAAGAATAATCTGTCCCTCACACCAGCAGCAGGAACCTGTCCCTATAGCACTATCATATTATTTTAGAACAATAATCTGTCCCTCACACCAGCAGCTGTAACCTCTCCCTATAGCACTATGAGAATATTTTAGAACATTAATCTGTCCCTCACAATAGCAGCAGGAACCTCTCCCTATAGCAGTATGATATGATTTTAGAACAATAATCTGTCCCTCACAGGAGCAGCAGGAACCTCTTCCTATAGCAGTATGATATCATTTTGGAACAATAATCTGTCCCTCACACCAGCATCAGGAAACTCTCCCTATAGCTTTACAATATGATTTTAGAATAATAATCTGTCCCTCGCAGGAGCAGCGGGAACCTCTCCCTATATCAGTATGATATGATTTTAGAGCAATAATCTGTCCCTCACAGGAGCAGCAGAAACCTCTCCTTTTAACACTATGAAATGATTTCAGAACAATAATCTGTTCCTCACACCAGCAGCAGGAATATTTCCCTATAGCAGTATGAGAGGATTTTAGAACAATAATCTGTCCCTCACAGGAGCAGCAGGATCCACTCCCTATAGCACTATGAGATGATTTTAGAACAATATTCTGTCCCTCACAGCACCAGCAGGAACCTTTCTCTATAGCAGTATTTTATGATTTTAGAACAATAATCTGTCCCTCACAGGAGCAGCAGGAATCTCTCCCTATAGCAGTATGATATGATTTCAGAGCAATAGTCTGTCCCTCACACCAGCAGGAACCTTTCCTTATAGCAGTATGTTTTGATTTTAGAACAATAATCTGTCCCTCACAGGAGCAGCAGTAAACTCTCCCTATAGCACTAGGAGATGATTTTAGAACAATATTCTATCCCTCACAGCACCAGCAGGAACCTCTCCCTATAGCAGTATTTTATGATTTTAGAACAAAACTCTGTCCTTCTCAGGAGCAGCAGGAACCTCTCCCTATAGCAGTATGATATAATTTTAGAACAATAATCTGTCCCTCACACCAGCATCAGGAACCTCTCCCTATAGCAGTATGATATGATTTTAGAAAAATAATCTGTCCCTCACAGGAGCAGCAGGAACTTCTCCCTATAGCACTATGAGATGATTTTAGAACATTAATCTGTCCCTCACACCGGCAGCAGGAACCTCTCCCTATAGCAGTATGATATGATTTTAGACCAATAATCTGTCCCTCACACCAGCAGCATGAACCTCTCCCTATAGCAGTATGATATGATTTTAGAACAATAATCTGTCCCTCACAGGAGCAGCAGGAACCTCTTCCTATAGCAGTATGATCTCATTTTAGAACAATAATCTGTCCCTCACACCAGCATCAGGAAACTCTCCCTATAGCTTTACGATATGATTTTAGAATAATAATCTGTCCCTTACAGGAGCGGCAGGAACCTCTCCCTTTAGCAGTATGACATGATTTTAGAACAATAATCTGTCCCTCACAGGAGCGGTAGAAACCTCCCCCCATAGCAGTGTGATATGATTTTAGAACAATAATATGTCCCTCACAGGAGCAGCAGGAACCTCTCCCTATAGCACTATGAGATGATTTTAGAACAATAATCTGTTCCTCACAGGAGCAGTAGGAACCTCTCCCTATAGCACTATGACATGATTTTAGAACAATAATCTGTCCCTCACACCATCAGCAGGAACCTCTCCCTATAGCAGTATTATGTGATTTTAGAACAATAATCTGTCCCTCACATTAGAAGCAGGAACCTCTACCTATAGCAGAAAGATATGATTTTAGAACAATAATCTGTCCCTCACAGGAGCAGCAGGAACCTCTCCCTATAGCAGTATGATATGATTTTAGAACAATAATCAGTCCCTCACAGGAGCAGAAAAAACATCTCCCTATAGCACTATGAGATGATTTCAGAACAATCATCTGTCCCTCACACCAGCAGCAGGAACCTTTCCCTATAGCACTATGAGATGATTTTAGAACCATAATCTGTCTCTCACAGGAGAAGCAGGAACCTCTCTCCATAGCAGTATGATATGATTTTAGAACAATAATCTGTCCCTCACAGGAGCAGCAGGAACCTCTCACTATAGCAGTATGATATTATTTTAGAACAATAATCTGTCCCTCACATTAGCAGCAGGAACCTCTCTCTATAGCAGTATGATATGATTTTAAAACAATAATCTGTCTCTCACAGGAGCGGCAGGAACCTCTCCATATAGCAGTGTGATATGATTTTAGAACAATAATATGTCCCTCTCAGGAGCAGCAGGAACCTCTCCCTATAGCACTATGAGATGATTTTAGAACAATAATCTGTCCCTCACACCAGCAGCAGGAACCTCTCCCTATAGCAGTATGATATGATTTTAGAACAATAATCTGCCCCTCACACCAGCAGCATGAACCTCTCCCTATAGCACTATCAGGTGATTTTAGAACAAAATGTGTCCCTCACTCCAGCAGCAGGAACCTCTCCTTTTAGCAGTTGATATTATTTTAGAACAATATTCTGTCCCTCACAGCACCAGCAGGAACCTCTCCATATAGCAGTATTTTATGATTTTAGAACAATAATCTGTCCCTCACAGGAGCGGTAGGAACCTCCCCCCATAGCAGTGTGATATGATTTTAGAACAATAATCTGTCCCTCACATTAGAAGCAGGAACCTCTACCTATAGCAGAAAGATATGATTTTAGAACAATAATCTGTCCTTCACAGGAGCAGCAGGAACCTCTCCCTATAGCAGTATGATATGATTTTAGAACAATAATCAGTCCCTCACAGGAGCAGAAAAAACATCTCCCTATAGCACTATGAGATGATTTCAGAACAATCATCTGTCCCTCACACCAGCAGCAGGAACCTCTCCCTAAAGCACTATGAGATGATTTTAGAACAATAATCTGTTCCTCACAGGAGCAGTAAGAACTTCTCCCTATAGCACTATGACATGATTTTAGAACAATAATCTGTCCCTCACACCAGCAGCAGGAACCTCTCCCTATAGCAGTTTGATATGATTTTAGAACAATAATCTGTCCCTCACAGGAGCAGCAGGAACCTCTACCTATAGCAGAATGATATGATTTTAGAACAATAATCTGACTCTCACAAGAGCAGCAGGAACCTCTCCCTATAGCAGTATGATATGATTTTAGAACAATAATCTGTCCCTCACAGAAGCAGCAGGAACCTTTCCCTATAGCACTATGAGATGATTTTAGAACAATAATCTGTCCCTCACAGGAGCAGCAGGAACCTCTCCCTATAGCACTATGACATGATTTTAGAACAATAATCTGTCCCTCACACCAGCAGCAGGAACCTATCCCTATGGCAGTATGATATGATTTTAGAACAATAATCTGCCCCTCAAAGGAGCAGCAGGAACCTCTCCCTATGGCAGTATGATATAATTTTAGAACAATAATCTGTCCCTCACACCAGCATCAGGAACCTCTCCCTATAGCAGTATGATATGATTTTAGAACAATAATCTGTCCCTCACAGGAGCAGCAGGAACCTCTCCCTATAGCAGTATGATATGATTTTAGAACAATAATCAGTCCCTCACAAGAGCAGAAAGAACATCTCCCTATAGCACTATGAGATGATTTCAGAACAATCATATGTCCCTCGCACCAGCAGCAGGAACTTCTCGCTATAGCTATATGATATTATTTTATAACAATAATCTCTCCCGCACAGCACCAGCAGGAACCTCTCTCTATAGCAGTATGATATGATTTTAGTACAATAATATGTCCCTCACAGGAGCAGCAGGAACCTCTCCCTATAGCAGTATGGTATGATTTTAGAACAATTATCTGTCCCTCACAGGAGCAGCAGGAAACTCTCCCTATAGCAGTATGATATGTTTTTAGAACAATATTCTGTCCCTCACAGGAGCAGCAGGAACCTCTCACTATAGCAGTATGATATGATTTTAGAACAATAATCTGTCCCTCGCAGAAGCAGCAGGAACCTCTCCCTTTAGCAGTATGATATGATTTTAGAACAATAATCTGTCCCTCACAGGAGCAGCAGAAAACTCTCCCTATAGCACTATCAGATGATTTTAGAACAATAATCTATTCCTCGCACCAGCAGCAGGAACCTCTCCATATAGCAGTATGATATGATTTTAGAACAATAATCTGTCCTTCACCGGAGCAGTAGGAACCTCTCCCTATAGCAGCATGATATGATTTTAGAACAATAATCTGTCCATCACAGGAGCAGCAGAAACCTCTCCCTATAGCACTATGAGATGATTTCAGAATAATAATCTGTCCCTCACACCAGCAGCAGGAATATCTCCCTATAGCAGTATGAGATGGTTTTAAAACATTAATCTGTCCCTCACAGGAACAGCAGGAACCACTTCCTAGAGCACTATGAGATGATTTTAGAACAATATTCCGTCCCTCACAGCACCAGCAGGAACCTCTCCCTATAGCAGTAAGATATGATTTTAGAACAATAATCTGTCCCTCACAGGAGCAGCAGGAACCTCTCCCTATAGCAGTTGATATGATTTTAGAACAATATTCTGTCCCTCACACGAGCAGCAGGAACCTCTCCATATAGCAGTTGATATGATTTTAGAACAATAATCTGTCACTCACAGCCCCAGCAGGCACCTCTCCCTATAACACTATGAAATGATATTAGAACATTAATCTGTCCCTCACAGGAGCAGCAGGAACCTCTCCCTATAGCAATTTGTTATGATTTTAGAACAATAATCTGTCCCTCACAGGAGCAGCAGGAACCTTTCACTTTAGCAGTATGATATGATTTTAGAACAATAATCTGTCCCTCAGAGAAGCAGCAGGAACCTCTCCCTTTAGCAGTATGATATGATTTTAGAACAATAATCTGTCCCTCACAGGAGCAGCAGGAACCTCTCCCTATAGCACTATTAGATGATTTTAGAACAATATTCTGTCCCTCACAGGAGCAGCAGGAACCTCTCCCTATAGCAGTATGACATGATTTTACTACAATAATCTGTCCCTCACATTAGCAGCAGGAACCTCTAGCAGTATGATATGATTTTAGAATATTAATCTGTCCCTCACAGGAGCAGCAGGAACCTCTACCTATAGCAGTATGATATGATTTTAGAATATTAATCTGTCCCTCACAGGAGCAGCAGGAACCTGTCCCTATAGCAGTATGATATGATTTTAGAACAATAATCAGTCCCTCATAGGAGCAGAAAGAACCTCTCCCTATAGCACCATGAGATGATTTCAGAACAATCATCTGTCCCTCACACCAGCAGCAGGAACCTCTCCTTTTAGCACTATGAGATGATTTTAGAACAATAATCTGTCCCTCACACCAGCAGCAGGAACTTCTCGCTATAGCTATTTGATATGATTTCAGAACAATAATCTGTCCCTCACAGCACCAGCAAGAACCTCTCCCTATAGCAGTATGATATGATTTTAGAACAATTATCTGTCCCTCACAGGAGCAGCAGAAAACTCTCCCCATAGCACTATCAGATGATTTTAGAATAATATTCTGTCACTCACTGGAGCAGCAGGAACCTCTCTCTATAGCAGTATGATATGATTTTAGAACAATAATTTGTCGCTCACAGGAGCAGCAGGAACCTCTCCCTATAGCACTATGAGATGGTTTTAGAACAATAATCTGTCCCTCACACCAGCAGCAAGAACGTCTCCATATAGCAGTATCATATGATTTTAGAACAATAATCTGTCCCGAACAGGAGCATCAGGAACCTCTTACTATAGCAGTATGATATTATTTTAGAACAATAATCTGTCCCTCACACCAAATAGCAGGAACCTCTCCCTATAACAGTATGATATGAATTTAGAACAATAATCTGTCCTTCACAGGAGCATCAGGATCCTCTCCCTCTAGCAGTATGATATGATTTTAGAACAATAATCGGTCCCTAACTGGAGCATCAGAAAACTCTCCGTATAGCAGTATTATATGATTTTAGAACAATAATCTGTCCCTCACAGGAGCAGCAGAAACCTCCTCCTATAGCACTATGAGATGATTTCAGAATAATAATCTGTCCCTCACACCAGCAGCAGGAATCTCTCCCTATAGCAGTATGAGATGATTTTAGAACAATAATCTGTCACTCACAGGAACAGCAGGAACCTCTTCCTATAGCACTATGAGATGATTTTAGAACAATATTCTGTCCCTCACAGCACCAGTAGGAACCACTCCCTATAACAATAAGATATGATTTTAGAACAATAATCTGTCCCTCACAAGAGCAGCAGGTACCTCTCCCTATAACACTATGAAATTATATTAGAATATTAATCTGTCCCTCACACCCGCAGCAGGAACCTCTCCCTATAGCAATATGTTATGATTTTAGAACAATAATCTGTCCCTCACAGGAGCAGAAGGAACCTCCCCCTATAGCACTATAAGGTGATTTTAGAACAATAGTAAGTTCCTCACACCAGCAGCAGGAACCACTCACTATGGCAGTATGATATGATTTTAGAACAATAATCTGTCACTCACAGGAGCAGCAGGAACCTCTCATTATAGCAGTACGATATGATTTTAGAACAATAATCTGTCCCTCACAGAAGCAGCAGAATCCTCTCTCTATAACAGTTGATATGATTTTAGAACAATAATTTGCCCCTCACAGGAGCAGCAGGAACCTCTCCCTATTGCAGTTGATATGATTTTATAACAATAATCTGTCCCTCACACCATCAGCAGGAACATTTCCCTAGAACACTATAAGATGATTTTAGAACATTAATCTGTCGCCCACACCCGCAGCAAGAACATCTCCCTATAGCAGTATGATCTGTTTTTAGAACATTAATCTGTCCCTCACACCTGCAGCAGGAACCTCTCCCTATAGCAGTATGATATGATTTTAGAACAATAATATATCACTCACAGGAGATGCAGGAACCTCTCCCTATAGCAGTATGGAATGATTTTAGAACAATTATCTGTCCCTCACAGGCGCAGCAGAAAACTCTCCCCATAGCACTATCAGATGATTTTAGAATAATATTCTGTCACTCACAGGAACAGCAGGAACCTCTCCCTATAGCAGTATGTTATGATTTTAGAACAATAATCTGTCCCTCACAGAAGCAGCAGGAACCTCTCCTTATAGCAGTTGATATGATTTTAGAACAATAATCTGTCCCTGACAGGAGCAGCAGGAACCTCTCTCTATAGCACTATGAGATGATTTTAGAACATTAATCTGTCCCTCACACCAGGAGCAGGAACCTCTCCCTATAGTAGGATGATATGATTTTAGAACAATAATCTGTCCTTAACTGGAGCATCAGGTAACTCTCCCTAAAGAAGTATGATATGATTTTAGAACAATAATCCGTCCCTCACAGGAGCACCAGAAACCTCTCTCTATAGCACTATGAGATGATTTCAGAACAATAATCTGTAACTCACACCAGCAGCAGGAATCTCTCCCTATAGCAGTATGAGAAGATTTTAGAACAATAATCTGTCCCTCACAGGAGCAGCAGGAACCTCTCCCTATAGCACTATGAGATGATTTTAGAACAATATTCTGTCACTCACAGCACCAGCAGGAACCTCTCCCTATTGCAGTTGATATGATTTTAGAACAATAATATGTCCCTCACACCATCAGCAGGAACATCTCCCTATAACACTATGAGATGATTTTAGAACATTAATCTGTCCCTCACACCAGCAGAAGGAATCCCTCCCTATAGCAGTATGATATGATTTTAGAAAAATAATCTGTCCCTAACTGGAGCATCTGGAACCTCTCCCTAAAGCAGTATGGTATGATTTTAGAACAATAATCTGTCCCTCACAGGAGCAGCAGGAACCTCTCCCTATAGCAGTATGATACGATTTTAGAACAGTAATCTGTCCCTCACAGGAGCACCAGAAATCTCTCCCTATAGCACTATGAGATGATTTTAGAACAATAATCTGTAACTCACACCAGCAGCAGGAATCTCTCACTATAGCAGTAAGAGATGATTTTAGAACAATAATCTGTCCCTCACAGGAGCAGCAGGAACCTCTCTCTATAGCAGTTAATATGATTTTAGAACAATATTATGTCCCTTACAGGAGCAGCAGGAACCTCTCCCTATTGCAGTTGATATGATTTTATAACAATAATCTGTCCCTCACACCATCAGCAGGAAAATCTCCCTAGAACACTATGAGATGATTTTAGAACATTAATCTGTCACCCAAACCCAGAGTAAGAACCTCTCTCTATAGCAGTATGATATGTTTTTAGAACATTAATCTGTCCCTCACACCCGCAGCAGGAACCTTTCCCTATAGCACTATGTTATGATTTTAGAACAATAATCTGTCCCTCACACCAGCATCAGGAAACTCTCCCTATAGCTTTACGATATGATTTTAGAATAATAATCTGTCCCTCACAGGAGCAGCGGGAACCTCTCCCTATATCAGTATGATGTGATTTTAGAGCAATAATCTGTCCCTCACAGGAGCAGCAGAAACCTCTCCCTATAACACTATGAAATGATTTCAGAAAAATAATCTGTCCCTCACACCAGCAGCAGGAATATCTCCCTATAGCCATTTGAGATGATTTCAGAACAATAATCTGTAACTCACACCAGCAGCAGGAATATCTCACTATAGCAGTAAGAGATGATTTTAGAACAATAATCTGTCCCTCACAGGAGCAGCAGGAACCTCTCCCTATAGCAGTTGATGTGATTTTAGAACAATATTCTGTCCCTTACATGAGCAGCAGGAACCTCTCCCTATTGCAGTTAATATGATTTTATAACAATAATCTGTCCCTCACACCATCAGCAGGAACATCTCCCTAGAACACTATGAGATGATTTTAGAACATTAATCTGTCGCCCACACCTGCAGCAAGAACCTCTCCCTATAGCAGTATGATCTGTTTTTAGAACATTAATCTGTCCCTCACACCCGCAGCAGGAACCTCTCCCTATAGCAGTATGTTATGATTTTAGAACAATAATCAGTCCCTCACAGTAACAGATGGAACCTCTCCCTATAGCACTATCAGATGATTTTAGATGAATAATCTGTCTCTCACACCAGCAGCAGGAACCTGTCCATATAGCACTATCATATTATTTTAGAATATTAATCTGTCCCTCACACCAGCAGAAGGAACCTCTCCCTATAGCAGTATGATATGGTTTTAGAACAATAATCTGTCCCTCACAGGAGCAGCACTAACCTCTTCCTATAGCAGTATGATATGATTTTAGAACAATAATCTGTTCTTCACACCAAGCAACAGGAACCACTCCCTATAGCAGCATGATATGATTTTAGAATAATAATCTGTCCCTCACAGGAGCAGCAGGAACCTCTCCCTATAGCAGTATGATATAATTTTAGAACAATAATCTGTCCCTCACACCAGCATCAGGAAACTCTCCCTATAGCTTTACGATATGATTTTAGTATAATAATCTGTCCCTCACAGGAGCAGCGGGAACCTCTCCCTATATCAGTATGATATAATTTTAGAGCAATAATCTGTCCCTCACAGGAGTAGCAGAAACCTCTCCCTATAACACTATGAAATGATTTCAGAACAATAATCTGTCCCTCACACCAGCAGCAGGAATATCTCCCTATAGCATTATGAGATGATTTTTGAACAATATTCTGTCCCTCACAGCACCAGCAGGAACCTCTCTCTATAGCCGTATGTTATGATTTTAGAACAATAATCTGTCCCACACAGGAGCAGCAGGAATCTCTCCCTATAGCAGTATGATATGATTGCAGAGCAATAATCTGTCCCTCACATCACCAGCAGGAACCTTTCCTTATAGCAGTATGTTTTGATTTTAGAACAATAATCTGTCCCTCACAAGAGCAGCAAGAACCTCTCCCTATAGCACTATGACATGATTTTAGAACAATATTCTGTCCCTCACAGGAGCAGCAGGAACCTCTCCCTATAGCAGTATTTTATGATTTTAGAACAAAAATCTGTCCCTCACGGGAGCAGCAGGAACCTCTCCCTATAGCAGTATGATATAATTTTAGAACAATAATCTGTCCCTCACACCAGCATCAGGAACCTCTCCCTATAGCAGTATGATATGATTTTAGAACAATAATCTGTCCCTCACAGGAGCAGCAGGAACTTCTCCCTATAGCACTATGAGCTGATTTTAGAACATTAATCTGTCCCTCACACCGGCAGCAGGATCCTCTCCCTATAGCAGTATGATATGATTTTAGAACAATAATCTGCCCCTCACACCAGCAGCAGGAACCTCTCCCTATAGCGGTATGATATGATTTTAGAACAATAATCTGTCCCTCACAGGAGCAGCAGGAACCTCTGCCTATAGCAGTATGATATGATTTTAGAACAATAATCTGTCCTTCACAGGAGCAGCAGGAACCTCTCTCTCTATAGCACTATGAGATGATTTTAGAACAATAATCTGTCCCTCACGCCAGCATCAGGAACCTCTCCCTATAGCACTATGAGATAATTTTAGAACAATAATCTGTCCCTCACACCAGCAGCAGGAACCTCTCCCTATATTAGTTTGATATGATTTTAGAACAATAATGCGTCCTTCACAGGAGCAGCAGGAACCTCTCTCTATAGCACGATCAAATGATTTTAGAACAATAATCTGTCCCTCGCAGCAGCAGCAGGAACCTCTCCCTATAGCACTATGAGATGATTTTAGAACAATAATCTGTCCCTCACAGCACCAGTAAACTGTACCTAGTCCAGTATCAGATGGTTTTAGAACACTAATCTTTCGCCTCACAGCACCGTCAGGAACCTGTCTGTAATTCAGGATGAGAGGATATTAGATTGGTAATCTATCCCTCACAGCAATAGTAAACTGTACCTATTCCAGTGTCAGATGGTTTTAGAATGCTAAGCTTTCCCCTCACACCACCGCCAGGAACCTGTCTGTAATGCAGGATGAGATGATATTAGATCGTTAATCTATCCCTCGCAGCACTAGTAAACTGTACTTAGTCCAGTATCAGATGGTTTTAGAACGCTAAGCTTTCCCCTCACAGCACCGCCAGAAACCTCTGTGTAATGCATGATGAGATGATATTAGATCGGTAATCTATCCCTCACAGCACTAGTAAACTATACCTAGTCCAGTATCAGATGGTTTTAGAACGCTAAACTTTCGCCTCACAGCACCGCCAGGAACCTGTTTGTAATGTAGGATGAGATTATATTAGATCGGTAATCTATCCCTCACAGCGGCAGTAGCATGCTCTCCCTACACTAGCGTGAGACGATGTGACACACGGCACTACGTGACTCCAGCTCATATAGAGACTGGGTCACATGATGCACTAGCCAATCACAGCCATGTCATTAGTAGGCATGGCTGTGATGGCTTCTATGGCAAACGATTGAAATGTTAGTTGATTGGCTGCCCTGCAGCTATAGAAAAGGCACCAAAAATAGTCTGGGTCACATGATGCACTGGCCAATCACAGCTATGCCATTAGTAGGCATGGCTGTAATGGCTTCTAAGGGCAAATGAGTGAAACGCTTGTTGACAGCTATAGAAAAGGCATGAAAAATTCCTGAATACCGAACCCGGACTTTTAAAAAAATGTCCAGGTTCGGGGCACGGACACCCCAAAGTCCGGTATGAACCTGAACTTTACAGTCCGGGTTCGCTCAACTCTATATGGCACACCACAATAATCCCTTCACCCTTTACCTATTTTTGCCCCCTTTTACACATACCGTCCCCCCTGATCTTGGCACAACTCAGGTCTAATTTCCTCCCCTAATCACTCATTACAAGTGTAATGGTTCAAAACCACAATCGGGTTCAGGATGGACGTCTGCTGCTGCTCCTAATTATGAAGTGTAGATACGTGCTCGGAGAGGAAAGAAGTAATTACACTGATATATGTTCAGTTCAACCACTTTCTTATCTCTGTTTATTGTTGGGTGGTACCCAACCTTTTATACACAAAGAACAGTAGAGTATACATCACTACTATGCAAATGTAGTCAGTCTTAAAGGCACTTCTTGATTGGCTGAAATGCAGGAAATTGCTTGATTGTCGATCTCTGTTCACTCTTTACTTCCTCATACCTCCAGTCTCTTCTGGGGGCGTAGTCACGAGGATGTAGACTTGATCTTAGTATCCTAACTTCACTCGATGGGAGGGGGTGCTACTAGCGGCCATTTTGAGTAAAGAAAGGTAACAAAGGTAGCTGCACATACATACATTACAATAATGGCAATTTTACCTAATTCCATCACAGTCCCCCCTTAAAATTACTATTTTCTTCTGTCCCTCATCTAAAAGTCCTACTCACCTGGCCCATTCTCCTCTGCAACTCTTTTAGGCGGTACATAGAGATGGGCAGCAACTAGTTCACTACCCCCCTCTATACAGCTTGGAGAAAGGCAGCCAGGCACTAACTATCCCTATAACCCTATAGGACTGTGAAATTATGGACAGGGAGTGGCTGTAGAGGGGTGAAGGGTTTATCCTCTTCCCTCATAAGGGGGTCCCCCTCTTCTTGGTGGAGAAATGTAGGTGTGCTGTTCTCTAAAGCCTTGTTCATTATCTTCTTTAAAAATGGTAGAACACAGCATACAATCAGGGCTAAAAGGACTAGGATTATTAATACCGTTACCCCTATTTGGGCGAGCACCTTTTGCTACCCACTCATCCAGCTAAAATATTGATCCCGATATTGGTCTGTGATACCTGAGTTCTTTTTCAGTTCCACTGACAGGTCCTCTAATTTCTTTTTTTTTTTAAATTTTAGTTCTTTATTGAATTTAGAAACACAATACAAGAAAATAGCAATACGATACATTCCTGTTCTTTTTCTTAGTACACAAGATATTGGTGTTGTTTTTGTATATCACGATATAATTTCACAACCAACTCGTTCTCTATTTGTATCCTTACTGAGTCATATATTACAACTTAAACACCTCTAGTACAAGTAGAATAGCTTGACCCCGGCGATCCGGGGAAACCCCCCCGGCCACCCCTAATGGGAACATACTGTGTCAGGGGGAGTCCCCCAGACCATCTCGGGGTCCGCCACTCCATTATGATTGAGGGGTGCTTGGAGCCAATTATGCTAGCATAAGTTGTTACTGTTCTCTCAGGATATTTCTGGTACTAAGGCCTGGAGCAAGTAGCATTAGAAAATCGTGTTTCTGATTCATTGCGAGACTTAACTTGGTAAAAGGAAGGAAAGATAGAATAAGAAAAACAGGGGGAAGAAAAAATAATATAGAGAAAAAACAAAGAAATAAGTGACGTACAGATCATATGTCTCTGTGGTTGTCAGACCCAGCATATCTGTGTTTATTTACAGCATATTTGTCAGGTTGTTCCTAGCGATCCATATATCCCAGTTGCGAGTGAATGCGACTTTTGTTCATAAATACAATTGGTGTTGACCCTCGAAATTACTTCTGATAAAGGCCGTGCATTTTCCATTTTCCAATGACTCATAATAGTTAACCTGGCTGCTGTTAACAGGTGCGCTATTATAACTCTACTCTTCTGTGGAAATACATCAATCTTCAGGCCTAATAGCGCTAAGGCTGGTGTTGGTTCTGTTACCATTCCAGAAATTGTTGAGATTTATTGAAAGATAGATCTCCAGAATCTGGTTACCGATTTACACTGCAAAGAATGTGCATTAAATTGCCTCTCTGGCCGCAATTGCGCCAGCAACTTGGATCTGTATTGTCGTAGATTTTAGTCTGACAGGAGTGAGGTACCATCTATAAAGCAGTTTGTATGTGTTCTCCCAATGTGCGACACTGTGTGTGGCTATTGTGCTGTGTTTGAGCGCTTGGAGCCATTCTCCTTCCGAGAAGGAGGTTCCTAAGTCCTGTTCCCATTTTTGGATAGCCGTTTCCTGCTTAATCGAAATTTTGGGTTGCAGTAAGAAGTATATGTGGGAAATGCCCTTATTTTGGTTAGGATCTGAGTGGATAAAGTCCCATATGTATTTGTTGACCTCAACGGTTTTTATCTTAAGGGAACGAATGAAGTGGTGAATTTGGCTTCTCCTGAGGCCCTCCACATTCCTGGTGGACTCGGGGATCTCCTTAAAAGAGGAGTATGCCCTAGCCTCCCAAGACTTGACGGAGAGGTCAGGAATCAGGAATTCATAAGTAGATAATGGTAGATCCACTACTTGGATTTCAAAATTCTCTGAGCTATTTTTATTTATATGGCTCCATGTTTGTAGGGAAGCTAGAAGAGCTGGGTGTTTAGGAGTAAGGAGCGGTACATCAAAAAGTTTCGCAAGGAGGTGACTCTTTAATTTCCTACCCTGGATCATGTACTTTTCTATTCCAACCCATTGAACTGCAGGTGGTTGTTGGACCCACATCTTCAGGTGGTTAAGTAGCGTGGCATTGTAGTAATCTTTAATCCTAGGTACCCCTATGCCTCCTACCCTTTTGTGCCTAATCAATGCTGAGAAGGAGATTCTTGCCCTCTTCCCCTCCCAGATATAACTTCTGAGCAGATGGTTGATCTTATGGAAGAAGTGAGTTGGCAGAACGATTGGGATCGTCCTAAACAGGTAAAGAATTTTAGGCAGTACTACCATCTTAAAGGCTGCTATTCTGCCCATCCATGAGATTTCTTGTTTCCCCATAGAGATCAAGTCGGCTCTTATCGTGTTTAGTAATCTTTTAAAGTTGGCTTCATAAAGTTTGCGTGAGTTTGCCGTTAATGATATCCCTAGGTATTGTATTGAGTCATTATCCCAATTGCATGGTAATATTTTGTTATATTCTTTTTTTTTTTTTGCTTGGCTAAGGTTACTAGTAAGGATTTGGCACTTGTTGACGTTTATTTTGTAATAAGAAATATTGCCGAAGTTTGTTATGATATTGTTAATTTCGGGTAAGGATGATTCTATCTCTGTGACAGTCAAAATGACGTCGTCCGCGAACAGACCTATTTTATTTGATTTATCAAACGTTTGGATCCCTTTTATGGAGGGTGAGTT